>JAPDPK010000040.1:1917500-2497500 GCA_031772115.1 Heritiera littoralis
TACAGTGCATACCTTGTCACTAATATGGCACCTCGTATGGAAGATGTTCTCACGCTGTGCCTTATCTTCAAACTTCACATGGGTATTAAGAGCACGCCTGGCAACAAGCGCTTCACCATGAGCAGCATACTCAACAACTTCTTCTTCGTCAGCATCCTCATAAGCAGGCGTCTCATCTTCAACATCGACTTCAGAACCTTCACTCTCAACATCTCCATTTCCATGCATGATCATCGCTCTACGGTTGGGACACTGTGAGGCAATATGTCCATGACCTAAACATTTGAAACACTTAATGTCACGTGTCCTGCTCTGGGATGCTTGGGCAGGTTCAGTTATGGGCTTTGGAGGGCCCTCAGGCTTGGGTTTAGCAAAGCTCTCTGACTTAGACGTAGACACAGGCTTATCATCCCTATGAAAGGTGTTAGATTTCCAAACAGGAACTGAACTAGGAGTGAAACGGGATGTACCTTTCCTTTGGAGTTGCCTTTCCACTTTGATGGCCACATGCAGCATCTCCTCTAAATCCATGTAATGCTGCAACTATACTGTAAGGTTTCGTTGTCTCGATTTATCATGTCATACACGAAAATACACAGCGGATTAAAAACAACAAAACCAAAATCATGCAACAAGATTAATTTCGGGATAAAATCTAACCTTTTGGTGTACTCGTGTAGGAATATTCGACTTCTGAATATGACAGCCCATGAACAACCCTTGATTTATCGTTAACTCAAGACTCCTAGCTAAGAGAAGCCCTCTAACGATATCCACACGAGTAGGACGCAAAACAAGACCTTTGCCTGAGACAAGATGTGATCACAAGCAAAGGGTGGAGGAAGGGAATTGTTTTCTGAGTGCTAACTCCAAGAGGCAGAATGACTATAAAAATATTCTGTTCTTCTTATGTCTAACTTTTAGACTTAATGTTGTTTTTTTAGTGCCTCTTAACAAAACCCTAAAAAGGCCTTAGCCTTAGTCCAACTAAATTGGGTCTTTTGGGCCTTTTAAAATTACTTAATCCAAATACAATTAATTGTAGGGCATACTCTAACAATCTCCCACTTGCACTACAACCAATTGGTTATGCATTTGGATTAATAATTTGGTCTGCCAATGAATTATTATATTAATAATTCATAATTATAATGTCATTATAATTGAAAAGACCAAAATACCCTTTAGTAATCTCAGGCTAAAATTACTATTAATTAAATCCCGAATTGTAGTTGGAACAAGATTCTAGTCTCATTAGGAATCCTTCTTGTACTAGGATTCATCACATGAATCCAACTCCAATTACCTTGTCTTGGTCATACTCTTATTGTGTGTGACCCTTTAGGTTTCCATTACGTTGGCAGTGATTCAGAATCTCATTCATAAATCACAAGCCAAGATTGGCATCTAGCAATGCATCATGGCTACCCAAGTAATGAAAATGTCGGTGAGTTGACGACAACCTTTCAATGAGCAATTACCGTATAATTCGATCCTTTTGTCACCTAATATCTCAGTTGAACATAGATTATGGAACGTGTCATCTCTATTAAAGTTCAACTCCATTGTTTCTTAATCTTAAGATAAATGATTTAATCAAATGAACTCAAGATCTCATCTTAAATCTCATTTGTACTGTGGCCACAGATTTTCAATCATTAATCTCTATTGAGAGTCCTTGAGATATAGACTCTTGTTACCAAGAGGGACAAATCCTATCTTGATCACTCACAACCCTCATATGATTCATGATGTACCCAATTACTGTCTTACTTGCAACCCTTATTGAGCTACGTTTACCAGCATCAAAGTACACCAATACACACATAGGATATCATGGTGATCTCAAGTCTAAGGATCACATATACCATTGCCATTTGAGAACATCTAATGACACTCAATGTAACGATCCACATAAAGTTCTCAAGATGGGTCAATCCAGTGTATTCATTCACAATGATCACCCATGTGTTCATTTGGATATCACCATATCCATGACTTATGAGATCAGTCACCCAAAGGAATCTAACACATGTTAGTCTTACCGTATCACTGATGTCCCTTCTCAGTGATACTACGACTAAGGATATTTAAGAATAGTATTCTTTGTATCATAAGGATCTCATTATCAAAGTCATTACTTTGATTCCTTTGATACGAATCCACTATTCTAGGGACTTTTATCATTTGATTATGACTTGATCAAACTAAATATAGTCAATAATGATAAATAACTGCCATGTATTATTAAATAACATAAATAATCACAATGTTTTAAGTGTACTATAAGTCCAAATCCGATTGGCTTATAGCGCATACACTAACATTCTCCCACTTGCACTACAGCCAATCGATCATGGAAGGGCTTGAGTATTTGTTTGGACCATTGGTGAGATCAAGATTTCTTAGCTTGTGCAATGGCTCCATTGTTGTCACAATAGAGTGCCACTGAATCAGCAATGCTAAGGACTACTCCAAGTTCTGTGACGAACTTTTTTGATCCAAACAGCTTCCTTAGCTGCATTTGAAGCCGTTATATACTAAACCTCGATTGTAGAATTGGCCACTGTCTCTTGTTTAGAACTTTTCCAACTTAACAGTGCCATCATTTAGGCAAAACACATAGCCAGATTGTGACTTAAAGTCATCCTTGTCTGACTAGAAATTGGCATCAGTGTAACCATTTACAATGAGCTCATTCTCTCCTCCATAGACTAAGAAAGCATCCTTAGTCCTTCTCAAGTACTTAAGGATGTTCTTAACTGCTATCTAGTGAAGCTCACCTAGGTTAACTTGATACCTACTAGCCATGCTTAAAGCATGGGAAACATCAAGACTCGTACATAACATGGCGTACATGATAGATCCAATAGCCGAAGCATATGGAATCTTAGCTATTTTATCTCTCTCATCTTATGTTTTAGGACACATGTCCTTTGGGAGATAAATGCCATGAGACATAGGTAAAAACCCTTTCTTGGATTCTTCCATGTTGAACCTTTTCAACACTTTATCAATATATGTACTTTGACTTAGACCTAGCAGCCTACTCAATCTATCTCTATAGATCTTTATTCCAAGGATATAGGCTGCTTTTGCTAAGTCTTTCATGGAGAAGCAATTCCCTAGCCAAGTTTTGACAGATTGTAGGGCAGGAATGTTATTTCCTGTTGGATTATGCCCTTAGAACCATTCATTAGATGATTGACTTTGGCATTTTTTTATGTATCATGACATTTTATTTATCATAGTTCATTATTATATTTGTCTTATAACTGCGTAATATAATCTTATATGATAATGTACTTAGAATAGTAATAACACACTATTCTTAAAATATCCCTAGTCAAGTATTATTGTGAACAAGGATAACAATGATACGATAAGACTAGTATGTGGTTGACTGATGACCATTGTCATGGATATAGGATATCAAGTCATCACATAGGTACATGTTAGAGAACTATGTACTGGATCGACCCTCCATGAGAACGCTACATGGATTGTTATATGAGTGTCATAAGCGATTCTCATAGTGATAATGGTGTATGTGATTCTTTGACTTGAGATCATCATAGATCCCAACATAGAGAATTGCATACTTTAATGCTGCTAGATGTCATTCGTAACAGGATGGACTATAAAGGTAGTAATTGGGTATGATCCTTGATCTATGTAGAGGGATGTTGAGTGATCAAGATAGGATTTATCCCTCTTATATAACAAGAGTGATGTCTTGGGCCCTTTGATAGAGTGAGACTAAGAAATGCATGGCCGTGCTCGAATAAGTCAATATGAGATATTGATTTTATTTGTTTAATTAGTCCACTCAGGAATCAAGAAACGCTGATTAGACTATACAAGTGTGACACATTCCATGACTTGTGTCTAATCAAGACATCATAGGATAAAGGGATTAGACTACACAGTAACATCTATCACGAGTAAGGTTATGTCGAGTCATTGACATTCTCGTTACATGGGTAGCAATGATGTGTTGCTAGATACCGCTCATTGCCTGTGACAATTTTGTCAATGCCATTGTTTTGAGAACCTATTGGGTCGCACACTTAGAACGGATCAATGAGGAGCTTAATTAATCCTATTCTGAATTGGATTAAGGATATAACTAATCCTATTCTGAATTGGATTAGGGATATAACTAATCCTATTCTAAGTAGGATAAGAGTTCTGTTTGGCAGTAAATTTTAGGGTAAAATTTACTGCCTATAAAAAGGATGTTTTTCTAAAACATAGCTGCACTTTTTTAAAAACAGAAAACAAAACATTCTTTTTAATCGAAGCTAGCAGTTCGGTTAAAAGAATCAAAACGCTCCTTAAGGCATCTGATCGTGAGACGTTCAAGAGTCGTGAGATCCGTTCGTGTGGATACCATAGAGGCAGGAACGAAAAGTTGCTGCTTGTGATTCGACCAAAGACAGAAAAAGCAGAGAAAACGTTAGGTAAAATCTCGAAACCCTAATCAGGCAACCCTCCGAATCGATTCTGGTGGAGGCCGAATGTTTTATTTCCGCTGCGTGTTTGTTTCGGTTTCCTTCATTTCCTATGAGTAGTATGTCATCCACATATAACACTAGGAATATGACAGCACTCCCACTAACCTTTTTGTAAACACAAGGTTCATTTTCGTTCTTAATGAAGCCAAACTCTTTGACTGTCTCATCAAAATGAATGTTCCAGCTCCGAGAAGCTTGCTTCAATCCATAAATGGATTTCTCAAGTTTGCATACCTTATTGGCATTCTCAGGAGTGATAAAACTGTCAGGTTGTGTCATATACACATCTTCCGACAAGTTTCCATTTAGAAACGTGGTTTTAACATCCATATGCCATATCTCATAATCATGGTATGCAGCGATAGCAAGCAAAATTCGAATGGACTTGAGCATTGCAACTAGTGAAAAGGTTTCATCATAGTCTATACCATCCTTTGTTGGAAACCTTTGGCCACCAATCGGCCTTTATAGGTATGCACGTTACCATCCATGTCAATCTTCTTTTTGAAGACCCACTTGCACCCTATGGGTTTTACCCCTTTAGGTGGATCAACCAAGGTCCATACTTGGTTTTTAGACATGGAGTCCATTTCGGATTTCATGGCTTCAAGCCATTTCTCAGAATCTGGGCCCGTAATTGCTTCTTCATAGGTGGTAGGCTCATCATTATCCATGAGCAATACGTCATTGTGCTGAGTGGTGAGAAGGTTAAGCTTCTCAGGCTCTCGACGTATCCTATTAGACCTACGCGGGCCTTGTGTTTCTGGAGCTACTTCCTGTTCCACAACATCTTGTGGGACTTGCTCCTATTCCACTAAAGGTTCAATGACATTTTGTGGTTGTTGAACGTCTTCAAGCTCTATTTTCTTCGCACTAGTTCTTCTAAAAGGAAGTCCTTTTTCTAGAAAGACACCGTATTGAGCCACAAACACTTTGTGCTCTATGGGATTATAGAAATAGTATCCTTTTGTCTCTTTAGGATACCCCACAAATATGCATTTATCATATTTGGGTCCTAATTTGTCTAAGACTTGTCTTTTGACATAAGCCTCACAACCCCAAATCTTTAGAAAAGACAGATTAGGCTTTTTTTTTTCAGTCCACATCTCAGGTGGTGTCTTTTCAACAGCTTTAGTAGGAACACGATTTAGTGTAAATGCTGCTGTCTCTAAAGTATAACCCCAAAAGAAGACAGGGAGGTCAGATAGACTCATCATGGATCGAACCATGTCCAACAAGGTCTGATTCCTCCTCTCAAATACACCGTTCCATTCAGATGTACCAGGTGGAGTGAGTTGTGGAACTATTCCACACTCCTTTAGAGGATCTATAAATTCTAGGCTCAAATACTCTCCATCACGATCTGATCAGAGTGTCTTGATATTCTTGCCTAGCTGGTTTTATACTTCATTCTTGAATTCTTTGAACTTTTCAAAGGATTCTGACTTATGTCTCATTAAATAAACATAGCCATATCTACTGTCGTCATTAGTAAATGTGATGAAGTATTGGAACCCTCCTCTAGCTTGTATGGTTGATGGACCACATACATCTGTATGTATGAGCTCTAATAAACCACTAGCCCTTTCACTTATTACTGTAAAAGGGGCCTTGATCATTTTACCAAGCAAACAAGATTCGCATACATCATATGATTCAAAATCAAATGAATCTAAGTGTCCCTCTTTGTGGAGCCTAGATATGCATTTCTAGTTTATGTGACCAAGTCTACAATGCCAGAGGAATGTAGGGTTAATCTCATTACCCTTTGACCTCTTGAAATCAACACTGTATATGTGATTATCTAAATCTAGAACATACAATCCATTCATAATGGAAGCATTGCCATAGAAAATATCATTAAAGTAAATTGAACAGCTATTGTTCATTATTTTAAAAGAAAAACCTTTCTTGTCTAAACAAGAAACAGAAATAATGTTCTTGGCAATTGCTGGAACATAATAACAATTATCAAGTTCTAGAATTAGGTTCGAAGGCAACGATAAATTAAATGTTGCTATAGCTAACGCAGCAACCGTTGCTCCATTTCCAACTCGTAGGACCACCTTGCCCTTGGCAAGTTTTCTACTCCTTGTTAGGCCCTGCACATTCATGCAAATGTGAGAACCACATCCAGTATCTAATATCCAAGATGAAGAAGTAGATAAATTTATCTCAATCACATATATACTTGAGATGGAAGTCTCACTTCCTTTCTTTTTCTTCAACTCCTCAAGGTACACAGTGCAATTTCGCTTCCAATGACCAGTCTTACTGCAATGGAAGCATTTTCCTGTCTTAGCAACTCCACCAGATGGCTTGAGTTTCTTGGCCTTTTCCTTCTTGTTACAATGGGGCTTGAGCTTACCCTTAAGCTTGCCTTTGCCTTTGGATTTGGTCTTGTCAATCACCATAATAGAAGTAGGCCTTGACTTCTTCAAGTCCTGCTCAGCAGTTCTCAACATATTGAGCAATTCTGCCGGTCTCTTATCCATACTGTTCATGTTGTAGTGCAACACAAACGAACTATAGCTATCCGGTAAGGATTGGAGGATGAGATCAACTGACAACTCTTTATGCATGGTGAAGCCCAGTGCTTCCAGCCTCTTAATGTACCTAATCATATTAAGTACATGAGTGTGCACCAGAGCTCCCTCAGCCATCTTGCTCTGGAAGAGCGCCTTAGACACCTCATAACGTTCATGCCGTGCTTGCTCTTGGAACATTTCCTTGAGATGTTCGATCAAATCAAACGGTTTCATATTCTCATGTTGCTTCTGGAGTTCAGAACTCGTGGAAGTTAACATCAGGCACTGTACGTCAATGGCATCATCCAAATGCTTTTGATAAGCTTGCTTATTAGTAGCGGAAGCATTCTGTTGGGGTTGAGCAGGGATCGCATGCTCTAGAACATATAACTTCTTTTCTTGCGTGAGGACTATCCTCAAATTTCTGTACCAGTCTAAGAAGTTTGCCCCAACCAACTTGTTATCCTTCTCAAAGATAGAACGAAGGGATAAATTGTTGTTTGCCATGATAATTCTACAATCATAAAATATGCAAGTAAGTAACATTGTGATTAAAATCATTAATTTGAAGGAAACCGAAACAAACATGCAGCGGAATTTAAATCATTCGGCCTCCACCAAGATCGATTCGGAGAGTTGCCTGATTAGGGTTTCGAGATTTTACCTAACGTTTTCTCTGATTTCTGTCGTTGGTCGAGTCACAAGTAACAACCTTTCATTCCTGCCTCTATGGTATCCACACGAACGGATCTCACGACTCTTGAACGTCTCACGATTAGCAGCCTTAAAGAGCGTTTTTGATTCTTATAATCGATTTGCTAGCTTCGATTAAAAGAATACCTTTTCTGTTTTTAATTGTGCAGCTCTGTTTTAGAAAAACATCCTTTTATAGGCAGTAAATTTTACCCTAAAATTTACTGCCAAACAGAACTCTAATCCTACTTAGAATAGGAATAACTATATCCTTAATCCAATTCAGAATAGGATTAGATATATCCTTAATCCAATTCAGAATAGGATTAATTAAGCTCCTCATTGATCCATTCTAAGTGTGCGACCCAATAGGTTCTCAAAACAATGGCAATGACAAAATTGTCACAGGCAATGAGCGGTATCTAGCAACACATCATTGCTACCCATGTAACGAGAATGTCAATGACTCGACATAACCTTACTCGTGATAGATGTTACCGTGTAGTCTAATCCCTTTATCCTTTGATGTCTTGATTAGACACAAGTCATGGAATGTGTCACACTTGTATAGTCTAATCAACGTTTCTTGATTCCTGAGTAGACTAATTAAACAAATAAAATCAATATCTCATATTGACTTATTCGAGCACGGCCATGCATTTCTTAGTCTCACTCTATCAAAGGGCCCAAGACATCACTATTGTTATATAAGAGGGATAAATTCTATCTTGATCACTCAACATCCCTCTACATAGATCAAGACATACCCAATTACTACCTTTATAGTCCATCCTGTTACGAATGACATCTAGCAGCATTAAAGTATGCAATTCTCTATGTTGGGATCTCTGATGATCTCAAGTCAAAGGATCACATACACCATCATCACTATGAGAATCGCTTATGACACTCATATAACAATCCATGTAGCGTTCTCATGGAGGGTCGATCCAGTACATAGTTCTCTAACATGTACCTATGTGATGACTTGATATCCTATATCCATGACAATGGTCATCAGTCAACCACATACTAGTCTTATCGTATCATTGTTATCCTTGTTCACAATAATACTTGACTAGGGATATTTTAAGAATAGTGTGTTATTACTATTCTAAGGACATTATCATATAAGATTACATTACGCAGTTATAAGACAAATATAATAATGAGCTATAATAAATAAAATGCCATGATACATAAAAAAATGCCAAAGTCAATCATCTAATGAATGGTTCTAAGGGCATAATCCAACATAATTATGGTCTTTTAATTAAATGAATTACTCCCACTATTTTCCTCAAGCTAATAGCCCTCACTATCAACTCGGGAAGCCTTTTCACCTAGACTTCCTAGTGGGCCAGGATCCATATTTGGTCCCATTATGACTTTAGCTGAGCTAATGCGTCCAATGAGATTATTTAGGTAGACAACTCTTGTCAATTGCATCTCATACAACTCTTGGATAGTTGGGTGAACAACTCTTGTTCTAACTCATCATATGGGTTAAAGCCCAACCTATGCCTCTAAATCTTATTAGGTTTGACTGAGCCAATGCCCTAATTTAATTTAGTTAAGTCTGACCCAATACACTTGGAGATAACTATTATCTCATGCAATGTGAATTCCTAAGGTAGGTATGGCCTTGACTGAGCCAAAGTAGCACAATACCGAACAAAGTCTCTTTCACATGCATCTTATTGGAAGGCATCTTTATTTGTTATCTTTGACTTAATATTTATTTTGAGGGATTTTCAATTTTACCGTCTCACCTAGCATGCTTTTCTAACATATATATCAACATATATAAGTAAAAGCATAAAATTAAACGTGACATGGTTATGGCCTTTCTATTACAAAAGAACCTAGAGATACATTATTTTTCTAAATGCCTTCTCCTCGATTTCCCTTCAAGCGTCACCTCGGTTCACCTTGGCTCCAAATGTTGTACGTTTTACAAGATAATCCTAATTTATCTATATAACTATTACATAAATAAATTACAAATAAATCAAGGCTCACAGGCCCAATTTAAATTTATTTAAATAAATTACAACCCATGTAAACCTAGGCCCATAACCATGCACCATGCAATCATCCATATCACATAAGAATCAAGCATCAAGCATACACAGTAATATCACATATTAATTTGCATGCTTCCTAATTAAAATCTAATTATAATTAATCTAATTTTAATTAATTATGGGTATCAAGAGCTGTTTTAATTTAATTTTAATTCTTAAAATTCAATTTGGGCTTAATTGAAATTTTAATCTTATTAAAATCTCAAAACCATTGGATAACTCTTATCCATTTTAAAATATTTTATTTTAAAACAAAATTTATAAAGATAACTCTTTCTGAAATTTTAATCTCATTAAAATATCGAAAGTGTTGGATAACTCTTATCCAATTTATGATAGAAAATAATTTATTTTAAAACAAAATTTTATTAAGATAATTCCTTTTGAAATTTTAATCTCATTAAAATCTCAAAACTATTGGATAACTCTTATCCAATTTAATACATGATATATATTTTTTATTTTAAAACAATTTAATCAAGATAATGTTTTTGAAATTTTAATCTTATTAAAATCTCAAAACTATTGGATAACTCTTATCCAATTTAATTTTTAAAATATATTTAATTTAAAACTCTTATTAGGATAACTTTTATCCTAATTTATTTTATATATTTTAAATAAAATAATAACAAGTAATTTTTTTTAAATCTATAATTGTCTTATAATTATTTTAGGTTGCCCAAACGAATTTTGAAAATTAAAATCAAATCTATAAAAACTTATAATAAAACAGCATCACCACGAATCAAATTCGCTATCCCGAAAGCCGTTTGCACACTGGCTCGAATACCACTGTAAGGTTTCGTTGTCTCGATTTATCAGGTCATAGACGAAAATACACAAAGGAATAAAAACAACAAAACCAAAATCACCAAGATCATGCAACAAGATTAATTTTGGGATAAAATCTAACCTTTTGGTGTACTCGTGTAGGAATATTCGACTTCTGAATATGGCAGCCCACGAACAACCCTTTATTTATCATTAACTCAAGACTCCTAGCTGAGAGAAGCCCTCTAACGGTATCCACACGAGTAGGACGCAAAACAAGACCTTTGCCTGAGACAAGATGTGATCACAAGCAAAGGGTGGAGGAAGAGAATTGTTTTCTGAGTGCTAGCTCCAAGAGGCAGAACGACTATAAAAATATTCTGTTCTTCTTATGTCTAACTTTTAGACTTAATGTTGTTTTTATAGTGCCTCTTAACAAAACCATAAAAAGGCCTTAGCCTTAGTCCAACTAAATTGGGTCTTTTGTGCCTTTTAAAATTACTTAATCCAAAAACAATCAATTGTAGGGCATACTCCAACATCTACTACATTGGCAATCTCACGATTTAAGCCTTGGAGAAAACGAGCCATAGTAGCTTCTGCATCCTCCTGGATATTGGCTCGGATCATGGTTATTTCCATCTCTTTGTAGTAATCCTCAACACTCTTTGAACCCTGGGTAAGACCTTGGAGCTTCTGGTATAACTCTCTGTAGTAATGAGTAGGAACAAATCGCTTCCTCATGATGCGCTTCATCTCATCCCATGTAGACACTGGAGGATCACCATATCTTCTTCTACTAGTGACTAACTGATCCCACTAAACCATAGCATACTCTGTGAACTCAATTGTTGCAAGTTTGACCTTCTTTTCCTCAGAGTAGTGGTGGCAGTCAAACACCATTTCAATCTTCCTTTCCCACTCCAAATATGCCTCAGGATCATTCTTGCCTTGGAAATGAGGAATCTTCAATTTTATACTGCCAAGGTTTCCATCCATCTTGTCCTTGCCTCTATCACAGGCTCTATCAACTTGATCTCTATCCCTATGGTACCTTCTATGATGTCTATCTATCCTAGACTCTTCGTTCGGATCATACCCAACATTATCATCATACTCGTCATTGGCAACAACCTTACTTTTTAGACGAGAAGTATGACCTTGCTCGATCTTTGCAAACCAAGCTTCATGTTGGTTCAACTTATCATGAATGTCATTGAATTTCACGTCCATCCGTTGGAACTGTTGTTGCATTGCCTGAAGCATGAATTCAATCTTTTTAAAGTCGGATTTATCACCTTCAGAAGACATTTTCAACAAAGATATCCTCACTTGTTTACACTCGTGTTTCACTCAAGTAATTTGGCTTTTCTCTACTAATGTTTCTCACACACTCATGCCTTTTCCCTTACTCTACTTTAACTCTACAGGTTCACAATCGCACTAGAGACTGTTGGATTATGCCCTTAGAATCATTCATTAGATGATTGACTTTGGCATTATTTATGTATCATGACATTTTATTTATTATAGTTCATTATTATATTTGTTTTATAACTGTGTAATCTAATCTTATATGATAATGTCCTTAGAATAGTAATAACACACTATTCTTAAAATATCCCTAGTCAAGTATTATTGTGAACAAGGATAACAATGATACGATAAGACTAGTATGTGGTTGACTGATGACCATTGTCATGGATATAGGATATCAAGTCATCACATAGGTACATGTTAGAGAACTATGTACTGGATCGACCCTCCATGAGAACGCTACATGGATTGTTATATGAGTGTCATAAGCGATTCTCATAGTGATGATGGTGTATGTGATCCTTTGACTTGAGATCATCAGAGATCCCAACATAGAGAATTGCATATTTTAATGCTGCTAGATGTCATTCGTAACAGGATGGACTATAAAGGTAGTAATTGGGTATGCCTTGATCTATGTAGAGGGATGTTGAGTGATCAAGATAGAATTTATCCCTCTTATATAACAAGAGTGATGTCTTGGGCCCTTTGATAGAGTGAGACTAAGTCAATATGAGATACTGATTTTATTTGTTTAATTAGTCTACTCAGGAATCAAGAAACGCTGATTAGACTATACAAGTGTGACACATTCCATGACTTGTGTCAAATCAAGACATCAAAGGATAAAGGGATTAGACTACACGGTAACATATACTAAATGCAATCGTGATTCCTACGAAAGTGAGTTAGGATTTTAGGATTTAGTTCTTTAGGAATTATTTTAGCTAAGGTTTGCTAGAGAGGACTAGCAAAAGCTAATTGTGTGAGAATTTGATAGGATGATATTTTGTGAATTTTATATGTGCTAATATATTCTCTATATTGATGTTTTATGCCTAAAAGAGCTTATTAATGTTTATTTCATGTTTTAGGTATTAAATATCAAAGTTGGAATTAAAAGGAGCTAAAAAGAGCAAAGTGCTAGATTTTTTTGTCCAGCTTGAAAGATTGATGTTTTTGACCAATTTAACGACCTGATCTCAAGAAGTGCTCTTCATGAAAGTTGTAGAGGACTTCTCAAGATTTCTGGAATGTACAAGATCACAAAAATCAGAGTTTGTTTGGTGGGTCAAACATCTGGATTAAATCAGTACGAAATTCTGGGCAGAATAACGAGATTGAGAAGAAATTCCAACAAAGCAAGTTCAAGACCGGATTTTGTTAAGACAAGATAATTTTTTAATTTTATTATTTCTTAGATCTGTAATTAATTAATAAGAATAGACCTTAGAAATTTTACTTAGAAAATAATTGTAAAAAGATGATGAGATAAAGGTAAGAGTTTGACTAGTCAAATTATTGGTTTCCCAAGTAAACTCTTATCTGAATCTCACATTGCTTAGGAAAGTCTTTTAAACTCTTCCTTAGGCCTATATAAAGAGCACAAGGCTCTCATAAACAGCATCCCTCACATCCCTCTTATCTCTCTTCCCTCTTAGTCTTTTGTAAGGTTTTCTTTAGGTTTTAATAAAAGTTTTATTTTCTTTCTTTTAATTTTGATAGCGCTGATTTCTTTTTCTTTAAAAATTTTATTTTTCTTCATTTCTTTATCATTAGTCTTACTGATTTATTTCTTTTAAGTTATAAAATTATTTTCTTTTTAGTCTTTTCAATAGAAACAGATTTAGTTTTGTATATTTCAAAGTAAACAATTTCTTTATAGTTTTTAGGATTAAATTGTTTTCTTTTCTTTTCTTTATTTAAACTGATTCTTCCCTTAGGTTTATTAGGTTTTATCTATTTTATAACTTTATATGGTTGCTGATTTCTTTAGTGATAATTATTTTGATTCTTGTTTTGTTTTTCATATTATTTGTTTTGTTCTTGCTATTTTATAATCTTGATTCTAGATTTCTTGTTTTAGATTATTAAAGATTGATATATTGATTGTCTTTTGCATGATTCTTGATATTTTTATAATATTAAACTTGAAACTTATGATCTTGAATATGACTAGTGAGTAGGCTTCTTATTCAGTTGCAAGGTAAATTGATTGTTCTTGGGAAAAAGAATGTTGTGAGATTTTGAGCTTATAATATAATTGTTGATTAAGTATCCAAGATTCTCTGAGCACATTTGCATGATTATTTGCTTGATTAGATAGTAGGGCCCACTATTTAATTTAATTAAATAATCTATTACCAGATTAAAAACACAAGTCTGTAATTGTTTATGGAGTTAATCATTAGGGATGGAGGAGAATTGAGGTTTAGATTAAATGAACCGAGCTTATGTGTTTGTTATCTAATGTCAACCCATATCTTTCTAGTTGTTAATGCTGTTACAACTTATATCTAGAGAGCTTGTTCTAGGTAAGTTAAGTAGTTAGAGATTAGTTAAAGAGTTTATTTTAACTAACGACTCAGTAAGGGAAGATGGTGTAACAGAGCTTGTTGTTGTGCTACGGTTGACTATTTAATTGACAATAATATTTGGTAATCAATGATCAACGTTTAAATCCAAGAATAATTAATTGCCTTGTAACTGAAGCTTTTTGATATTTGTTTTTGATATTTAATAATCTTTGCTTTCTCTCTTTTAGGCGTAGCTTACAAAAACTCCAAAACCCCAAAATTTCTTCTTTCCCTAAACCTTAAGATTAGATTTTTAATTTAATAATTAACTTAAATAATTCAGTCTATATGGGTTCGACCCCTGCTCTGCTATCTACATAGTAGAGTTCGGAAGTTTTTTTTTTGGTGACTGACGACACTCATCACAAATTCATGAGCAACTATTGATCCAATATTTCTATGAGGGACTATTACGCCATGATAGAAGTATGATAGATGCAGCTAGTGGAGGAGCTTTAGTGGATAAGACTCCTCAAAAAGCTCAAAACTTGATAGCTAATATGGCTGCCAATTCTCAACAATTTAACACAAGCCGTGATCCACCACCACCATCTAATCAAGCACACGAGGTAAGTACTTCTTTGGAAAAACAAATTGCTAATCTAACATCTCTTGTGCAACAATTGGCTGTAGGTAATATGTAACAAGCCAAGGCTTGTGGAGTTTGCTCCAACATAAGACACCCTACTGATATGTGTCCAACGTTACAAGAAGATTCCACGGAGCAAGCTATTGTTGTAGGAGGATTCCCAGGGCCTTCCCAAGGTAAGTATGACCTTTACTCCAATTCTTACAACCCTGGTTAGAGGGACCACCCAAATTTGCAATATGGAAATAGGTCTGCACCATATGTCCCACCACACAATAGGCCAAATAATTTCCAAGTCCCCAAACCTACATACCAAGAAAGGCCACTACCCCAAACACAACACCAAAGTGGAACCATGTCTCTTGAAGAAATTGTAAAGAACCTTGCTGCCTCTACTTTACAAAATCAATAAGAGAACAATTAAAGAATTGCACATCTTGAGCGTCAAATGAGCCACATGGCTAGTTCCCTAAGCAGACTTGAAGCCAGGTAATCCAACAAGTTGCCATCTCAACCAGAGGTCAATCCAAGAGAGAATGCACATGCCATAACCTTGAGAAGTGGTAAGGAAATTAGCCCTAAGGAACCCTTAATTATAGATGTTGACAATGACTCTAAAAACTATCAAGAAATCGAAAATTCAAGGGAAATAAAAGTGGATGTCGACTCTAATAAAGGAGACCAAGGGATCGATTTTGATAATGCAAATGGGGATGTCGACAAGCATAATGCAAGCAAGAAAGGATATGTCAGCAACCTTCCTCCACTTTATAGAGAGGTAAGTAATAAAAAAGTTCCATTTAACACAAGCACTTACCCTCCTTTTCCTAGCAGGTTAGCCAAAAACAAAAAAGATGAACAAGAAAAGGAGATCTTGGAAACCTTTAGGAAGGTTGAAGTCAATATTCCTCTTCTTGATGCCATCAAGCAAGTGCTAAGGTATGCAAAGTTTCTGAAAGAATTGTGCACTAACAAGAGGAAATTGCAAGGTAATGAGAAGGTAAGTGTGGGGGAGAATGTTTCTGCGGTTATCCAAAGGAAACTCCCTCCCAAGTGCAAGGACCCAGGTTCATACACTATCCCTTGTAAGATAGGTGATATTAGATTTGAAAGATGCATGATAGATCTAGGTGCTTCGATTAATGTTATGCCATTATCAATCTTTAAAAGTTTGAATCATAGAACTTTAAAAGAGACTGGTGTAATAATTCAATTAGCCGATAGATCTAATGCATATCCTGAAGGGGTAATTAAGGATGTACTAGTCCAGGTCAATGAACTTGTCTTCCCTGCAGAATTTTACATACTGAATATGGAAGTTGATCACTCTCCTAATGATGCACCTATATTGTTAGGTAGACCATTCTTAAAAACATCTAGGACTAAAATTGATGTGCACAATGGAACATTAACTATGGAATTTGATGGTGAAAGTGATAAATTTAATATTTTTGAAGCCATGAGATATCCTAGTGTTGTGCATGCTGTTTTTGGAATTGGTGTTATTGATGATCTAACCCAACAGTTCTTTGAGCTAGGAAGAGAAGACAAGTTAGAGGTGGCTATAAGCCACAATCTAAAAATGGAAAATTTTGAAAAAGACCCTTTTGCTGATTTTAATAGTTTCTTAAAGGAGGAAGTTTTTGCTCTTCAGTCCCTACCCGAAGAAAGGTATGAAAATTTAAAGAGAGACTTGCCTGTTACTCATACAAAGCTTTTTCCTTATGTTGTGCAGGCTCCTGAGATCGAATTGAAGCCATTGCCAGACCATCTTAAATATGTGTTTTTGGGAGACAATGAAACCTTGCCTGTAATAATTGCAAAGGACCTCACACCAATGCAAGAAGACAAGCTCATTCGAGAGCTTAAAGATCATAAGACAGCCATAGGATGGACTATATTGTAGACATCAAGAGAATATGCCCAATTGTGTGTATGCATCGCATCTTACTTGAGGAAGGTTCAAAACTAACACGAGAAGCTCAAAGAAGATTGAACCCTCGAATGATGGAAGTTGTGAAAAAGGAGATCTTAAAACTCCTTGATGTTGAGATTATCTATCCAATCTCTGATAGTAAGTGGGTAAGCCCAATACAAGTGGTTCCAAAGAAGTCAGGTATCACGGTGGTGAAGAATAAAGATAACGAGTTGATACCAACAAGAATTCAAAATGGGTGGCGAGTTTGCATAGATTATAGAAAATTGAATGCTACTACTCATAAGGATCACTTTCCTTTACCTTTTATTGATCAAATGCTTGAAAGACTTGCTAGTAGAACTCACTATTGTTTTCTTGATGGTTATTCATATTATAATCAGATTGTAATAGCCCCCGAGGATCAAGAAAAGACCACATTCACAAGCCCCTTTCGCACTTTTGCTTATAGACGTATGCCATTTGGTCTTTGTAATGCCCCTGCCACTTTCCAAAGGTGTATGGTAAGCATATTTTCTGATTATGTAGAAAATATCATAGAAGTTTTTATGGATGATTACACAATCTATGGAAACTCCTTTGATGAATGCTTAGACAACCTTACACTTATCCTTCGAAGATGCATGGAAACTAACCTTGTTTTAAACTCTGAAAAATGTCACTTTATGGTAGAACAAGGAATAGTTTTAGGGCATGTAATTTCTGCAAATGGCATAGAAGTTGATAAATCTAAGATTAGCATTGTTCAATCTTTACCTTACCCCACAAATGTGTGGGAAGTGCATTCTTTTCTTGGACATGCAGGTTTTTATCACAAGTTTATCAAAGACTTCTCCAAGATTGCATTACCTTTGTGTAAAATCTTACAAAAGGATGTTGATTTTGTGTTTGATGAGAGATGCAAGGAAGCATTGGACAAGTTGAAAGAATGTTTAATCTCTGCTCCAATCATTCAACCACCTAATTGGGATCTACCATTCGAATTGATGTGTGTCGCAAGTGATTACGGAATTGGGGCTGTTTTGGGACAAAAAGTTGAAAGAGCTTCACATGTTACCTATTATGCTTCAAGGACCCTAAATGAAGCTCAACGAAACTACTCCACCGCAGAAAAAGAGCTTCTTGCTATTGTCTTTGCTTTAGATAAGTTTCGATCTTACTTGCTTGGTACTAAAATAATTGTTTATTCTGATCATGCAGCCTTAAGATATTTACTATCCAAAAAGCAGGCTGTGACGTCCCCGTCACTACACATTAACTTATAACTTTTCTTTCACTTATACTTGATTAGACTTGTCCATCAATGTTATTCATTTTTTTCCTTTTTAAACTTAGTATTTAATAGTTCGTCATAACGAACTTGGCTTCAATAAATCATAATAATGATATATATACATATCATTTCTTTCCACAAGATCTTACACATCTTACATACCTAAATCCCCAAAACATCTTATAAACATTACCGTAGCAGTGTACTGTACTGTGATAACCGTAAATTTTTCCCTTTATTGGAAATTAGAAATATTGGAGAAATTAAATCAGAGGAAATAAATAAAATTTTGCGAGAATGGGATATGGGTGAAAATCCCGAGAAATGAGGAAGTGAAAGAATTGGGAAATTCGTATAAAAGAAATTAAATTGGAAGTGAAGATAAAAATAATAGAGAGAGGAAAAGAATTAAATTGGATAAATTAAAATCCAAATCTAATTAAGAAAATAAGAGAATAAAATAAAATATGTTTATATAATTACAAATTTTATAAATGTATTTTATACAAATACGTATGTATTTAAAATACTATATAGTATATTTTAATACACGTTGGTATATATATGGAAATATATACTATTTCATGAATTTAAATAATACATATATATATATATATAAACATAATATTTTATGTATATATAAATATATACATACATACATATATAAAGAAAATGTAAATGTTATTTTATATTAAAGTTTATAGGTATATATATTATATTATAACATTTATGTAATTCTATATATATAAATGTTATTTATTTTAAAGTATATAAATATACATATATATATACTAGATATATATTTTGTAACGTACAATATATATAATTTATATACAATATATATTGTATTATAATGTATATGAAATAATATATATAGTGTATTATATTATATTATATTATATGTGAAATAATATATGTAGAATATATAGTATACATTATATGCATAAAATACATTATATATTGTATAATATATAGTATACTATATACTAAAAAGGGAAAGCAAATAAACCTAAAAAGGGAAACAAAAACAGAAAAGGAAAGGAGGAAATTGGGGAGAAATCCCGACCCTCCCAGGCAGACCGCTGGTGGCGAAGATGCCACCGCCGGTGAGGGAAAATGGAGGGGATGTCGTCACCGCCCATAGGAAGGAAAGAAGCTGCCGGCGGCGTGAAGAAACGGAAACAGAATCGACGGAAAACGAAGGAAACCGGGAAGAAAAAGGAAAATGGTGGACAGCGGTGCCGGCCGATCCAGGCACCGCCACTGCCACCGAAGCACCGCCAGAGGGAGAGGAATACGATGGAGGTCACCTGAGGTGCAATGGATGGCGGAGGAAGGCCGGCGAAGAGGAAGAAGAAACCGAGGCAAAACCGCCTCGATCCGCCGCAGTGCCGCCGATCCAGGGCAAACTGAGGGCACCGGCAAGTTCGTCGTGCAGCCGGCCAGCTAAGGGACGCCTGAACCGCCGGAGAACCGACCGCCGGCGAGGAACCGATGAGGAAGGACACTGACCGGTCCGGCTGGAAGAAAAAGGAAGGAAAAAGAAAAAGAAAAGAAAAAGCAAAAAGAAAAAAAAAGAAGAAAAAGAAAAAAAAAAGAGAAGAAAGAAAGAAAGAAAAGAAAAAGAAAGAAAAAGGAAGAAAAAGAGGAAAAAGGAGAATTTCGGGAGTTCGAAAAATTCCCGGAAATTCGACAACCCGGACATTTACGAAAATTCGGTAAGAAATTTCCCAGAAATTTAATTTCAGAAAAATTAAATAAATTCTGAAAAAATTCTAAAAATTAGAATTTTAAATCCAGAAATTATTTTCAGCAATCAGGATAAGGAATCGGGAGAAATGGAGTGCGGGCGCGATCGATAAGCGGAAGTCGCCGACCCGGGAAAAGGTAAGGGATGCATGTGCAGCACTGTAAGGATACTCAGTCTGCATATTTTAAATTGAAATATTTTATGCAAATAATTTATGAAAATTATTATGATGCATGATTTACTGAAAATAATTTGGGAAGAAGTACTGGCTGAAAGATTTAAAACTGTATTTTTCCGTGCTGGAGGTTAGTAAATCGGCAGCCGTTATGCTGCCGAAAATTTTAGAAAAACTTTATAAAATCATATTAAGTGATTTTATTTCTGAATTTCGATAGTAAATCATGAAACATGAGGAAATTACTAAATTTCATAAAACATGAATATAATGAGATGGAATTTTAAAATATTCATGTGTTCGAGAATGGTGACAACGAAATCACCGAAAATTCTCGAAATAGATAAATTACACGAAATACGAGACGAAAGATGAAGTGAAAAATAGTAAATATTTTTATGAATATTTTTATAAATATTCACTAAAGGATTTTAACCCTTATGGTTTTAAATTATGGAATTTGATATTTATATAAATTCCATATAAGTTTATTTTATGATGATTGTACCGTGTGAGCCACCTCTAGAATCCTTCGGGAACTAAGTGCTACCCGTGTTCTGATGTGTTAGTAAAAGCCAAACCGAGCAAAGACTCGATGATTGTACCGTGTGAGCCACCTCTAGAATCCTTCGGGAACTAAGTGCTACACGTGTTCTGATGTGTTAGTAAAGGCCAAACCGAGCAAAGACTTGATGATTGTACCGTGTGGGCTACCTCTAGAATCCTTCGGGAACTAAGTGCTACACATGTTCTGATGTGTTAGTAAATGCCAAACCGAGCAAAGACTCACTGATTGTACCGTGTGAGCCACCTCTAGAATCCTTCGGAACTAAGTGCTACACGTGTTCTGATGTGTTAGTAAAGGCCAAACCGAGCAAAGACTCGATGATTGTACCGTGTGAGCCACCTCTAGAATCCTTCGGGAACTAAGTGCTACACGTGTTCTGATGTGTTAGTAAAGGCCAAACCGAGCAAAGACTCGATTATTGTACCGTGTGAGCCACCTCTAGAATCCTTCGGGAACTAAGTGCTACACGTGTTCTGATGTGTTAGTAAAGGACAAACCGAGCAAAGACTCGATGATTGTACCGTGTGAGCCACCTCTAGAATCCTTCGGGAACTAAGTGCTACACGTTTTTCTGATGTGTGAGTGAAGGCCAAACCGAGCAAAGACTCGATGATTGTACCGTGTGAGCCACCTTTAGAATCCTTCGGGAACTAAGTGCTGCACGAGTTTTGATGTGTGAGTAAGAAATTTCTGTACCGTAGGAGCCACCTCTAGAATCCCTTAGGAACTAAGTGCTACATGAGTTTCGATGTGTGAATAAGGAGTTTCTGTACCGTGTGAGCCACCTCTAGAAGACTCAAGGGACCTAAGTGCTACATAGATTCTTTGTGAACTATGGGGAGCCACCTCTAGAATCCTTTGAGCACTAAGTGCTACACGAGTTCCTGGATATGACACTTAACTCCATTGCTAGTTAGAATGGACGTCGTAACTGAAGCAGTGGATTGGGGCTTACGCCTAAAGTGATTAAATAATCGGTTATATGGGAATAGACTTTAATAGCTTATTTTGCTCTTTAAAGTACGGTACTAATTAAGAGAGTACATTAAAACATGGAATGAGTTTTAAAGAAATAAGATGATGATTTAACTAATATTCTTTTCAAGGAATATACGAATATTAATTATTTTATTTAAATGCTTTATTTCGTAGAAGCATTATTTTGAAAAGAATATGAAAAAGGTTATGAAATTTTTGAAAAAAAAAAGAAGAGGATTTATTAATTCAAAAGGAAATGAAAATTTCTCTCTACAGTTGCTTCTAGGTTCCGTAACAAGTATGGTATTCTAAAATACCTACCTTATTCTATTCGGATCCCTAGCCGACTGTAGTATCCTTCCTACATGCGAGCCTAGAGCCCATAGGAAAAATGAAAAAGATTTTCAGCATATAGGAAGCTGAGTATCAAGTGAGGCATATAATTCTCTTACTGAGCCGTGGTTTTGCTCACCCCTTAATTTTCAACATTTCAGGTTTTGATGAATGTGAGTTCAGTGGATTGTGGATCCTGGCTGTACACGAAGGACAATGTGTCAGACCGACTGATTATTTGAGGTATGATCATTTATTCTCTGTATTTAGAGACGTCAACAGTACTACTTATCTGATTAGTTACAATAGGGGATGTGTATAATATAAACAATATTATGTAAAATTGTTTAACAGTCAGTACAAGTGAAGTATCGCAGACAACCCAACCGGTTAAGTTGTGTATAAGAAGATGAAAAATGTGGTCACGGGTCGTGACAAATTTAATGGTCTCAGAGCAATGGTTGGCTTGATGTCTGTGGATACTTTTGGAAGTAAAAGAGTTAAACATCCCCGGTAGTATTGTGTCGTCTGAATACATAGAGAAAATAAATGATTGTAAATGGAGTAAAATGATTTAAAGGGAGTGAGAAAGTATAAACTGAGGATTTTAAAGAAGAAAATAGGCTCAAAAATTACCGAATTATTGGTGATTCTTCTAGTCTAAATGAAGGCCTGTTCGGTAAGGAACAGAAATGGACTCGGTGAGGGCTCCACCAGTACTTTTCTGTCCGAACCGAACTGAGACCTGAAAGTGATGGTATTAAGTAGGGGAATGAAATATCATCATTAAATAGACTTTAAGATCACCGATTGAGGGTAATTTGAAGAGAGAGAAAATTTTTAGCCAAAAATGACCAAAATACCCCTACCCCAAAATTTTACCGGGAGTCAAAATAGATCACTAGAAGTTGGAATTGACCGATTTGATAGAGAAATTAATGTTATAAAGCTGAATTACAAGTAAATTAATCCCATTGTATATTTTAGTGAACTTCTCTATCGAAAATCGAATGAGATCTAACATGCTATTATAAGTATCAGAAAGGATACTATCAACACATAGATGATCAGTTCATTGATTTGAATGTATATTGAGGAGATAGAAATAAATGTCGAAATGACAAAAATGCCCTTATATTGGACGATGTTCGGAATAGTGTTAAAACCGAGCTGAATTGGAATCCATTGATAGTAATGGAATTATTAATGGCATAGAAGATGTCATATGAATCTAACGATCCCTATTACTGATTCCACTAACACTTAGATTATGGACGCGAAAGAAATCCGTGAGGGGCTAAGTGCCACGTCTGTGTGACGGGGGCCACCTCTAGAACCCAGAGCGGACAGTACGGATGAGTAAGGCACTGGGGTGGTAAATCCCTGGTTAACGGAGATCCAGGCACTCTCGGTCCTTACAATAAAACGAGTACGGATGAGTGAAGTGGCTCGGTAAATCCCTGAAAGAAATGGTAAATCCGGGGCTTCACAATAAAACGGTATGATGCGATCCAAAGAGTGTAGTGGAATGTCATCAGATGCTTGACCCGGTTATTGACTGAAAGGGTCGAAAAATTAAGAGTGTATTGAACGGAATCGTTAAATACTATGAAAAATGAAATGATTTTAAGATCAATTGCATTGTGTTTTATGAACTACGAATGATTTGCAAGAGACTTTAGAAATTTGATATCGTTATGCTATTGAATTTTCGTAAGGATATTGATTTTTGCGATTTCAGCTAAAAAGGTAAGAAACTTCTTAAGGATAGAACTTTCTTAAGGAATTCAGTCTTGAAAATATTAAGTTGCCTGATTTTAGCATAATCATGAATATTTAAATTAAATTTTATCTTATGAAAATTACCAAACTTTAGTGTTTTAGAAATATTTATAAAAAAAATTGTGAAATTTCATATTTCTGAAATTCCTTGCATTTTAATTGGTTTCGGAACCTTTATGAGTTTTGAAAATGCTCTTTCGAACTAAGACTTATGAAACTTTGCATTAACATGAATTATCTAAAGAATTCAGTTTTTATTGAAAGCTTATTAAATTTCATGATTTTAAAGTCTTGTGATTTTTCCGTCTTAAATTTGGTTTTACAAATTTATTATAAATCATGGCGCTAAAAATCTATTTTTTTTCTTTATATATATGTTGTTGGAAATTACTAAGTTTTTAAATAATTGGAAAATAATTATGATTTTCTACGATGATCTGCTTTATGAACTTTTATCAATATCTGTATGATTTGACTTATGGATTTGAACTCCAAACTATGAAACTTTTGTTTTGAGACATTGGTTAACCGTCATCCAGCAGTGTCTGGCTGCAGCGTGACCTTCGGGGCCTGCAGTATTTGGCTATAGCGTGACCTTCGGGGCCTATAGTATCTGGCTGTAGTGTGACCTTCGGGGCCTACAGTATTTGTATCTTATATGAATTTTGTGCACTATGTTGCTGTGTGATTTGATCCAGTCCGCAGCGGCCACAGATGACACCTGATCAGTGTTCACTGTAGACCACTTGGACTATGGCCACACGCCTATCTGTTATTATCCTTATAGGATATCTTTGCTGCTTGATGTATACCGAGTTACTGCCATGTCTCCACTTTCTGTTATTTATGATTTCTGAATTATTTGATTTTCAAACTCTGAAATATGTGCTACAGAATGAAGTACTGTATGGAGTACTGTAAGCTAGAGAATAATTATAAGAACAGTGAAGTGATAAAAAGAAGATGACAGCGAACCTAAAATTCTTCAGGACCCTTGAGACAGAATTGTGATGGGCGACCCGTAGTGGATCATGTGTTATGAGATACAGGCGAACTACGTCATCGCCGACTCACTAGTAAGGGTAAACCTGGGGCGAAAGGAATCGCCTAGGGAATGCTCGCCAACGGTCGATTCGAACAGGAGGGACTCTAACAAGAAGCTTAGTGATAACACGAGTATAAGGAACTAGGTACGTAAGGGTGCCAAGGTTCGAACCTCGTGGATAATATACTCAAGGGAAATTAAGCCTGAATTCAGTAAATGGAAATGGTTTTAAAGTGAATAACTGAATTGAAACGAGTAGCTGTAAAGTGTGTCGATAACCATTGTACTTGATACAGCTTACCGGAATGAGATTCGTAACGTTGTAAAGTATGACTAGGTAATAAAATCAAGGTAGAGTATGTATCAAAATGATTTGAATATTGAATGTCTCTGCCTTGAGAATACACTGTGAAATGATGGGACATAATGATGAAGGTCCAAAATGATAAAAGAAGTGTGGTTAAAGAAACTACCGGATGAGAATCCTGATAAATTTCAGAGTAACATAGATTGAGAAATCAAGTTAATGTTGACTCGATTGTGGATATGAAATTTATTCTTAAGCTTGTATCGAAGAATATAGAAGAAATCCGACAAGCTTAAGAAAATAATTTTTGGAAAATATTATGGATGATGAAATTCACAAGTATCGATGTAAAGGAAGGAAATACAAATGATATGATTTGAGGATGAATTAAATGTTGTATTAAAATTTTTGGTTATACACTAAAATTCTTATGAAGAACAAATAAATATTATATGGAAGTGATGCCTTAAATATGATTTAATCGGAGATGTATAAGGAGCTTATAAGAGCAATCTTTGTAAAAGGCATAATCAGATGAAAAGCTGAAGAACGATGGTCACAAGATGATAAGAAATGTATGATTAAAGAAAATATCAGATTTGATTTCTGATAGAACTTCCAGAGTTATATAAATTAGAGGAATCGAGATAACATTGACTCAATTTTGAATATGAAGTTAAATTCTAAGTTTATATCGGACGATATAGAAAGAATCCGAAAAGCTTAAGAAAAAAACTCTGAAAATTGTGTGAATAATGAAATTCACGTGTAAAGGTCTGAATGACGAAAATACAAATAATGAAAAATTGAGAATAATGAAACTGTCTGTATAAGTATAAATGAGAGAAATACAAATGATATTGAGTTGTAGATGAATTAAAAAGGATGTATTAATTTCCTATCATTGATAAAGTTCTGGTGAAGAACAAGTATTCATCTACATGAAAACAGACGCTTTATGGAGCTGATTAGGGATGTGTGAGGAGTTAATAAGACTAGCCTCAATATAAAGAGTCCTTAGATAAAAGATTGAAGATTGGTGTCCATAAAGTGATGATTTGAACTCGGAGTGAATTTTACGAGTTTCGATTGAAGTTACAAGGGTAATGAGTTGCCTTGTAAAGTAGATAAGCCTAAAGAATGAGGCATCCTTACATGAGTAAATTGATGAAATACTGATAGAGTCTAAAGTATAAATGGAACATGAGCAGCATTGTGATATGATCCTTAAACTCTTAAAGACTGTGGAATTGTGCTAAGATTTGCAACTAAAGATTTGGCTAGACAGTACCTCCTCTTGAGATATATGATCTCGAGACGACAGGATGACAGTGAACCTGTCTATGATATAAAGATAATGATTGAGATACGAAAGTAATGAGTCTAGCTAAATACTATTGTCAGCCTATAAAAGAGTGATGAGACTAGCTGCTCTATAGAGGAGATCTAATTAAAGAAATTAAAGTCGGTAGATGGATAGTGTAAAGAAAAAGATGGTATGCCAGATTTTAAAAGATCTTAACAGTATAGTACCATATCAATTGAGAAAACCGACAAAAAGGGATGAGAGTAAGAATATGAAAACGAAAGTGAAAGTGGAATAAGGAAATAAACTGCATGATGAGAAGGGAACATCAATATGAAACAGTTCCCGAAGTTAAGACTGAGGGTGATTTGTGTCGGTTATCACATAATTGTGGCAAGATGTAAAAGTAAGCCAACTTTGATAAGTACAATTAATGATACTCAAGGGAGTAAGATAATTGATATGTTTACTGCTAGTATATAAATAAGAAATGTTTGTACATATAACCGCCTCGAAACGATAGAGATGGTGGAATTGTATAGATAATGTGGTGCTTAAATGGATAAATCGAGGATTCAATCTCAGAATCTAAATTATGAAAAGAGATTTAAAGACCATACTACATGAAGAGAATATGATAGTCTCATGAATTATGATCGTAAGAGATGATCTATAGTAAAATCGGCAAATGAGATGCAGCCTTGATGGAATAAGTGTGAAAATGAATATTGTGGACAATAAAAGTCCAAAAGAGAAATGATGATATGGAAGTGATTAAAGACTGATGATCTAAATAGAATCACTTTCCATTATCAGACTTCTAGATTCTTTAGTGCCTTAGTCGCAGTATAAGTGTTAAACGGTGTGAATGTGTATGTACAGTTCCAGTGAGCCTTACATGTGACAGGAGTCTCTGTGTTGCCATATGCTAATGAGAGATAGCAAAAGGCCTTGAGATCCCAAGTGTATTGATAGCACCGCTCCATACTGATATATATATTTATATATATGTGAAGGAAACCGAAACAAACACACGGCGGAATTTAAATCATTCGGCCTCCACCAGGATCGATTCAGAGAGTTGCCTAATTAGGGTTTCGAGATTTTACCTAACGTTTTCTCTGATTTTCTGTCGTTGGTCGAGTCACAAGCAACAACTTTTCGTTCCTGCCTCTATGGTATCCACACGAATGGATCTCACGACTCTTGAACGTCTCACGATCAGAAGCCTTAAAGAGCATTTTTGATTCTTTATAATCGAATAGCTAGCTTTGATTAAAAGAATACCTTTTCTGTTTTTTTTTAATTGTGTGTCTACGTTTTAGAAAAAACATCCTTTTATAGGCAGTAAATTTTACCCTAAAATTTACTTAAAATTTACTGCCAAACAGAACTCTAATCCTACTTAGAATAGGATTAACTATATCCTTAATCCAATTCAGAATAGGATTAGATATATCCTTAATCCAATTCAGAATAGGATTAATTAAGCTCCTCATTGATCCGTTCTAAGTGTGCGACCCAATAGGTTCTTAAAACAATGGCAATGACAAAATTGTCACAGGCAATGAGCGGTATCTAGCAACACATCATTGCTACCCATGTAACGAGAATGTCAATGACTCGACATAACCTTACTTGTGATAGATGTTACCGTGCAGTCTAATCCCTTTATCCTTTGATGTCTTGATTAGACACAAGTCATGGAATGTGTCACACTTGTATAGTCTAATCAGCGTTTCTTGATTCCTGAGTAGACTAATTAAACAAATAAAATCAATATCTCATATTGACTTATTCGAGCAAGGCCATGCATTTCTTAGTCTCACTCTATCAAAGGGCCCAAGACATCACTCTTGTTATATAAGAGGGATAAATCCTATCTTGATCACTCAACATCCCTCTACATAGATCAAGGCATACCCAATTACTACCTTTATAGTCCATCTTGTTACGAATGACATCTAGCAGCATTAAAGTATGCAATTCTCTATGTTGGGATCTCTGATGATCTCAAGTCAAAGGATCACATACACCATCATCACTATGAGAATCGCTTATGACACTCATATAACAATCCATGTAGCGTTCTCATGGAGGGTCGATCCAGTACATAGTTCTCTAACATGTACCTATGTGATGACTTGATATCCTATATCCATGACAATGGTCATCAGTCAACCACATACTAGTCTTATCGTACATTGTTATCCTTGTTCACAATAATACTTGACTAGGGATATTTTAAAAATAGTGTGTTATTACTATTCTAAGGACATAATCATATAAGATTACATTACGCAGTTATAAGACAAATATAATAATGAGCTATAATAAATAAAATGTCATGATACATAAAAAAATGCCAAAGTCAATCATCTAATGAATGGTTCTAAGGGCATAATCCAACAATATGAGCGTGAGATGTAACCGCTCCATGATATTGAGAGAGTGTGTGCATGAGATGTGAAAGCTACTGGGACACTTACATATAATTGATTGACACGAGTACATGATAGTACCAAATTATGTCGACTCGGCACTAAGTGAGAAGAATGGATGATGAACAGCATAGATTAGCTGTAATATTAAAAATATTGTGTATGGACTCTTATATGAAAAGAGTAAAAGTGAATAACTTCCGATTTGAGAAATGAACTTACGGGAGTATAGACATATATGATGAAAGACAGCATGTAGTGGTCTAAAGTATTGTTGATGTTGAAAGTGTGCTGGTAGTATTACGTGGAGGATGAACTAGAGGTCAGAAGTCGTAAGTGTATGACATGTACCACCTTTGGACTTAAGTTAAATTCGGAGGACCGAATTTCTTAAGATGGGGAGGATGTGATAACCGTAAATTTTTCCCTTTATTGGAAATTAGAATTATTGAAAATAAATATTGGAGAAATTAAATCAAAGGAAATAAATAAAATTTTGCGAGAATGGGATATGGGTGAAAATCCCAAGAAGTGAGGAAGTGAAAGAATTGGGAAATTCGTATAAAGGAAATTAAATTGGAAGTGAAGATAAAAATAATAGAGAGAGGAAAAGAATTAAATTGGATAAATTAAAATCCAAATCTAATTAAGAAAATAAGAGAATAAAATAAAATATATTTATATAATTACAAATTTTATAAATGTATTTTATACAAATACGTATGTATTTAAAATACTATATAGTATATTTTAATATACGTTGGTATATATATGGAAATATATACTATTTCATAAATTTAAATAATACATATATATATAAACATAATATTTTATGTATATATAAATATATACATACATATATAAAGAAAATGTAAATGTTATTTTATATTAAAGTTTATAGGTATATATATTGTATTATAACATTTATGTAATTCTATATATATAAATGTTATTTATTTTAAAGTATATAAATATACATATATATACTAGATATATATTTTGTAACGTACAATATATATAATTTATATACAATATATATTGTATTATAATGTATATGAAATAATATATATAGTGTATTATATTATATTATATGTGAAATAATATACGTAGAATATATAGTATACATTATATGCATAAAATACATTATATAGTGTATAATATATAGTATACTATATACTAAAAAGGGAAAGCAAATAAACCTGAAAAGGGAAACAAAAACAGAAAAGGAAAGGAGGAAATCGGGGAGAAATCCCGACCCTCCCAGGCAGACCGCCGGTGGCGAAGATGCCACCGCCGGTGAGGGAAAATGGAGGGGATGTCGTCACCGGCCAGAGGAAGGAAAGAAGCTGCCGGCGGCGTGAAGAAACGGAAACAAAATCGACGGGAAACGAAGGAAACCGGGAAGAAAAAGGAAAATGGCGGACGGCGGTGCCGGCCGATCCAGGCACCGCCACTGCCACCGAAGCATCGCCGGAGGGAGAGGAACACGATGGAGGTCACCCGAGGCGCAATGGATGGCGGAGGAAGGCCGGCGAAGAGGAAGAAGAAACCGAGGCAAAACCGCCTCGATCCGCCGCCGTGCCGCCGATCCCGGGCAAACGGAGGGCACCGGCAAGTTCGTCGTGCAGCCGGCCAGCTAAGGGACGCCTGAACTGCAGGAGAACCGGCCGCCGGCGAGGAACCGACGAGGAAGGACATTGTCCGGTCCGGCTAGAAGAAAAAGGAAGGAAAAAGAAAAAGGAAAGAAAAAGGAAAAAGAAAAAAAAAGAAGAAAAAGAAAAAAAAAGAGAAGAAAGAAAGAAAGAAAAGAAAAAGAAAGAAAAAGAGGAAAAAGGAGAATTTCGAAAATTCGGAAAATTCTCGGAAATTCGACAACCCGGACATTTACGAAAATTCGGTAAGAAATTTCCCGGAAATTTAATTTCAGAAAAATTAAATAAATTATGAAAAAATTCTAAAAATTAGAATTTTAATTCCAGAAATTATTTTCAGCAATCGGGATAAGGAATCGAGAGAAATGGAGTGTGGGCGCGATCGATAAGCGGAAGTCGCCGACTCGGAAAAAGGTAAGGGATGCATGTGCAGCACTGTAAGGATACTCAATCTGCATATTTTAAATTGAAATATTTTATGCAAATAATTTATGAAAATTATTATGATGCATGATTTGCTGAAAATAATTTGGGAAGAAGTACTGGCTGAAAGATTTAAAACTGTATTTTTTCCGTGCAGGAGGTTAGTAAATCGACAGCCGTTATGCTGCCGAAAATTTTAGAAAAACTTTATAAAATCATATTAAGTGATTTTATTTCCGAATTTCGATAGTAAATCACGAAACATGAGGAAATTACTAAATTTCATAAAACATGAATATAATGAGATGGAATTTTAAAATATTCATGTATTCGAGAATGGTGACAACGAAATCACCGAAAATTCTCGAAATAGATAAATTACACGAAATACGAGACGAAAGATGAAGTAAAATATAGTGAATATTTTTATGCATATTTTTATAAATATTCACTAAAGGATTTTAACCCTTATGGTTTTAAATTATGGAATTTTATATTTATATAAATTCCATATAAGTTTATTTTATGATGATTGTACCGTGTGAGCCACCTCTAGAATCCTTCGGGAACTAAGTGCTACACATGTTCTGATGTGTTAGTAAAGGCCAAACCGAGCAAAGACTCGATGATTGTACCGTGTGAGCCACCTCTAGAATCCTTCGGGAACTAAGTGCTACACGTGTTCTGATGTGTTAGTAAAGGCCAAACCGAGCAAAGACTCGATGATTGTACCGTGTGAGCCACCTCTAGAATCCTTCGGGAACTAAGTGCTACACGTGTTCTGATGTGTGAGTGAAGGCCAAACCGAGCAAAGACTCGATGATTGTACCGTGTGAGCCACCTCTAGAATCCTTCGAGAACTAAGTGCTACACGAGTTTTGATGTGTGAGTAAGAAATTTCTGTACCGTGGAAGCCACCTCTAGAATCCTTCAGGAACTAAGTGCTACACGAGTTTCAATGTGTGAATAACGAGTTTCTGTACCGTGTGAGCCACCTCTAGAAGACTCAAGGGACCTAAGTGCTACATAGATTCTTTGTGAACTATGGGGAGCCACCTCTAGAATCCTTTGAGCACTAAGTGCTACACGAGTTCCTGGATATGACACTTAACTCCATTGCTAGCTAGAATGGACGTCGTAACTGAAGCAGTGGATTGGGGCTTACGCCTAAAGTGATTAAATAATTGGTTATATGGGAATAGACTTTAATAGCTTATTTTGCTATTTAAAGTACGGTACTAATTAAGAGAGTACATTAAAACATGGAATGAGTTTTAAAGAAATAAGATGATGATTTAACTAATATTCTTTTCAAGGAATATACGAATATTAATTATTTTATTTAAATGCTTTATTTCGTAGAAGCATTATTTTGAAAAGAATATGAAAAAGGTTATGAAAGTTTTGAAAAAAAAAAGAAGAGGATTTATTAATTCAAAAGGAAATGAAAATTTCTCTCTACAGTTGCTTCTAGGTTCCGTAACAAGTATGGTATTCTAAAATACCTACCTTATTCTATTCGGATCCCTAGCCGACTATAGTATCCTTCCTACATGCGAGCCTAGAGCCCATAGGAAAAAATGAAAAAGATTTTCAGCATATAGGAAGCTGAGTATCAAGTGAGGCATATAATTCTCTTACTGAGCCGTGGTTTTGCTCACCCCTTAATTTTCAACATTTCAGGTTTTGATGAATGTGAGTTCAGTGGATTGTGGATCCTGGCTGTACACGAAGGACAATGTGTCAGACCGACTGATTATTTGAGGTATGATCATTTATTCTCTGTATTTAGACACGTCAACAGTACTACTTATCTGATTAGTTACGATAGGGGATGTGTATAATATAAACAATATTATGTAAAATTGTTTAACAGTTAGTACAAGTGAAGTATCGCAGACAGCCCAACCGGTTAAGTTTTGTATAAGAAGATGAAAAATGTGGTCACGGGTCGTGATATGTACAATAGCTAAATTACATCTTAACTAAGTATACCTTCAATAGTTATTAGGAAGCGTATCTCGAAGGTACACTATAAGGTCTCAAAAGCAAGCTCCTTTACCTGGAGCAGAAATCACTTCAGATAATCTGTATGAAAAATAGTTGTAAAGGGATGAGTTTACGCTCAGTAAGAAATATATGTAAAAGAGCGTACTATGCCTCTATATGCAGTTTTCCTGCTTGACTCTATAATGTCATGTAAAATCATTATAAAGCATATATCTTGTACTTCTTTCAAATAGCATATACTTCTTTCAAATAACATTTAGGCAAACATACTGTCACGACCCGAAGGCCAATGACATCCGCTTAACACTTGATTTCTTAGAAAAATTTCAAACTAAATTTTTCTTTCTCTACTTACGGTTTGTATTCGCTGTTAGTGTAGTATCTAAATCCAATCCTATCTTACTCATATTATTTCTCGAGCTAAGTCACATTTCTCAAGGAGGTTTTTCTTATGATTTTCGTCTTATTTTACTATTCCCAAAAGAGACAGGTCGAAAACCTCCCCTTTGTATTTTATCAATTTCCCCAGGTATAATTTCCTGCACTAAAACACAATTTAAATCACATAACACAGCAGCTGGTGTTTCTCCACAGTTTCATGCAATCAAGTATTTCAAAGATCTCGAGAGTTTAACTATTACTAAGTTCGTATCTACCACATTATACATAATTCAAAACATACATTAGGACCCAGATTGGACTTGATAACCACCTAGACTCACATAGTCATCTAGTGCGATCCAAAGTTACATCCCACATATTTTCCTAGTATTGTGAAATTAACGTACATATGACCATCAAAATGATATACGAATAGTATACCTCAAAATACAAAATGCTAGCTCCGGAAAACGCAAACGAGTACCAGTACTAGGTACGATTTCCCGAGAGCCTACACGAAGCCTGAGCTGGCTATCAACTCGTATGATCTGCAGATGTTAAATTAAAGGGTGAGCAATCCACGGCTCAGTAAGTAGTTTAAATAAAAACATACTAGGCTCAAATCGTAAAACACGATCATACATGCCTAAGTTATTGTAAATTAGCATGTATGGATTATACTAAGGATTATTACCATTTCGTATGTACATAGACGTCATAAACTTGTTCATGCTTTCATTCCATTCTTAAATTCACAAGGCATCATTCTTTTTATCAGTATGACTACGTGTGGAAGAAAACGAACATTCAAGTAGCATATGTTCAAGTGGCATATATAAACATGATCCAATAATCGAAAGAAACGAACATTCAAGTAGCACACGTTCAAGTGGCATATATAAACATAATCCAATAATCGAAAGAAACGAACATTCAAGTAGCAGACGTTCAAGTGGCATATATAAACATAACCCAATAATCGAAAGAAACGAACATTCAAGTAGCACATGTTCAAGTGGCATATATAACCATAACCCAATAATCAAAAGAAACGAACATTCAAGTAGCGCATGTTCAAGTGGCATATATAAACATAATCCAATAATTACACACATCATATGTCATATGCATAAGATCTATTCTATCCTTCGACATTCGTTGCATTCACGAATCACAATCACTTACTTTTCGTCACAATATCCTACGATTTCTCATATTTCATCGGAACTCGTGTAGCACTTAGTTCCCGAAGGATTCTAGAGGTGGCTCACACAGTACAGAAGTCGGGTCTTTGCTCGGTTTGGCCTTTACATCAAAACTCGTGTAGCACTTAGTTCCTGAAGGACTCTAGAGGTGGCTCACATGGTACAGAAATCGAGTCTTTGCTCGGTTTGGCCTTTACATCAAAACTCGTGTAGCACTTAGTTCCCGAAGGACTCTAGAGGTGGCTCACACAGTACAGAAATCGAGTCTTTGCTCGGTTTGGCCTTTACATCAAAACTCGTGTAGCACTTAGTTCCCGAAGGACTCTAGAGGTGGCTCACACGGTATAGAAATCGAGTCTTTGCTCGGTTTGGCCTTTACATCAAAACTCGTGTAGCACTTAGTTCCCGAAGGACTCTAGAGGTGGCTCACACGGTACAGAAATCGAGTCTTTCCTCGGTTTGGCCTTTACATCAAAACTCGTGTAGCACTTAGTTCCCAAAGGACTCTAGAGGTGGCTCACACGATACAGAAATCGAGTCTTTGCTCGGTTTGGCCTTTACATCAAAACTCGTGTAGCACTTAGTTCCCAAAGGACTCTAGAGGTGGCTCACACAGTACAGAAATCGAGTCTTTGCTCGGTTTGGCCTTTAAGACTTAGATTTCGACAAATATGACTAGGTGTTAATTGAGGTCTATTAACTCAACATCGGGGGTGATATGTATATTTGGTACTCAAATCACATATACATACTCAAAGCATAACAAATATGTTAACATGCTCAGTAATCATAAGGGAGCCATAACACATAACACATTACACAATTCACAACAAGATCACCTTTCAAATAAGCATATTTCACAGGCACATCATGTCCAATTTAAAAATCTTACCATACTTACTCATTTTGTCCTACCCGTAATGTCCAACCAAAACTCTATATGAGTTGAATTAAGTATTTAATGAGAATTCTTTCATCTCTTACGAGATGATACTAGTAAGATTTATTTAACCCACTTACCTTATACCCTTAGCGAGTATCTTCCTCGATCCTCCGAATTGGAAATTCATTCCTCCACTCCAGTCGAAGTCACTACAATCATTCTAATACTGTCTCAATCAACTACTCATATCATATTAATTACCGAACTTAAAGCGCATAATTTAAAGCTACACACATATATTCAAGTTTAATATTATGCCTTTAATTAAGATCTCATTGTTACTCTGAAGAGCATATATATATATTCATTCTTATATATATATATAAATCTTTAAACCGGGATTTAATCCTTACCGTAACAATTTCTCTTATTCGATTTAGAACAAAACGTTTGCCTTAATGTTTTCAAGTAAATTCCTATACCAAAATTCCATTTCTAAATTTCTTATTTGTTAGTACTTGGACATCTATAAGTACCTAGTATATTCATATTGTATCCAAGTGCAACTATCTAAATTAAAACCAATGTTGGTCTTTCTCTTCAGACTCACGACACATATATACACTCAATGCATGTTTATATATCCATGTATACTTACATGATCATATTAAATTCTTTATCATTATGTCCATGGAAATCTCTATCTAATATCTATATATATATGTATGTACGTGTGTGTATATATATCTATATATATATCTGTACACGTGTATATATATCTATACATATATATATATGTATATTTACATATATATATTTAGCTCTATCTAATTCATGTTTATGCACCCATACACATCGCCATTTACTATCAATATTTATCTCACTAAGGCATTACTAATTTAATAAATGTTGTCGTTTGTTTTCTCTACCTTTTTTTTTTCGAAATGGCCACAAGATATCTTTTCGACCTCTAGTATTTTCTTCTTCTTAAAATCTTTATATATATATATATATATATATATTTACACCTCAAACTAATATTTATAATTATACAATTATATAATTGTACCACGAATTTTCTCTATTTATTCTCTTAGTATGCTAAAAACATACCTAGACACATTTGTATGCATATCATGCTAATGATATTTATTTACATGGATGGTGTGTGTATGTATGTATGTATATTTGCACATCTATCAATCACGTTTCATCATCAATATACATATATAATTTGTAAAAAAATCATAACTCAGAGTTTAGAGGCTTTACCCTCTCGAAATCTCAACCTGAGGCTCCTCTTTGTATTGTATCCATTCCTGTTTCCAGCCTACATAACCTTCTAAGTTCAACTCCTCAAACCTTAGATTTTCCTTCCGTTTACAGCCTTTAAAGCACCACATTCATCCTTTCCCCAGGTGTTGGTTGAAAACCTTGTTTCACGTTTTCTAAGCCCATCTCCTCCAACTCGTAACACCTTGGTCAACTCATATTTTTTGGTAACCAAAAATCATTCACGATCAGCTTAAACACAGCCACCTACGCCTCTTGTTTAGCCATAGAAACAACCCTTCTCGGTGTCTCAAAGACCGCCCCAGCAACAGCTACATTTAACCCTAAAAATAAAACTCCAAAACAGTGTTTAAATGCCACATTTTAGCCCTTGAGTCACTAGCTTGATGTGACGTCCTCGTCACTAACCAAATAGCAACTAACTTTTACTTCAATTAACAAATAAATCGACTAGTTTATCCGATGTCAACCTACCTTACTTTTATGCTTTAGGCATTTTTATCAGAGTATAATATCCAATTTTCACATGCATAAAATTTTTTTCTTTCATTTATAAATATGTGCCATATACATCAGGATCCCCAATATTCATACAACCTAATTCCCCACATGTACAAGACTGTAGCACCGTACTGTACATTAGCCGAAGTAACGGCTAACTAAATATACCTTCACGGGATAAGTAGGAAGCGTGCCTTGAAGGTATCTCAAAATCCCAAAAGAAACTCCTCTATCCGGAGTGGAATTACTTCAAGTAATCTGTATGAAAAATAGTTGTAAAGGAGTGAGTTTATGCTCAGTAAGAAACTTATGTAAAAGAGCGTACTATATCACTATATGCAGTTTTCCTGCTTGGCTCTATAATGTCATGTAAATCATTATAAAGCATGTTTCGTATATTTCTTTCGCAATTATCAAATACAAGTAAATCATGCTTTCAAACATTTCCACGGATCTCAAATCACGTGAAATCAAAATAGGCAATTACAAATATTTTCAAATAGATGGGAGACAATTATATCCATCAGATTCATGCACCAAGTAATTCTCATCCTGGATACCACAAATATATCCCATAGGGATAATCCAGAGAGATAATGGATACAACAAATATATCCCGTAAGGGATAATCCAATATAAGGATCTCATGAGGATACCGCAAATATATCCCGTAAGGGATAATCCTGAGAGATATCAAATAAATGGCGTACCCACGTATGGGCCAGGGATCCTCCCCAAAGCCTAATCAAATAAGAGACTCATGGCCATTGTCTATAGCCCACAGTTTCACTAGTCAGGTGCCGTACTGCGGGTCTGAGGGCTGGACTAGAGCTCCTCAGTCAAATACAAGTAACAAATAATGTGCATGCTCTTTTGAGAGATTCATAGTCTCCAAAACCTTATTAATATAGGTTTTAAACAAGTATGAATATCCTTTCTTAAAACAGGTTCTCAAAACCTTTCTTTCAAATAGGCAGTTGACTGGCCATATTAGGCAGTCGACTGGCCATATATGGCAGTCGACTGCTACACCATGTTTTACCTTATTGAATTTCTTTCCCTTTTTGAAATTCAATTATTATATTTTTCAAAATACGAATATGGCAGTCGACTGGCCCCAAATGGCAGTCGACCGGTTTTGAAACAGAATGTTTCCCGAGAATTAGCAGTCGACTGGCCCCCTTGGCAGTCGGCTGGTTTTGAAACAGAATGCTTCTGGACAAATAGCAGTCAACTGGCTCCCCTTGGCAGTCGATTGGTTTGAAACAGAATGGTTTCTGGAAAAATAGCAGTCGACTGGCTCCCTTGGCTGTCGACTGGTTTGAGTCGGTTTTCGAAAAACGGCGTTTTGGATGTCTCTAAGCAGTCGGCTACTACTTAAGGCAGTCGGCTGCTCCTAGCCTAATTGGTATTAGGAGACAAGTCCGAAAATGTCATTTTTTCTGCATAACACAACTGGTACTTCTCTCCAAAACCGTCAAAATCACATTAAAACATGCGGATATAGCCGCCTTACGTCCGTTACATAAATTCCTTACCTCAATTGAGATTAATCCGCAAGCTTAGTAGAATCAACTCTTGTCCTTTTTTTCACTTCTTCAAGCTATAGACATCATGACAATTAAAACCAAATAAACATACTAAACCAACTCTATACAACTCCAAACCCTCAACAAAATCAACAAAAACCATTTACTCTCTTACCTTAGCAATTAACCAAAATTCAGGATTTTAGATCTCCATACTCACTTAGATTCAACCTTTCATATTAAAGGCATAGGTTAGGCTATCGACAAGGATCATTTTTCTTTAGAGAAGCTTAACGAATCGATGGCCTGAAATGGTGGTTTGTCAAGGTGAGAAGCTTGAACACTTAGAGAAAATGGAAGCAAGGAGAGGGAGAGGGAGATGGGCTGGTGTCGTGGGGTGCAAGAGATGATGATGATGAGTCATGTTATCTCATTTAATGCCCATTAATGCATCCTAATCCCTTCATCATCCTATCTCAGCCATTGACCATCCATTGACCCTTTTTGACCATTGATTCTTTGACCATTAATTGCCTTAATTCCCTTCATGTCCCATGCATCATTTATATATCAGAAAATTCATATTTCTTCCATTAATCCAAGTTGAAAAACTGTACAAGCATAGGAAAGTTACAGAAATTTGGGGATTTCACATTCTCCCCACCTTAGAGAATTTGGTCCTCCAAATTCAAGTAAGGTTATGTCTTAAACAATTCCGGATATCTCTCTCTCATCAAGTTCTCTAGTTCCCAAGTAGCTTCTTCTGTCGTATGGTACTGCCAGAGAACTTTGACCAATGGAATCATCTTTGATCTCAATACCTTATCTTTCCTATCCAAAATCCGAATTGGTTTCTCCACATAACTCATGTCTTCTCGAATCTCCAAGGGTTCATATTCAATGACATGAGATGGATCCGGATTATATTTCCGAAGCATCGATACATGAAACACATTGTGCACTCCCGATAGCTCCGGAGGCAATGCCAATCTATAGGCCACATCTCCAACACGATCTAGGATCTCAAATGGTCCGATGTAGCGAGGACTTAGCTTACCTCGTCGGCCAAATCTTATGATCCCTTTGGATGGAGAGACTTTCAAAAACACATAGTCTCCAACCAAAAACTCAAGTGTCCTCCGTCGAACATCTGCATAGCTTTTTTGTCTACTCTGAGCTGTCTTAAGTCTTTGACAAATTAGTTTAACATTCTCAAAGGCTTGCTCAACTAAATCTGGAGCCAACAACTTGCGCTCGCCCCCTTCTTCCTACCCAATCGGTGATCGACACCGTCTTCCATACAAAGCCTCGTATGGTGCCATCCCGATGCTTACATGATAGCTATTATTATAAGCAAACTCAGCCAATGGCAGATGGTCGTCCCATGAGCCTTTAAAATCCAAAGCACAAGCTCTCAACATATCCTCGAGCGTCTAAATAGTGAGCTCGGACTGCCCATCAGTCTGCGGATGAAAAGCTGTGCTAAAATTCAGCTGAGATCCCATGGCTTCCTGAAAATGCTCCCAAAAATGGGAAGTAAACCTGGAATCTCTATCAGAAGTGATGCTCACTGGAACACCGTATAATCTTATGACATCTTTTAGATACATATCTGCCAAAGCATTGAGTGTATCCGTTGACTTCATAGGCAGGAAGTGAGCTGACTTTGTCAACCTATCCACGATCACCCAAATACCATCATGATTTCTCTTGGTTCTGGGCAATCCTATAATAAAGTCCATCGTAATGTGTTCCCACTTCCACATAGGTATACGCAGAGGGTGCAGTAATCCTACTGGCTTTTGATGCTCTACCTTAACCTGTTGACATGTAAGACATTTTGCTACAAAATCAGCTATGTCTTTCTTCATGCCCTTCCACCAATACACCTTGCGAAGATTATGATACATCTTCGTATTTCCTGGGTGCAACGTGTACTTAGTGGCATGTGCTTCAGTCAAAATCAGCTTCCTCAATTCATCATCATTAGGAATACATATACGACTCCTAAACCTCAAAATTCCATCACTACTAACGTCAAATTCTGAGGTCATACCTGACTGCATCTGACTGCATCTGATTCTGTCATCTTCCTTTTGAGCACTTCGAATTCTGTCCATTAACTCTGGCTCAATCCTCAAACTAGCCATCATTCCCAATTGCTCATTAGGCATAACATTAAAGTTGAGGCTTGCAAACAGCTCGATTAGCTCATATTCTTTTATCATCGTATATGACACCATACTTACATGCTTACGGCTCAGAGCATCCGCCACCACATTAGCTTTCCCTGGGTGGTACATGATCTCACAATCATAGTCCTTCAGAAGCTCTAGCCATCTTCTTTGCCTCATGTTCACTTCTTTCTGGGAGAACAAGTATTTCAGACTTTTATGATCCGTAAAAATCTGAAATCTCTCACCATATAAGTAATGCCCCCATATCTTCAGGGCAAATACTACTGCAGCTAACTCCAAATCATGAGTCGGGTAGTTCTTCTCATGGTCCTTTAACTGTCTAGAACCATATGCTACTACCTTACCATGCTGCATTAACACACATCCCAAACCTTGCCCTGAGGCATCACTATATACTGTAAATCCTCCTAAACCACTAGGAATGGTGAGGACAGGTGCAGTCGTTAACCTACGCTTCAACTCTTGGAAACTTTGCTCACAAGCTTCATTCCATTCATACCTCACCTCTTTGTGCGTCAGTCTCGTCAATGGAGCAGCTAGCTTTGAAAAACCCTCTACAAATCTTCTATAGTAGCCAGCTAAACCCAAGAAACTTCTAATCTCCGTTACTGTCTTCGGTCTCTCCCATTGGACTACCGCTTCAATCTTTGATGGATCAACTGAAACTCCATCTTTACTGATCACATGACCTAAAAAGGAGATCTGATTCAACCAGAAATCACACTTACTTAGCTTGGCATATAGTCCTCGATCTCTGAGGGTCTCCAAAACAATCCTCAAATGCTGCTCATGTTCTTCCCATGACCTCGAGTATACCAAGATGTCATCGATGAAGACAATGACAAACTGGTCTAGGTATTGTTTAAACACATCATTCATCAAATTCATGAATGCTGCGGGTGCATTGGTTAATCCAAACGGCATCACCAAGAATTCATAATGGCCATACCGTGTCTTGAATGCAGTCTTAGGGATATCTTCATCTCGGATCTTCAATTGATGATATCCCGACCTCAAGTCTATCTTGGAAAAGACTTGTGCATCCTTGAGCTGATCCAAGAGGTCGTCTATCCTGGGAAGAGGATACTTGTTCTTGATGGTCACCTTATTCAACCATCGGTAATCAATGCACAACCGCTTGCTACCATCTTTCTTCCGAACAAATAACACAGGAGCACCCCAAGGGGATACGCTAGGTCGTATGAATCCCTTGTCTAGCAACTCCTGAAGCTGCTTCTTCAATTCTTCCAATTCCACCAACGCCATGCGATAGGGAGATCTCAAAATGGGCTCCATCCCCGGTACCAAATCGATAGTGAACTCCACTTCCCTATCCAGAGGAAGTCCTGGAAGATCATCCGGAAATACCTCGGAAAATTCCTTAACTACTGGAATTTCGTGAAGTGTGGGACGTTTCTGATCTACGTCCACCACGTGTGCTACAAACTCTTCACATTACAAATATGTTCTATCAATTAAATCTCAATTAAACCAAGCAAGTAATTATGCTTTTGCATTACATATTTGCAAAATTTACAACATAGCTAACGGGAGAGGAGAAAATCACACTCTTAGCATGACAATCTATCATCACATGATTCTCAGCTAACCAATCCATTCCTAATATAACATCAAATCCAGACATATTTAATAGAATTAGGTCAGCTATCAACTCTCTTTCTCCTACCCGTAGCTTACAATTACGATACACTATGTCCGTCATTTGGGATTCCCTAAATGGAGTAATTATTTGTAGCAATCCTCCTAACTGCTCAGGCTCAACATTTAATCTCCTAGCAGCCATAGGGGAAATAAAAGAGTGCGTAGAGCCTGGATCAAATAAAGCAAGGACATATGTATCATTAAGGTAAATCTTACCCTGAATCATCTTCGGTGAAGCATCAGCGGACTCTTTGTCGATGGCAAATACCCGTCCCTGAGTCACTGGTGCCTTTCCTTTCTCTGCCGCTGTGGCCTTACGCTGGGGTTGTGTGGTCTTAGATTGTGATTGAGGTGTCTTTTCTGACTCTTCAGGTGCCCTCTGATTTATCTTGGGACAATCTTTAATTCTATGTCCCTGTTCACCACACCAATAGCACGCCCCACTCGCCAACCGGCAAGGCTGTGCTCCATGAAATTTCTCGCATTGCACACACCTCGGCATCATACTCCTCGGTGAGCTAGCGGTACTACCAACTGGATGTTGGGATCTTTCATCACTTATTTTGATCCCGGTGGATCCAGGAGTTCCTGTCGAGGCTTTATCATAAGGCCTATTCCTCCTAGATGGATATCTATCCCTTGAGGCCTTCTCATCTGACTTCCGCTTCATAGGTTCTTTACCCTTATTCCTTGCTCGGAAGTCTGCCTGATGAAACTCATAGTCCTGCTCACATAGTTGAGCCTTACGGACTGCCTCTCTATAGGTAGTGATGTCCAATGGATATAGCTTAGACCTAATGGAAGGTCTCAATCCCTCCATAAATCTGTAGGTCTTATGATCCTCTCTTCTCAATACTTCAGGATCAAATCTGCTCAGTGTAATGAACTTTGACTCATATTGGCTAACCGTCATACTTCCCTGAGTCAAGTTCAAAAACTCAACCTGTAATCTCCTTTGAGCAGTACGTGGGACATATTGTTCATTAAAAGCTTCCACAAATCTATCCCACGTCACTTCAGTATGCTTAGCCTCTAATGGTGTCTGAGTAGCCTGCCACCATGGCTCGGCCTCATCCACTAGCAAATAGGCGGCCAATCCCACTTTTTCTTTCTCTGTGCAAGCCAAGTACCCAAATGCCTTGGTAACCGCTTTCATCCAATTTTTCGCGGCTAATGGGTCACTGTCCCCTTTGAATTTTGGCGGATCCAGCTTCTTAAACTCCTTTATCAGTGCCACACTGCAGTAAGTTGTAGGATCTCGCCTCTTATTAGCTGAGACTGGTGGGGGTTGTACCACCGGAGTAGGAGGTACTGTAGGGGTAACTGCCGGTGCATTAGCAGCCACGTTCGGAAAATTAGCCATAAACTGAGTGAACATTGCGGCCATATTTTCCATATGTTTCTCCATTTTAGCTAGCCTCGTATTCGGGCTATGCGGTGGAGATGGAGGAGAAGACTGTGTTGGGGGCGGTTCATCACGACCCCGTCCTCGTCTAGTACCCCTCCTTCGAGTACTCATTCTGTTAAGATCATGATCAAATAACATCATTTAGTATAACCTTAAACCGTTATACCACTCAAAATCAAGTAAGCTAGTACAGTACATTGGGGAATTTCTCTAATTCTAGCTTATTGACATCGACAAACTTCAGTCGAATCTGCTCTGATACCAATCTGTGACGTCCTCGTCACTAACCAAATAGCAACTAACTTTTACTCCAATTAACAAATAAATCGACTAGTTTATCCGATGTCAACCTACCTTACTTTTATGCTTTAGGCATTTTTATCAGAGTATAATATCCAATTTTCACATGCATAAAATTTTTTTTCTTTCATTTTATAAACATGTGCCATATACATCAGGATCCCCAATATTCATACAACCTAATTCCCCACATGTACAAGACTGTAGCATCGTACTGTACATTAGCCGAAGTAACGGTCGACTAAATATACCTTCACGGGATAAGTAGGAAGCGTGCCCCGAAGGTATCTCAAAATCCCAAAAGAAACTCCTCTATCCGGAGCAGAATTACTTCAAGTAATCTGTATGAAAAATAGTTGTAAAGGAGTGAGTTTACGCTCAGTAAGAAACTTATGTAAAAGAGCGTACTATATCACTATATGCAGTTTTCCTGCTTGGCTCTATAATGTCATGTAAAATCATTATAAAGCATGTTTCGTATATTTCTTTCGCAATTATCAAATACAAGTAAATCATGCTTTTAAACATTTCCACGGATCTCAAATCACGTGAAATCAAATAGGCAATTACAAATATTTTCAAATAGATGGGATCTACAATTATATCCAACAGATTCATGCACCAAGTAATTCTCATCCTGGATACCACAAATATATCCCATAGGGATAATCCAGAGAGATAATGGATACAGCAAATATATCCCGTAAGGGATAATCCAATATAAAGATCTCATGAGGATACCGCAAATATATCCCGTAAGGGATAATCTTGAGAGATATCAAATAAATGGCGTACCCACATATGGGCCAGGGATCCTCCCCAAAGCCTAATCAAATAAGAGACTCATGGCCATTGTCTATAGCCCACAGTTTCACTAGTCAGGTGCCGTACTGCGGGTCTGAGGGCTGGACCAGAGCTCCTCAGTCAAATACAAGTAACAAATAATGTGCATGCTCTTTTGAGAGATTTATAGTCTCCAAAACCTTATTCATATAGGTTTTAAACAAGTATGAATATCCTTTCTTAAAACAGGTTCTCAAAACCTTTCTTTCAAATAGGCAGTCGACTGGCCATATATGGCAGTCGACTGCTACACCATGTTTTACCTTATTGAATTTCTTTCCCTTTTTGAAATTCAATTATTATATTTTTTCAAAATATGAATAGGGCAGTCGACTGGCCCCAAATGGCAGTCGACCGGTTTTGAAACAGAATGTTTCCAGAGAATTAGCAGTCGACTTTCCCCCTTGGCAGTCGGCTAGTTTTGAAACAGAATGCTTCTGGACAAATAGCAGTCGATTGGCTCCCCTTGGCAGTCGACTGGTTTGAAACAGAATGGTTTCTGGAAAAATAGCAGTCGACTGGCTCCCTTGGTAGTCGACTGGTTTGAGTCGGTTTTCGAAAAATGGCGTTTTGGATGTCTCTAGGCAGTCGGCTGCTACTTAAGGCAGTCGCCTGCTCCTAGCCTAATTGGTATTAGGAGACAAGTCCGAAAATGTCATTTTTTCTGCATAACACAACTGGTACTTCTCTCCAAAACCGTCAAAATCACATTAAAACATGCGGATATAGCCGCCTTACGTCCGTTACATAAATTCCTTACCTCAATTGAGATTAATCCGCAAGCTTAGTAGAATCAACTCTTGTCCTTTTTTTCACTTCTTCAAGCTATAGACATCATGACAATTAAAACCAAATAAACATACTAAACCAACTCTATACAACTCCAAACCCTCAACAAAATCAAAAAAAACCATTTACTTTCTTACCTTAGCAATTAACCAAAATTCAGGATTTTAGATCTCCTTACTCACTTAGATTCAACCTTTCATATTAAAGGCATAGGTTAGGCTATCGACAAGGATCGTTTTTCTTTAGAGAAGCTTAACGAATCGATGGCCTGAAATGGTGGTTTGTCAAGGTGAGAAGCTTGAACACTTAGAGAAAATGGAAGCAACGAGAGGGAGAGGGAGATGGGCTGGTGTCGTGGGGTGCAAGAGATGATGATGATGAGTCATGTTATCTCATTTAATGCCCATTAATGCATCCTAATCCCTTCATCATCCTATCTCAGCCATTGACCATCCATTGACCCTTTTTGACCATTGATTCTTTGACCATTAATTGCCTTAATTCCCTTCATGTCCCATGCATCATTTATATATCAGAAAATTCATATTTCTTCCATTAATCCAAGTTGAAAAACTGTACAAGCATAGGAAAATTACAGAAATTTGGGGATTTCACACTTGACCCTTTAAAACCTCGTACCAAGAGCCATGTTCGGACCACCAATGCAAGTCCTAGTTTGGTTACTGTATTCAAGCTTAAACTTCAGTTTTCCTTCAGCCTTCTTTCTTCCCTTGTACCATTCTTATACAGTAACTCTTGGCACCTCTTACAGCCTTCTAAACCTCTCTTAACGAACCATTAACAACAGCCTTTTAACCACTTGGTTAGCTGCTTGTTTCGACCTCTAAACCAGCACCGAAGCAGCCCCTGTTTGGCTACCAAATTTGGCCTAGTTACAACCTTTATCACCTTGCTTCAACTTAGCATCGAAGCCCTACTTCACGTCTCTTCTAGTTGCTACTACTGCCTTACGGTGGCAATGGCCTCTTCCTTTCTTCAATCGGCCAACAGACACTTCCAAAGGTACCTAAGCCACAATGTTTCCTATTGACTATCTCCCTCGTTTTGACTTTTCCTCCTTCACCAAATGCCCCCCTTGTTATTGCCTTATCTTTAATGCTTGAGCAGTAGCACCTAACAGTCATTTGTAAAACTCCAAATAACCCCTTATTTGCCACTGTTTTACTCTAAAAATAGCCACATACTTACGCCTATCCACTGCTAAATTAGCAACCCAGAATGCCTTCCTTAGTCCTCATTGTGAGACCCGATTTTATTACGCTGTACACTATATGTTGTAAATAATTGATAGTGGAATTTAATTATTTAGTAGAATTTAAATAAGGATTAAATGCAAATTTCCACTCTCAATTTGGAATTATGGGATACATAAATTATCATATGGTGTATTGAGATGAGACCAATATTGAATGACGAATTTAGAGTATAGAAGGAAGAAAGAAAAGAAATCTGAAAGTTAAAATGGAAGTGTGATTCTCATGGGATATGATACAAATACATGAGTTATAAGAGAAGGGAAAATTTATTATTGTGTATGTGAATTATTAATTGAATATATGGTTGAATTTTTATTGGTTGAAATATACATTAAAGGTGGCAAAATAAATCAAGGAAAGTGCAGCCAAAATGGACTGCAGTGCGCCACTTTTGCTAGCCATTTTGTTGAATGGCTGGAAAAATTTTAAAGGAAAAATAAGATACAATGGACTGTATAAAATACAATAAAAAGGGAAGAAAATTGAAGATGAACATGAGGCTAATTTAATTGGATGGAAAAAAAAATGGAAAAAGAAACGTGCAGTCAAGTAAACGAGGGACTGCACGTCAACTATTGCTGCAGCCTTGGTACCGAATTTCAGATTGAAATTAAAGGAATTCAATCATGATTTTGTAGTATAAAATCTGCAATATGAGTAGTATAAAAGGATGGAAAGATAGAAACAACATGTGTTTAAATTTCAGTGGATAAAAAAAAAAATTACAAAAGGGTCATGGAACTTGGTCAAAAACGGATAGCAACAAGCAATGTGTCCCACGCCATTCTTCTTGCTGCAAATGTCTTCACCATTTAATGCATTTTAAGACTTGAAATGATGAAGGAAAATGGATAGGAGGCTAAGTGGCAAAGCATGATAGGCTAGCATGAATAAAAGAAGATTAGATTGAAAATAAAACTTCAGCAAAATCTTCTTCTCCCACCGATTCCTCTGCTATCCACGAGCCATCAGTTTTATATTGCATTTTGGGTTCTGTTTGGCTTCCGTTCATCCAAGGAAAAGCAGCAAAAATTATACACACATGATACTTAATCATCTAAGCCTTCACCATCAACCTTTCCTCCATCAATTGAATAGCCAAGAAGGCCAAGAAGAGGGACTGAACGTGAGACAGAAATATATTCTGTTTTAGGAGTGAATTTCGGTCAAGGTGGGTTTTTACAAGTCTATGGTTTACTTGATATTACATGATGAATTTTTATAATTCTTAGCATGAGAAGCATGATCCTAGCATTAATTTAGTTAAGCTTTATTAGATCATGGAATTGGCACAAGTTGAGGAAAGAAAAGAAACAAAATGCTAAGTGCAGATTACAATTATGCTGGAAGAACTGTCCTGTTCGAGCCCAATTGAAAAATTCAGTTTGGGGCTTTTAGAAAGAAATAAATTCTGGAAAAATTATGAAAGATAGCCTCATGAGTTAGGAAAAATTCAGTTTTGGAATTACCTAATTTGGATTTGTATAGCCTGAGATATAGGCAGCTGAACACAGGGCACTCAGCGCACTAGGCGAGATGCTCTGTGGAAACTTTGAAAACTTGTAGAAAATAGCACAGATTGAATTTGGCTGCAAGATTTATGTTTCTGGAAAGGTAAATGAGTCTAGAATAATATGGTTCTAAGTTTGCATAATTTGAACAAACCTATCTTGAGATATGGCCCAATTTGTACATAAAGGTCAGTAGACAATCAGCCAGAATGCATCTGGAAACAGGGTAACTTTGAGGAATCATTAAAAATAATTCCGAAATGATAAAATAATGAAACTCACTATTCTGAATAGGAAATTGGATTATGATTCATATGGTCTTAGATTCATAATTTTTGGATCTCCCTATAATCAAAAATATAATTTTTAATGCACAAATGTCAGGAAACCATCCTGCAATATGGGTCAGAATTGGGCTGAACTTTGAAAAGTTGTGAGAAACAATATGGAATGAACTAGAAAATGGGCCTTATACTCCTGGATAGGAAATTAACTCAAATTACATAAAAAAATTGACTGTGCATTAATCGGAGTTAGATATTTTCCGTTATGAATAGAAAGGCGTTGATAGGTCTAAAATTCTTATAAAGAATAATTCTACCTTAATGAGTAGGATTTCTAAGAATACTTAGTGTATATGTATATTTCGGAATTGTTTCGGAATTGAACTTGTACGACTTATCTTCTGCAGCTCCGAAGCTAAATCCATGAAATGGGAAAGGAGATGAATAAGGACTTAATCAGTGGTCCAAGGTCACAAAGTGTACGGTTTGAATGAAATGACATCGTACATGTAAGGGGGGAGTGTGTGAGTTGTAGTGATATAATGAATTGCATGTTTTCTTGAGTTAAATGTTATGAGCATATTGAATACATGATTTGGTTTGAAAACATGCAAAATCTGTGGTTAAAAAGCTGGTTTATATACTGTGACTGTGTGCAGGAGGTTAGGAATCCGCAGCTGTTATGCTGACGGAAATTTTCCAAAAATATTCTAAAATATTCCAAAATATTTTAGAAGCATGAAATGATTTAAATGGAAAATTTTGAATATAATTTCCACCAATTTTCCATAAATTAGAAATTTTGAGAAAGTTATGAGAAATTAAATATTCATGTTTTATATTTTTATTAAAGTGAGAAATTGATTTGTTTTATGTGATATTAAATATTCAAATTGAATATTTATTTACTTTCTCACTTGATACATGAATATTTACTGATGGATTTACTGTATGCGAAAATGGGGAATAAAATACCTTTTTGAAAAATAATTCTTCAAACAAATGATTTAATTCATTTGATTTCCTTAAAGGTATTTTTATGAGAAAATGAATATTTTTATACCTTTATGGAATTAATTGATGATTTTATTTATTTTATAAATTCTATAAAGGTGATGATATATGAAAATGTGAGAGCCTTATGGATAAACATGAAATATTTCAAATTACTTTGAATAAGATCCATAAAGGCTATGGTACGGTTTATATACTGTTTTGAGACTTAGGCCCCGAGTTTCATGCATCATACTATTACTGTTACTGTCACGTGGCTGATTGACCCGTCAGTCATCAGCGTCCCGAATGTCACCTGGCAAGTGTACACCGAGGACACCCTATAGATCATGGCCATAGATCTTACTGGATATTGTTACTGTGTCCCTTCGGGGATGATTACTGTATCCCTTAGTGGACGATGATAGCATGATTTAATTGTAGGGTGATGCCTAGTCTCAACTTACTGATTACTATTACTGGAGGGATTTATTAAATCCTGTTTACTGTATTGCACTGTGAATTACTGTTTAATGAACTGAACCATACCAAAACACTGTTTTATTGAACTGGTTGCTATTGATTGCTATTTACTGAACTAAAAGCTACTATTTACTATTTACTGTTTACTAAACTGGTAGCTACTGATTACTGTTTATTGAACTGAAAGCTACTGTTTACTGTTTACTGAATTGAAACTTACTGATTATTGTTTGCTGAACTAGTAGCTACTGATTACTGTGTACTGAACTAGTAGCTACTGATTTCGGTTTACTGAACTGAAATCTACTGATTTCTGTTTACTGAACTGAAATCTACTGATTTCTGTTTACTGAACTAAATTATACAAAATACTGTTTACTGAACAGAAAGGAAATTTACTGTTATATAGAAAGAATACTTTGAAAATTATTTCTAAAATAGAAATAATTACTGAACTATTATCCAGTGATTTGGATATTTATAAGCTACTGTACTGAAAAGACTTTTACTGTAACTACTGTTTTACCACTGTACTGTCACGTGTTTTGAACTGTTACTGAAGTGGTGGAAATTAAATGATTTATTCCATTTAGATTTATGGAAAAATGAATATTTTCTAGCATATAGGTTTCATTATATCAAGCAGCATACGACTCCTTTACTGAGCATGTGGTTCGCTCACCTCTTACTTTCAAACTTTCCAGATTAATCACAAGGATTAATTGATGGCTTCCTCAGTTAAATATAGTTGCGAGTAGCCTACTGGGACAAAGAGCATGGAAATTTAAAGGTACAGTCACTTCTCTTATATATTCAGACACTTGTATACAGTACTACATTATTGTAAAATAGAAACAGGGGATGTAAAGTGTATGGAATATTGTAAAAAAAAAAAATTTATATTCCGAATTTATTGAATAAATGTTTATCATTTATCACTGTCAATGATCAAGTGTTAAAGGCATCACAGACAGCCCAACCAGTAAAAATGTATAAAATACCAGTAAATATTGTGTAAAAATGTACACTCAGACTGTTACAGTTTTAATGGTATCAGAGCAAAGTTGGCCTGATGTCTATTGATGCCTTTAGATCAGAAAGTGTTGAAAATGGTTAATATCCCCTGTAGTACTGTATAGTTTGAATGTATAGAGGAACTAAGTGACTATAAATTGGGTTAAGTGTTTGACATGGTGTGAAAGTTTGTGAATTAAGGGTTACAAATAGGGTTTGTAATCCGCAAATTTTATATGAAAGAGGTGATCTTATCATCTTAATGTCAGGTCTATTCGGTAAGGCACAGAGATGGACTCGGTGAGGGCCCCACCAGGACTTCTCTATCTGAATCGAACTAAGACCCTGAAATGGTGATGTTAGAGTGGAATGGGATATCATCAGTTAATAGATCTTAAGATTGCCTACTCAAAGGTATCTTGAAGAGAGAGAAATAAATGGAGAAATGACGAATATGCCCCTATATTGTAGTAATGCCTTTGAATCATAGTTGACTAAATTGATTCGGGACTGATTGATGGTGATAGAGTAATTGATGGTGTAAAGAATGTATCACAGATATAATGGTCCCTACTATTAGCCCTATTTATACTTTGATAAGTAATGAGACTCGGAGCGTATACTGTAAGAGGTCGTGAGATAGTCAGCCCTGTTATGGATTTTTAGTGCCTGAATTAAAAGTGAAAAGATGGGGTATATTGATTAGGGATTAATTAATATTGTAAGAAGAGATACACTTACAGAGTGTGATTAAAAAGGTGAATTATGCATTGATGATTCAATATCAGTGTTACTAATTTTGGTTCTATATATTCCTTCTGTTTCTTAAGGAAATAAAATCAGACAATTATAAAATCAGAATTTTTTGGAATATGCTTTACAGAATGGTATATTATGAAGGGAAAACATATATAAGTGAATCTATTGACATATAGATTACATGATTTGAAAGTTATATGTATGTGAGGATACATAGTGGATTTACAGGATGTAAATAACAAAATATCCAAGATGATATGAGATTATGATTTAGAAGATACAGGATGAAATTCTAAATAAATTTTTGGAGTAATATGGATTTGAGAAATCATTGACATGATTCACAGTATGGATTCCATTTCTAAGCTCTTATCAGAGAACATAAAAGAGTCTGAAGAGCTTAAGAAATTACTCCAGAGATTAATAAATAAAGAACCCACTTGTATTAAAGTAATTGGTGAAACCACAGATGATCTGATTCGAAAGAATAAGAATAGTTATGAAGGTGAATTAAATCTTGAATGTTCAATAGTGTTGTTACTGAAAATGGATATTCATTTGTTCAGGATTGATATTCTAATTGATCCATTTAATGATATACATAGAGTTTTAAGACCAATCTCTGAACAAGATGTTATCGGATAAAAAGATTACAGACAGGTATTCGTATGATGATGTTCAGAACTCGGTATAACTCCTACGAGTCTTTCTTGGTACTTAAGAGATTTATCAAATATCATGTGACATATGTGGAATTAATGAATGAAATATTTTAATCACATACGGATAAATTATAATGGCATGAAATCACGAGATATGAATATGTATACTTGTTTGAAGGATATAAGCAGCATCCTTGATTAATTTCACAACTTCTGGAAACCAAATAAAATAAATGATTGGTTGAGAAGTTTGCGGAACTGGCTTCTTCATTAATATGATACATACATATGAGAAAATCAAATGGAAGTGGATGAATATGTGTGAGTATAGTATTCAAAAATGTTAAAAGGTTTTAATGGAAGAGTACTATACCATTTGGAAAAGTAACTGAAGTGATAAATGTGAAAGAATGGAAATGTAAAGAGAAGATAAGTCATATGATGATTTAGGAACACGAATTTTGAGGTAGCTCTAAATCAAAGATTTCGTATGATTTCTTCTGACTATCATATGGTGATGGCTAGATTTAAGATCGAGCCAGACTGACAGATGAAATTTAGTTATACTCAGAGGAGCAAATAAATGATTTACTGTCAGTCATGTAAATGGATAAATACACATAAATTGAAATTGTGGAATTGTATAAGTGATGTGGAGACGGAATTGGTATATGGATAATTTCAATTACAGAATTTGATTGTGAAAAGATTACATCCTCAGGTACAATATACAATTAAGTGATATTATATGTACCATGAGAACGAAGGATGTAATGATAACTAAATATGAAAAGAGATGTCAGGAAAACTTAGTACCTAATGTCTCAATAACTGTAATGGATGGTTAATGTTAAGGTTTGCAAGTGAAGTGCAGCCTTAGCTAAACTATGAAATGATTATTATGGGATAGTAAAGAATCTAAAAGAACCATGATGTTATAGAAGTGACTATAGATTGATTGAAAAATTGATTCACTTCTACATCATCAAGTTTCTTGATCTCTCGCGTGCCCTAGTCGATATATATCTATGAAACGGTGAAAATGTATGTGAAGTTCCAGTGAGCGAATACATGTGATAGGGATCCCTGATTTGCCACATGCTTTTGGGAAATAGCAAAAGGCTTTGGGATTCCAAATTTACTGTTAGCACCGCTTCTTATAGATGTAAATATCCGAGCGCAGTGTGTAGACGCTCAATGATATATTGAGAGCGAGTGCACTGGATTTAAAAGGCTACTGGGACAATTACATACGACTGATTAAAATTGTTTAAATAATAGTCACCAAATTATTGTTGACTTGGCACCAAATGAGATAATCAGTGATAAATAGTGTAAATTATTTACTGTATGAAAAGAAGTGAAAATTGTTAACTCCCAAAGATGATAAACAATTTCAGGGAATTGATTGTGAAAGAGGAAATGTGTGGTTTAAAGGAAATTCGAATTGTAAAAGTATACTGGCAATCTCATTCTAAAGGCAAGATCAATTGGAAGTTAGAAATTTTATAAGGAAGAAAAATACCTATATTGGTGGTACTTCCTAAATTAAGTGAAATTTGGAGAACCTGTAAAGAACCTGATGCTATTTGGATAATTGTGGATAAATTAATTAAGTTTGCCCAAGTTCTTAGTTATGAAATCTACTGATCCTGCCTTAGCCGAATTATATGTCAGTGAGATAGTGAGAGTACAGGTGTTCCAGCCAAGCTATTTGACAGGGAGTCCCATTCACATCTCATTATTGAGAAAGACTTTAAGAAGCTATGGGATCCCAACTGAGTTTTAGCACCGCAATATATCCACAGACTGAAGGACAGTTTGAGCGTACGGTACAGACGCTCGAGGATATGTTGTGAGCGTGTGCACTTGATTTTAGAGGCTCCTAGGACGATTATCTACCTGACAGAGTTTGCTTATAATAATAGCTAATAGGCGAGTATCGGCATGGCACCTTATGAGGTTTATATAGCAGACAATGTAAATCCACGATAGCATGGGAAGAAATGGGAAACCTTAAGTTATTAGCTCCCATCTTGGTTGATCAAGTTCCCAAGATGTATGGGTGATAATATATTTTGAAGGTCTCACCCCCTAAAGATATAATGAGATTCGGTAAGAGAGAACAGCTAAGTCCTCGATACACTAGACCTTTCGAGATCTTGGATTATGTGAGAAGTATACAGAGCTCTTTCAGTGACAGGTCTGGGTGAAATTTGGAGGACCAAATTTTTTTAAGGTGGGGAGAAAATGTGAGACCCGATTTTATTACGCTGTACACTATATGTTGTAAATAATTGATAGTGGAATTTAATTATTTAGTAGAATTTAAATAAGGATTAAATGCAAATTTCCACTCTCAATTTGGAATTATGGGATACATAAATTATCATATGGTGTATTGAGATGAGACCAATATTGAATGACGAATTTAGAGTATAGAAGGAAGAAAGAAAAGAAATCTGAAAGTTAAAATGGAAGTGTGATTCTCATGGGATATGATACAAATACATGAGTTATAAGAGAAGGGAAAATTTATTATTGTGTATGTGAATTATTAATTGAATATATGGTTGAATTTTTATTGGTTGAAATATACATTAAAGGTGGCAAAATAAATCAAGGAAAGTGCAGCCAAAATGGACTGCAGTGCGCCACTTTTGCTAGCCATTTTGTTGAATGGCTGGAAAAATTGTAAAGGAAAAATAAGATACAATGGACTGTATAAAATACAATAAAAAGGGAAGAAAATTGAAGATGAACATGAGGCTAATTTAATTGGATGGAAAAAAAAATGGAAAAAGAAACGTGCAGCCAAGTAAACGAGGGACTGCACGTCAACTATTGCTGCAGCCTTGGTACCGAATTTCAGATTGAAATTAAAGGAATTCAATCATGATTTTGTAGTATAAAATCTGTAATATGAGTAGTATAAAAGGATGGAAAGATAGAAACAACATGTGTTTAAATTTCAGTGGATAAAAAAAAAATTACAAAAGGGTCATGGAACTTGGTCAAAAACGGATAGCAACAAGCAATGTGTCCCACGCCATTCTTCTTGCTGCAAATGTCTTCACCATTTAATGCATTTTAAGACTTGAAATGATGAAGGAAAATGGATAGGAGGCTAAGTGGCAAAGCATGGTAGGCTAGCATGAATAAAAGAAGATTAGATTGAAAATAAAACTTCAGCAAAATCTTCTTCTCCCACCGATTCCTCTGCTATCCACGAGCCATCAGTTTTATATTGCATTTTGGGTTCTGTTTGGCTTCCGTTCATCCAAGGAAAAGCAGCAAAAATTATACACACATGATACTTAATCATCTAAGCGTTCACCATCAACCTTTCCTCCATCAATTGAATAGCCAAGAAGGCCAAGAAGAGGGACTGAACGTGAGACAGAAATATATTCTGTTTTAGGAGTGAATTTCGGTCAAGGTGAGTTTTTACAAGTCTATGGTTTACTTGATATTACATGATGAATTTTTATAATTCTTAGCATGAGAAGCATGATCCTAGCATTAATTTAGTTAAGCTTTATTAGATCATGGAATTGGCACAAGTTGAGGAAAGAAAAGAAACAAAATGCTAAGTGTAGATTACAATTATGCTGGAAGAACTGTCCTGTTCGAGCCCAATTGAAAAATTCAGTTTGGGGCTTTTAGAAAGAAATAAATTCTGGAAAAATTATGAAAGATAGCCTCATGAGTTAGGAAAAATTCAGTTTTGGAATTACCTAATTTGGACTTGTATAGCCTGAGATATAGGCAGCTGAACACAGGGCACTCAGCGCACTAGGCGAGATGCTCAGTGGAAACTTTGAAAACTTGTAGAAAATAGCACAGATTGAATTTGGCTGCAAGATTTATGTTTCTGGAAAGGTAAATGAGTCTAGAATAATATGGTTCTAAGTTTGCATAATTTGAACAAACCTATCTTGAGATATGGCCCAATTTGTACATAAAGGTCAGTAGACAATCAGCCAGAATGCATCTGGAAACAGGGTAACTTTGAGGAATCATTAAAAATAATTCCGAAATGATAAAATAATGAAACTCACTATTCTGAATAGGAAATTGGATTATGATTCATATGGTCTTAGATTCATAATTTTTGGATCTCCCTATAATCAAAAATATAATTTTTAATGCACAAAGGTCAGGAAACCATCCTGCAATATGGGTCAGAATTGGGCTGAACTTTGAAAAGTTGTGAGAAACAATATGGAATGAACTAGAAAATGGGCCTTATACTCCTGGATAGGAAATTAACTCAAATTACATAAAAAATTGACTGTGCATTAATCGGAGTTAGATATTTTCCGTTATGAATAGAAAGGCGTTGATAGGTCTAAAATTCTTATAAAGAATAATTCTACCTTAATGAGTAGGATTTCTAAGAATACTTAGTGTATATGTATATTTCGGAATTGTTTCGGAATTGAACTTGTACGACTTATCTTCTGCAGCTCCGAAGCTAAATCCATGAAATGGGAAAGGAGATGAATAAGGACTTAATCAGTGGTCCAAGGTCACAAAGTGTACGGTTTGAATGAAATGACATCGTACATGTAAGGGGGGAGTGTGTGAGTTGTAGTGATATAATGAATTGCATGTTTTCTCGAGTTAAATGTTATGAGCATATTGAATACATGATTTGGTTTGAAAACATGCAAAATCTGTGGTTAAAAAGCTGGTTTATATACTGTGACTGTGTGCAGGAGGTTAGGAATCCGCAGCTGTTATGCTGACGGAAATTTTCCAAAAATATTCTAAAATATTCCAAAATATTTTAGAAGCATGAAATGATTTAAATGGAAAATTTTGAATATAATTTCCACCAATTTTCCATAAATTAGAAATTTTGAGAAAGTTATGAGAAATTAAATATTCATGTTTTATATTTTTATTAAAGTGAGAAATTGATTTGTTTTATGTGATATTAAATATTCAAATTGAATATTTATTTACTTTCTCACTTGATACATGAATATTTACTTATGGATTTACTGTATGCGAAAATGGGGAATAAAATACCTTTTTGAAAAATAATTCTTCAAACAAATGATTTAATTCATTTGATTTCCTTAAAGGTATTTTTATGAGAAAATGAATATTTTTATACCTTTATGGAATTAATTGATGATTTTATTTATTTTATAAATTCTATAAAGGTGATGATATATGAAAATGTGAAACCCGTATGGATAAACATGAAATATTTCAAATTACTTTGAATAAGATCCATAAAGGCTATGGTACGGTTTATATACTGTTTTGAGACTTAGGCCCCGAGTTTCATGCATCATACTATTACTGTTACTGTCATGTGGCTGATTGACCCGTCAGTCATCAGCGTCCCGAATGTCACCTGGCAAGTGTACACCGAGGACACCCTATAGATCATGGCCATAGATCTTACTGGATATTGTTACTGTGTCCCTTCGGGGATGATTACTGTATCCCTTAGTGGACGATGATAGCATGATTTAATTGTAGGGTGATGCCTAGTCTGAACTTACTGATTACTATTACTGGAGGGATTTATTAAATCCTGTTTACTGTATTGCACTGTGAATTACTGTTTAATGAACTGAACCATACCAAAACACTGTTTTATTGAACTGGTTGCTATTGATTGCTATTTACTGAACTAAAAGCTACTATTTACTATTTACTGTTTACTAAACTGGTAGCTACTGATTACTGTTTATTGAACTGAAAGCTACTGTTTACTGTTTACTGAATTGAAACTTACTGATTATTGTTTGCTGAACTAGTAGCTACTGATTACTGTGTACTGAACTAGTAGCTACTGATTTCGGTTTACTGAACTGAAATCTACTGATTTCTGTTTACTGAACTGAAATCTACTGATTTCTGTTTACTGAACTAAATTATACAAAATACTGTTTACTGAACAGAAAGGAAATTTACTGTTATATAGAAAGAATACTTTGAAAATTATTTCTAAAATAGAAATAATTACTGAACTATTATCCAGTGATTTGGATATTTATAAGCTACTGTACTGAAAAGACTTTTACTGTAACTACTGTTTTACCACTGTACTGTCACGTGTTTTGAACTGTTTGAAGTGGTGGAAATTAAATGATTTATTCCATTTAGATTTATGGAAAAATGAATATTTTCTAGCATATAGGTTTCATTATATCAAGCAGCATACGACTCCTTTACTGAGCATGTGGTTCGCTCACCCCTTACTTTCAAACTTTCCAGATTAATCACAAGGATTAATTGATGGCTTCCTCAGTTAAATATAGTTGCGAGTAGCCTACTGGGACAAAGAGCATGGAAATTTAAAGGTACAGTCACTTCTCTTATATATTCAGACACTTGTATACAGTACTACATTATTGTAAAATAGAAACAGGGGATGTAAAGTGTATGGAATATTGTAAAAAAAAAATTTATATTCCGAATTTATTGAATAAATGTTTATCATTTATCACTGTCAATGATCAAGTGTTAAAGGCATCACAGACAGCCCAACCAGTAAAAATGTATAAAATACCAGTAAATATTGTGTAAAAATGTACACTCAGACTGTTACACTCATGGACGCCAGTCACTGCTTCCTCATGTGGAGTTGCTTTAGCCTTCAAGTCGACAATTTTTTTTCTTCACTCTCGGTTACATTCAGCTTTCCTTAGCTGATGAATCAGCCACACTTCAACCCATTTTAACAGCAACAAATGCTGTGATCGAGGCCTCCTATTCGAGCTTGAACCATCACCACACAAGGCCCTTGCTGCCTGACTCAGCTTCACGCATCACCAAGTCGCCTAGCTTCAGTTCACGCCATCATTTTCAGCCTTAAAACACCACTCGAGAGCTTGTCTAGCACCTCTGTCTCAAACTTCCATAGCAGCTTACAGCAAGGACAATCAAGATGGAAGCAAGACTGAGGTGGGTGCGAGTGAAAATGGTGAGATGAGTTGACTAACAAAGAGAGGGAACGGCAGAGGAATGGCGTGAAGAAGGTGGAGATGAAAGAGGATTCAATTTGATTTTTCTTTTGACCCAAAGAAAAGGAAATGATGGGCTACAGCAGTGGAGTGGACGTGATGGAATGGGTACGTGGTGATTTCCAACAAAAGAAAGATTTTATATATTATACATATAAAACTTATATTTATATATATTATTATTTTAAGTATAATTATATATTTTTATTTATATAATGTAAGTATATTCACTTGTACTATACTTCTATTCCTATCCATTTTCATATATATATATATATATCTATATATCTATATATATATATCTCTTTACGTTTATATATTTATATTGATACTTAGAGATTTACATTTAAACTTATTTGTATGATAATCTATTTGTATTTGTATAATTCTTTTTTTTATATATATCCATGATTATATGTATTTACTTATATGCATATTAAATTATTTTTACCTATGCATATACATATATGTTATATGTGCATTTATATATATGTGTACATACATTGCATACACTATAGTAGTGTACGTTTCACATTATTCTCGAAAACTTTGTTTTTATAAATACGAGACATGATCTTATATTTGAAATCTTAAACTTTTCATTATAATCACTTAAGGTTATACATCAAGAACATTATTGGTTGAAAAAAATCGTGGTTCTCACACATACTTTACATACTTCTTGCATATTCATATACTTCTTTCAAATATCATTTGCAAACATACATACTTCTTTCAAAACATCTTATAAAAGTAAATCAAATACTTTCGATTTCTTTATTCTTTTGAAATCGCATATACATATATCTTTCAAATAACATAGAGAATATTTGCATTTTAACGGAATCATGCACTGAATCATCAGGTGGCGTATCCCGTAGGGCCAGGAATCCTCCTCTAGCCAAACATATAACATAGACAAATTGGTCAAATGTCGGTGGCTACAGTGAACACTAGTCACGTGTCATTCTGTAGCATGAGGATCGGACTTAGGCTCCTCTGCAACTTAATTAATACTAGGGACTTGATCTGAGCCCCTCAATCAAATACAGAAGTACATAATCATCAATTACTTTATAGTCTCAAAACATTTGTCATATTGCTTTTTGCAATGACAATCACACTTTTCTTAAAATAGGCTTTAAAAACCTCTTTTTCAAAGGGGCGGTCGACTGGCCTCATAGGGCAGTCGGCTGCTAAAGCACATCTTTATTTATCGAAATTATTTTCTTTTAAAATTTTGATATTTTAAATTTCTGAAAACATATAGGGCAGTCGACTGGTCCAATATAGCAGTCGACATATTTTATCAAATAAGCTTCGAAATCCTCATTTTCAAAAGAGGGTAGTCGACTGGTCTTCATGGTAGTCGGCTGCTATTACATAAATCTTTTTATCGAAATTATTTTCTTTTAAAATTTTGATATTTAAAAATCTGAAATCCATAAGGCAGTCGATTGGTCCATAGAGCAGTCGACTATTTTCGCAAACAGAATACTTCTGAAAATAGGGTAGTCGACTGGCTCCATAGGCAGATGGCTGGTTTTGAAACAGAATGCTTTCTGGAAAATAGCAGTCGACTGGTTGAGTCGATTTTCGGGAAATCTTCGCTTTGGTTGTCTCCAGGCAGTCGGCTGCTACTTAAGGCAGTCAGCTGCTCCTAGCATTTTAATAACTAGGAGTAAAACCTGAGATTTCACTTTCTTATTCTTAAAACAGCTGGTACTTCTTTCCAAAATAATTTAAAACATGCGGACATAGTCACCCTATGTCCGTTACAGATGACTCCGAAACGCGTAATCGCTTGATTGTACCAATTCCTTTCCTTTACTTCTTCAAAGCTGTAAACATCATCAATATTCCAAACTTTAACTTTCTTTCATTTTAACACAATAAGCATACTATACCATCATCACATAACTTCAAATCATAGACATAATTGAAAGAATTAACTTTTTCTCTTACCTTTGTCTATAACCAAAATGGATAGAAATTAGATCTCTTCTATTCCTTTGAATCAACCTTTCATATTAAAGGTATAACTTCAGCTAGTGATGAGGAACGTTTTTCGTTAAAGGAGCTTAACGATTTGTTGACAAGTAGTGGTGGTTTGTCAAGGTAGCTAAGATGGAAACTTGGAGAGATGAACGGGGAGAGCAAGGATGGCTGCCGACTTGGTGATGGCTGAAGATGATGACAAGGCTTCATCTCATTTAATGCTTCCCCATCTTTTTATCATGTCAGCCATTAATACCTTAACCATTTAATATTTGACCATTAATTCCTCTTCCATTCATTTATATGCCATATATATCATTTAATCACATTAAAATCTGACATTAAATCTTTGCTCATATTTCAATCATTCTTACAATATCAGAATTTATCCCTTGACTCTTTGACAATTTGACCATTTAATTTCTCTTCTTCCATGTATATGCCACATGTCCTTAATTACTAAAAATCTGATATTAACTTTCTCATAATCTATTTATTCTCATTTTCAGCTGGAATACTTTACAAACATGACGAAATTACATGGAATTGGGGATTTCACAGAGGCAAAGCCAAGACTCATAAGATGGATCCTCTTGCTTCAAGAATTTAACTTAGAGATCAAAGACAAGAAAGGTGCAGAGAACTTTGTGGCAGATCATTTACGTAGATTGGAAAGAGAAGAAGATGCGTTACCACTTCAAGAGTTCTTTCTCGATGAACAATTGATGGCAGTCAAAGTAACTACACCATGGTATGCTGATATTGTGAATTATTTAGTTACTAACACTTTCCCTCATGATTTGACTAGAGCTCAAAAGGATAAGCTTAAGAGTGATGCCAAATATTATATTTGGGATGACCCTTACTTGTGGAAGAATTACTCTGACCAAATAATAAGAAGGTGTGTCACACAAGATGAGATTCCATCAATCTTGACCTTTTGCCATAACTATGAGTGTGGAGGCCACTTTGGACCTAATAGGGCGGCAAGAAAGGTATTAGAATGTGGATTCTTTTGGCCCACAATATTTAAAGATGCATACTTATTTTGCAAGACATGTGAGTATTGCCAAAAGTCAGGTAACATCTCTCAAAGAAACCAAATGCCATAAGCCCTTATTCTAGTTTGTGAAATTTTTTATGGTTGAGGATTTGATTTCATGGGACCTTTTCCTTCCTCTTATAGTAATCTTCACATAATTCTTGCTATTGATTATGTCTCGAAATGGGTGGAAGCTAAAGCCACTAGGACTAATGATTCTAAAGTTGTTGTAGAATTTGTTAAATCTAATATTTTTGCTAGGTATGGAACACTAAGAGCTTTGATAAGTGATAGAGGTACCCACTTTTGCAATCGTATGATTGAAGCTTTATTGAAAAGGTACCACGTCACTCACAAGGTGTCAATAGCCTACCATCCTCAAACAAGTGGCCAAGCAGAAGTCTCTAATAGGGAGATAAAAAGTATTCTAGAGAAAACTGTGAACCCTCAAAGGAAAGACTGGGCTATGAGGTTTAATGATGCATTATGGGCATATAGAACAGCCTATAAAACACCTATTGGGATGTCCCATTATAGGTTGGTTTATGGTAAGCCATGCCATCTTCCTGTTGAGTTGGAACATAAAGCTTATTGGGTTATAAAACAATGCAACATGAATTATGATGAAGTGGGAAACCATAGAAGCTTCAGTTGCAAGAGTTAGTGGAGATTCGTAATGAAGCCTATGAGAACTCAAGGATTTACAAGGAGAAAACTAAAGCTGTGATAACCGTAAATTTTCCATTTATTTGAAATTAGAAATATTGAAAATAAATATTGGAGAAAATAAATCAGAGGAAATAAATAAAATTTTGCGAGAACGGGATATGGGTGAAAATCCCGAAAAGTAAGAAAGTGAAAATAAAAATAATAGAGAGAGGAAAAAGAATTAAATTGGATAAATTAAAAATCCAAATTAAATAAGGAAAACGAGAAATGAAAATAAAGTATGTTTATATAATTACAAAATATTATAAATGTATTTTATACAAATACATATGTATGTAAATACTATATAGTATATATTAATAATATACGTTTGTATATATGAATATATATATATATATATTATATATATATATATACTAGTTCATGAAGTTACATAATACATATGTATTTAAGTATAATCTCTTATGTATATATAAGTATATATATACATATATATTTGAGAAATGTTTATATTTGATTTACATTAAAATTTGAAAAATATATATTGTAAATACAATATATAATACATTATAACATATATATATAGATATATATGTAAAGATTACTTATTTTAAGTATATAAATATATATATATATATATATATCTATGCTAGATCTATAATTTAAATAAACCAGAACACATATTTTATATGTAATATATATAATACTATATTATATATATATGATAATAATAATATTATGTGTATTAAATATATAAAATAAATATATGACATATATACTATTATATTAAGTGTATAATATATAGTATACTATATACTAAATAGGGAAAGAAAAAAAATAAACCAAAAAAAAAGGAAACTAAAACAGAAAAAGGAAAGGGAGAATCAGGACAGAGCCCGATCCCTCCCAGCCAGACCGACGGTGATGAAGCTGCCACCGCCGGCGAGGGAGGAAAGAGAAGGGCGAGATGCCACCGGCCAGAGAAAGGAAAGAAGCTACTGGCGGCATGAAGAAACGGGAACAGAACCGAAGGAAAACGAAGGAAAGCCGGAAGAGAAAAGAAAATGGCCGACGGCGGTGCCGGCCAAATCGGTGGTTGCCACTGCAACCGAAGCTTCACCGGAGGAAGAGGAAGAGGAAGACGTGGGAAGCCATCGGAGGCGCAATGAACGACGGAGGAAGGCCGACGGAGGAGGAGAAGTAACCGAGGCAAAACCGAGTAGATCTGCCGCCGTGCTGTCGATCCAATCCGAACTGAGGCCACCGGAAAGTTCGTCTCGACGTCGACCAGCTGAAGGACGCCCGAACCGCCGGAGAACCGGCCGCCGGCGAGGAACCGGCGTGGAAAGGCACTGAACCGGTTTGACCGGGAAAGGAAGGAAAAAAGAAAAGAAAAAGAAAAGAGAAAAGGAAAAAGAAAAAGAAAAAGAAAAAGAAAAAGAAAGAAAGAAAAAAAGAAAAGAGGAAAAAGGAAGAAAAAGAGGAAAAAGGAGAATTTCGGAAATTCGAAAAATTCTCGGAAATTCGACAACCTAAAAATTTACGAAAATTCGGTAAGAAATTTCCTGGAAATTTAATTTTAGAAAAATTTAATAAACTATGAAAAAATTCTAAAATTTAAAATTTTAATTCCAGAAATTATTTTCAGCGATCGGGATAAGGAATCGGGGGAGATGGAGTATGGGCGCGATCGACAAGAGGAAGTCGCCGACCCGGAAAAAGGTAAGGGATGCATGTGCAGCACTGTAAGGATATTCAGTCTGCATATTTTGATTTGAAATATTTTATGCAAATATTTTATGAAAATTATTATGATGCATGATTGGCTGAAAATTTTGGGTTGAAGTACTGGCTGGAAATTTAAAACTGTATTTTCTGTGCAGGAGGTCAGTAAATCGGCAGCCATTATTCTACCGAAAATTTTAGAAAAACTTTATAAAATCATATTAAATGATTTTATTTCCGAAAGTCGATATTAAATCACGAAACATGAGGAAATTTCTAAATCTCATAAAACATGAATATAATGAGATAGAATTTTAAAATATTCATGTATTCGGGAATGGTGATAATGAAACCACCGAAAATTCTCGGAATAAATAAATTACACGTATTGCGAGGTGAAAGATGAAGTAAAATACAGTGAATATTTTTATGAATAATTATAAATATGCACTAAAGGATTTTAACCCTTATGGTTTTAAATTATGGAATTATATATTTATATAAATTCCATAAAGGTTTATTTTATGATGAAAACTATGGTTTTGAGATTGGTTGGCATTCCTATCATGCTGATGCATGATATGTGATATGTTTAGTCCCGGTCGACACCTGATCTGTGATCCACCGAGGACAATATAGATTATGGTAATAGATTTGACCGGTTTATTTCTTTACTCTCCGGGGTTATAGTATGATAAGATTGATGTCTATCTTAGACTCCATAAATGATAGGTGACATGTTAAAAAGGAAAGCATTTTACATGATGTGGAATATGTCAAACGGAAAATGTGAAATATGATGCGTGACATGTGAAAAAAAAATATGTTTATATGATATGAGGAGAAAATCAATTGATTTATAGCATTTTTACAAAATGCTCATTTCGGTAGTGATTATAGTACTGTGGGATGACTTTCCTAAGACATGTAATACGAATATGTAATATGTTTCGAAAAAGGAAGAATTGATAGATCTGACATTCTTACCATGAATTTAAATGGAACATTAGATTATAAGTGTTTCACGAGTTTTGATAAGATAGTGGGAAGTATATAGCATAAAAGCCAAACTGAGCAAAGACTCGAGTTCCGAACCGTGTGAGCCACCTCTAGAGTCCTTCGGGAACTAAGTGCTACATTAGTTTCAATGTGCTAGTAAGAAATTTCTGTACCGTGTGAGCCACCTCTAGAGTCCTTCGGGAACTAAGTGCTACACGAGTTTCGATGTGCTAGTACGAAATTTATGTACCATGGGAGCCACCTCTAGGGTCCTTCGGGAACTAAGTGCTACACGAGTTTCGATGCGTTAGTAAGAAATTTCTGTACCTTGGGAGCCACCTCTAGAGTCCTTCGGGAACTAAGTGCTACATGAGTTTCGATGTGTTAGTAAGAAATTTTCGAACCGTGGGAGCCACCTCTAGAGTCCTTCGAGAACTAAGTGCTACACGAGTTTCGATGTGTTAGTAAGAAATTTCTGTACCGTGTGAGCTACCTCTAGAGTCCTTTGGGAACTAAGTGCTACACGAGTTTCGATGTGTTAGTAAGAAATTTCTGTACCGTGGGAGCCACCTCTAGAGTCCTTCAGGAACTAAGTGCTACACGAGTTCCGATATGTTAGTAAGAAGTTTCTGTACCGTGTGAGCCACCTCTAGAAGACTCAAGGGACCTACGTGCTATACGGATACCAATTGGACCATGGAAGCCACCTCTAAAATCCTTTGAGCACTAAGTGCTACACGAGTTCCTCGATATGACACTTAACTCCATTGTTAGTTAGAATGGATGTCGTAACTGAATCAGTGAATTGGGGCTTACGCCTAAAGTGATTAAGTAATCGGTTATATTGGAATAGATTTTAATAGCTTATTTTGCTCTTTAAAGTACGGTACTAATTAAGAGAGTACATTAAAACATGAAATGAGTTTTAAAGAAATAAGATGATGATTTAACTAATATTCTTTTCAAAGAATATACGAATATTAATTATTTTATTTAAATGCTTTATTTTGTAGAAGCATTATTTTGAAAAGAATATGAAAAAGGTTATGAAAGTTTAAAAAGGAAAAAGGATTTATTAATTCAAAAAGAAATGAAAATTTCTCTCTACAGTTGCTTCTAGGTTCCGTAACAAGTATGGTATTCTAAAATACCTACCTTACTCCATTCGGATCCCTAGCCGACTGTAGTATCCTTCCTACATGCGAGCCTAGAGCCCATAGGAAAAATGAAAAAGATTTTCAGCATATAGGAACCTGAGTATCAAGTGAGGCAGATAATTCTCTTACTGAGCCGTGGTTTTGCTCACCCCTTAATTTTAAACATTTCAGGTTTTTATGATTGTGAGTTCAGTGATTTGTGGATCCTGGCGGTACGCGAAGGACAATATGATAGACCGACTGAGTTAACTGAGGTATGATCATTTATTTTCTGTATTTAGACATGTCAACAGTACTGCTTATCTGATTAATTTCGATAGGGGATGCGTATAATATAAATAATGTTATGTAAAATTGTTTAATAGTCAGTACAAGTGAAGTATCACAGACAGCCCAACCGGTTAAGTTGTGTACAATAAGGTAAGAAATGTGGTCACGGGTCGTGACAAAAGCCTTCCATGACAAGAATATTGCAAGAAAGACTTTTGAAATTGGACAAAAAGTTCTTCTTTATCACTGAAGGCTTAAGTTATTTCCAGGTAAGTTACGTTCTAGATGGGTAGGACCTTTTATTGTTACTAATGTTTTGCCTCATGGTGCAGTTGAAATTCAAAGTTCAAAAACTTCAAAAGCTTTCAAGGTGAATGGACATAGATTGAAACCATATTATGAGGGATTTAAAGTCTACAATGTGCAAGAGGTGAAGTTGGAAGATCCAATATATGAAGATTGAAAGAGGTGGCAATGTCAAGCAAACGACATTAAACAAAAGCGCTACTTGGGAGGCAACCCAAGGATGTAAAAACAAGGGAGTATTTCTTTCCTTTACTTGTATTACCATTTAATTTTTGAATTTTTATTGTTCTTCCTTGCATGTTAGACTTACTTTAAGGACAAAGTAAGATTTAAGTGTGAGGAGGAATAATGGTTTAGAGTCTATAGTCTTTTTTTTTAGGAAGTGGAAATTAAAATAGAAAAAAGGGGTGAAATTTTTAAAAGTTTTCAAAGATCATGATATGTTTTCTTTCTTTTAAGGATTGATTCTAAACTAAAACAAAGTTTTATAAGAAAGTTGAAAGTATTTGATTATTATTATTGTTGAAGTGAATACTTTCTAAAGAATTTATGTGAGTTCATGATTAAATATGACTGTTCGTATGATATTGATAATGTGATTAGTTCATTGAAGTTGGTATAAGCAAAGGATAAATAGACAAAAGAAAAAAAATAAAAATGAACATAAAAAAAAGAACAAAAATAAGAGGTCGAAAGTTTTAAATTCTACTCCAATGTTTTGAGTTGCTCGATCTTGTTGATTAAATTCTTGAAGTGACTTAAAATATGAGTATGCAAAGCACTCTAAAAGGGGGCTCACTTGTTGAGTAACCGGGTGTTGGTATCACCAATATTAACATTCGCATAAAAAAGCAAGTAAGTACTTAGAGAAACCATTGTTGAGACCTTAAAAGGAAAAAAAAAAGAAAAAATAAGTTCTTGATCTATTGACTTTGTTTGTAGTAATGTAAAATGGATAATTGCAAAGTTGATATTATATGTTTCAGTTGTGTTGATTGTGAATTTTGAATGAATTTATTTAGAAGTATGCATGAATACGAGAAGTAATGATTAGAATATGATTGACTTGATTATTTGACTCTTGTTGAAGTTAGGAGTTAAGAATTGACAGATTTGAAAATATGTCCATGATCTTAATCTTGTTTTGAGTCTTAATTTTTAAATTTTTGAGTCTTATTTTGAATTTTTAGGATTGAGTTTTAAGTAAAAGATTTTGTGAGTATATCTTCTGAAGGCCCTCACGAGACATAACTCGTCCATTAGGGGTGACTTAGGGGTTTAAAGGCTTATTACATATGCTAAATGAAACCGTGATTCCTACGAAAGTGAGTTAGATTTTAGGAAAAGGATTTAAGATTTGGACTTTAGGATTTTGTTCTTTAGGAAGTTAGTTTAGGTTTTACTTGAGGACAAGCAAAAGCTAAGTGTGGGGGAATTTGATAGAATGATATTTTATGAATTTTATATGTGCTAATATATTTGCTTTATTGATGTTTTATGCCTAAAAGAGCTTACTAATGTTTATTTTATGTTTTAGATATTAAATATCAAAGTTGGAATAAAAAGAATTTAAAAAGAGCAAAGTGCAGTATTTTCTGTTTAACTTGAAAGATTGGCTTTTTCGACCAATTTAATGACCTGATCACAAGATGTGGCTTTCATGGAAGTTGTAGAGGACTTCTCAAGGTTTTTGTAATGTATAAGATTGAAAATATCGGAGTTCATTTGATGGGTCAAACGCCTGGACAAAATCAATACGAAATTCTGGGCAGAAAAACGAGATTGAGAAGAAATTTCAACAAAGTAAGTTCAAGACAAGATTTTGTTAAGACAAGATAATTTCTTAATTTTATTATGTCTTAGATCTGTAATTAATTAATAAAAATAGTGATGGAGATCCACTTGCTCGTGATGTTCGTGATGTTAAGGATCCATTGGACATCCAAGGAGGTCCAATTACCCGAGCTCGAGCCAAGAAGACGGAACAAGCCCTGGCCTCATTAATGCAACAAGCTCTGGCATCATTGAAGTGTCAAGGAAGCTTCCATGAAGAGTCCCAAGACATCTATACTTGCTTGGAAGCCCAAACGACATGAGCATGGTTTACTGTCTTATTTTAGCTTAACAATAAGATGAGTTAAGTGTTTAAATAGCCCACATTTGAGTCTTATTGTATCTTGGACTATTTATTTTATGTAACTAGGTTTAGGCATGAATTTGGGTTTAGTCTTATTTTCTGTTTGTGTTAATTCCAGCCCATTTGTTTATGGGCTTAAGTGCTAGGTATTATTATAAATACCTTGTAAAAGCTATTGATGAGCAGATCAGTTATTGAATTTTCAGAAATTGAGTGTGCCTTTCTCTTTGGTTCCCTCTCAACTAGGCTTATCAAGGTCTTCTTCCTTATGGTGCCTCCTTTTTCACCATCCACCATTGCTATACCTTAGGTTGTCGAATTCTTATTCGTAGGGTCAAGGTCCAATACTTTGGGTTCGAGTCTCTTTAGGCTTCGGGTCTAGGTTCCAAAAGGTGACGTTCATCATCTTTGCTTCTGTCTCATGTCCGCAAATATCAGTTGGTATTCAGAGCTCAAATTTCGATTTTTGGTTTGTTGGTTTCAATTTTTTTTTCTTTTGTTGGTTTCGATTTCTGGTTTGTTTATGCGTCTCTCACTTTTGGTAAAATCCTTGGAAATTTCTGCCACCTTAGTTATTGTGTTTGAGTTGAATTCTAACCCTAGCCGCACTTCTTCCGCCACTTATTTCAACCCTAGCTGCACTTCCTCATAACCCTAGCCGCACCCCTTCAATCATAACCCTAGCCGCACCCCTTCAATCATAACCCTAGCCGCACCCCTTCAATCACAACCCTAACCGCACCTCTTCAATCACAACCCTAGCCGCACCCCTTCAATCACAACCGTAGCCTCACTCCTTCAACCAATTAATTCAACGCTAGTCGCACCCCTACTCTTTTCAAGGAAACCGCAACAATCAGATTAAAAAAAAGAAGAAGAGAAAAAAAATTCGAAAAAAAATTGTTACGGTACTGTTCAAACACTGTTCAAACAAAAAAAATTTGGTTGAGTTAGGAGGCATGTGAGTACCCATTTTAAAGAAAACGACGAAATAAAACGAACCTGTGAAAACGGGCCCCACCCTATCTTGGCCAAATTCCATCGTCTTCTTATAGTTTTAAGCCATTTTTATTTTTTTTGTCATTCTAGTGATTTTTTTATTTTTATTTTTTATTTTATTTTTTTCTCTTTCTTTGAGTCACCCTAGCCGCACCTTTCTGTGAAAAACAAAGGAGAAGAATTCGAAAAAAAACAAAGGAATTCAAAAAAAAAAGAAGAGAAAATACTTGGTGAAAATACTGGGTGAATTAGTTGATTTTGCGAGGTTGAATCTTTGACTGAGTCTCTAGTGCAATTGTGAACCTATAGAGTTAAGGTAGAGTAAGGGAAAAAGGCATGAATGTGTGAGAAACATTAGTAGAGAAAAGCCAAATTACTTGAGTGAAACACGAGTGTAAACACGTGAGGATATCACTTGTTAAAAATGTCTTCTGAAGGTGATAAGTCAGACTTTAAAAAGATTGAATTCATGCTTCAGGCAATGCAACAACAGTTCCAATGGATGGACGTGAAATTCAATTACATTCATGATAAGTTGAACCAACATGAAGCTCGGTTTGCGAAGATCCAATAAGGTGATACTTCCCGTCTAAAAAGTAAGGTTGTTGCCAATGATGAGTATGATGATAATGTTGGGTATGACTCGAACGAAGAGTCTGGGGTAGATAAACATCATAGAAGGTACCATGGGTATAGAGATCGAGTTGATAGAGCCTGTGATAGAGGCAAGTAGAAGATGGATGGAAACCTTGGCAGTATAAAATTGAAGATTCCTCTTTTCCAAGGCAAGAATGATCTTGAGGCATATTTGGAGTGGGAAAGGAAGATTGAAATGGTGTTTGACTGCCACCACTACTCTGAGGAAAAGAAGGTCAAACTTGCAGCAATTGAGTTCATAGAGTATGCTATGGTTTGGTGGGATGAGTTAGTCTCTAGTAGAAGAAGATATGGATATATATATATATACACACACTTTTAAAGTCACTTTGGATAGCCTTTGCCATTATTCCTTATATTGGCCAAACTTCATGCTTCTTGTTTCCTTTAGTCTTTTGGCAGCAACTACACTTCTAAAACAATAGCCGAAATATATATATATTTTTATTTTTATTTTTTTTACTGCTGTTCTCTTTCAGCTTCCAGTAGCAAGGATCAACACTTTCAGCTCCCTCTCCTTGTTGTTTCTGCTTCAGCCGCACCTCCATCAAGTTCTTTTCTTCTTCCTTTACTTTCCTTCTCCCCTAATGCCCATTGTTCCAACTGGTTGCTGTAAGCTCCTGTCCTAGCTCTAAACAACCACAGTCAATGCTAACTGCCAGCTGCTGCTGCCTTACAGTGGCAACAACTCCTTCCTTTCTTCCTTCAACCAGTAGCCAGCTCAATTCCCCTATTTTTGGTCATGAAACAGCCCTTATTTGGAAACCTCTCTCAGAACCCAAATCAACATTCTGTCAACACCAAAAGAGGCCATCCCTAAACCGTCGACCTTCACTCGATTTTTTTCCATAACCGATGTAAAAGCACCACTAATTGCGACTCTCTATATTAGGCAATTCTTAACCTTATAGTTTTCCTTTCCGCACTTAAAACAAGCACCTGTCTTCAAGTAGCTGAACTTAATCCCATGATAATTACTACAACACGATGAGGGTTTAGATCTTGATGTAGTAACAAGCTCAAAACTCAAGTTGAGGAGTTACTATTCTCTACCTCCTCTTGGGGTATTATTCTTAACAGACTTCTTGTTTCTAAGCCACATACTCTTTCCCTTGCCTTATCAACCACCTTACTTGCTCATGGAGGGGATACAATTTGAGGTTGAGGCCATTATAAAGGAGAAAGCAGTGGCGGTGAGGTACTCGTGGATGTCAGGAGTTGTAACCAAAATGCCAAATAGACATGACATTAAGAGCATTATCTTTATGCCATAGATGGGTCAATCAAGTATCGAAACCCTCATGTCGTATGAGTAAGTTTTTGAGGTGAAGATGTGGTCTACCAAATCCCACTTATTTTAATTCGGGTTTTCCTACGTCAAAAACGAGCATTGTACATGCTTTCGAATACTATTCGTAGTTTATATCCAGATAATACACAGTGACATGGGCTGTAAGTCCAATTCTAACCTACCTACACTGACACAAGACTGACAAACTATGCTCTGATACCATTTTGTCACGCCCTCGGAAGCCGAGATTTTCGGGCTAACTTTTTTTTTTACTTCCTATGTTTGTCACTCGCTCAATGTAGCTAAAACCTAATGAGTAGAGTCCCACTCCTATAGTTATTTAAGACTAGTTGTCTAAGGTCCCAGTATAGTCTTTTCATAAGATGTGTCGAAAACGACACTGAAAACTTCCACCCCTATTTTATTCCATTATCCATCCTCATACTAAGTACATCATCGTTTCAACCTATAGCAATTCCAAATCTCAATATAACTTCTAAAATACTTAGCTTCCATGGATTTCTATATATAAATATATCGAAAATTCAACTTAACTACATAACACAGTAGGTTTACAAATTCGATATCTCCTAGTTCTTACATCCAAAATCCTATACACTGTGTACACAAAAGAATTTAGTCTGGGATATAAACAAAAGAACAAAAATTTTACCTTGGTTCAAAATACAATTTTCTGCAACTCGACAAAAAGACTCTCAGTGCACTACGCTCGTGCCGAGGCTACCTGAAATAATCTGAGGTGGAAAGGGGTGAGCTTTGGGGAAAGCCCAGTAAGAAAACATACGCTAAATGATGTTAGGTTTCTACTATGTCTAATGCGTGTGTATGCGTGAATGAATGTGCCAAAACTCATGCTTAAAGATGTTTTATCGGAAATAATACCAAATTGATAAACCATAGTTTATAAGCTATAAAATGTTATGCCAAGTAATTTCAAAATAGATTAGTACTCAAGCATTCACAAAATCAAGATATAGTAGTAGTAGAAATGATACATTCGCTCATCTTTGTAACAGTATCGTAATATACATTTAAAAACATTTTCATGAGACGAGCATTGTGGGATTCGGTAACATAACAGGGATCTTTGGAAATATAACCAAGAAGCTTTCTATGAAAGCATCCACTGTAGCTAGCAATGGTCGATGTCCCATACCAGGGCTCTATCCATGATCATAAATCATCCCAGCATCAATGATCATCTAGTAGCTGAGGTACAAGTCACGACTAGTTGTCGGACAATCATACGTAATTACCGCTACCCATTTGCCACACAGGCGGGATCCATGACGCAATTATGTATACGGTGCCTCAATGCCACACAGGCATAATAAAACGCCACACAGGCGAGTGCCACACAGGCATTTTCAAGTGCCACGCAGGCATTTCCAAGTGCCACACAGGCATTATACATCATCATGTGTCTCATGAATCAAAATTCGTTTAGAATTAAATCTTACAATATAGGTTGAGTACCAAAAGCATAAATCGTTTCACATACTTATAGTTTTGAAAATCTAATCGTACAAAGTCTCGATAACAAGTAGCAGTGATTAATATGCATGAGGTTTTAAAGGCATTTAATAAATCTAATTTAATATCAAGAACTTATTTAGACAATTTCTAATGAAATTTCAGCATTATAACGGCATAGGTAGAACACTTCCCAGCGTCATAACCACAATCAAATACCTGTAGAAAACTCAATCAAGCAATATATCTTCAATACACCAATTTCCAATACAAATCCAAATCCAAATCCAAACATTACGCATTTTAAACTCAATCCAACATATTTGGACATTTAACCAAAAATGCATTTAAATCCATAAATATTAAATAACATTAATTTAAACATGCATAAGCATAGTAGACTGACAGGCATTTACCGTATATTCCCTTACCTCGTTATGCCAGGCTTAATGTTTAGCAATACCGTTCTTGCGCATTTTCAGCCAATTGTTAAATTTTCAGCTCCCTGAAAGTTTCCCCTTACAATTCCAATTCATCAAATCCTATTTAATATTTATTTCTATTATATCTTCAACTATATTCCAGCTATCATTTTCTTACCTTCGAAAGTCTTCAATTCAAACTCTTCGCAGAAGTTACTCAAGGCTCAGATCAGACCTTAGGAATCCTCTCCTTTTTCTTCTGAAATTCCATTTTTTTTTCTTGATATCTTTTCTCACTAAAATCACCACATCAAAATAGGATTTATCATACTTTAACAAACATAGGTACATAACCTTTATATCATATACATTAAGTTTAAACCAAAACATAGATTCTTACCCTTACTTCCACTTTAGTCATAACCATGACACAAATTTTCCAGCATATTTGCAACCACTCATAAAATATATTATTTCCATTACATGTATATTGATCTCACCAGTAAGATAAATCTTACCCTTATTTCCTTGTACACCGAGCCTATATTTTCATAGTTTATTTCCTTCTCAAACAACTCATATAATTGTTCAATATACTCAAACAACTTCCAATACATCCCAATATATACCATCGATACTCTTTTAATGTTCTAGCAATAATAATAATAATCATAACATTTTACCAACATATATCACCTTTCAACAATGATCAAATAACATTACACATAATCACATCATTCCAATAATTTCTCAATACCCCCAATCAATACTCCAATTTTATATCCCAAACATTGTATCAATCTTTCCAATTCAATTCAAATATATTCCAACCACTCTCCTATGTATTTTCTAAACATATTATAATAACGTTCAACAAAACCCGAATAATGCCATAATCCCCTTTCCATATCATATCATAATTCTCTCATATACTTCCATATATATATATATATATATATATCTATAAAGCCCAAAACAATATAATTCTAATTCAACATTATATAAAAATCTTACCAATTCAAAACTCAACCACCATCCTGATCAGTCAAGGCCGCCACATAATCACCCTCACTGTCTTGGTTTTCCAGCTCTAAAATTCTCCCCTATTTTGCTCCCTCTGTTTCCAGTAGCAAAAAGGGGCTCAACTTTGACTGTTACTTCATGTCGTTCTCCCTCAGTTCCAACCAAGATTCCCTTCTTTGCCTTTCCTTGATCAGCTTCACTTGCTCTTCTCCATAGTTTCTTCTACTCTTCACCGTCGGTCCCAACCTACCAATGTAAATCCGGCACCAACACTGGCAGTGGTTGTCCGCCATTTTTCCTTTGGTTCCAGCCATAATTTTACTGCTATTTCACGTCACCCCTGCTTCTTTTCCTTCTTCGTTTTCTCATCTTTCCATTCTTTTCTTCTGTTTCAACCACAAACCCCACGCACAATCTTCACCCACTTTTGACCACTACAACATCCAAATCTAGCCATTGAAACAATTAATTCTGACCACCGAAATACCTATGCACCCACACTATTTCAGCCTCTTGTCTTCAACTCCATAATAGTGCTTTAATCCCTAAGTTTGCAGCACTCATACTCAACCTAGCTCGTTAGTGGTTGGAGTCCCAAAATCTGTTTCCCTTCCTTCTCTCTCCCTCGGGTTCTCTCCTCTAACTTGCAGCAGCAAATACTTAGCTGCTTCCTTTCTTCTTGCCGTGTGAAAGTCCCACTTTAGTGGGATTAGGTAATTGGAAATTGGCTTCCTCAAGAAGCCATTCGGGTAGTATATTATATATATATATATATTATATTATATTATTTCTTTATAACTTAAAACCCCAAAGTTCCCTTTATTAATGTGTTTCATATAATTTATGCTCAATCGGAAAAATGTATACTTTAAGTTTATGAATTTGTATAATTAATAGTACATGTTATATCATAACTTTTAATACCCTTATTTGCCTTCTAATTAATGTAATATCTTATTTTTATGTGAAGATTTCTTTAGCTAAACGAATTTAATTAATATTATATCTTAGTTAAATTATTTAATTTAAATTAATTTAATTTCTTTCGCTCACATAATTTTAATCATGCCACTAAGAGAATTCTCCCATAATTGATTTAACTCCATTGCATTATTCTCCAATTAATCCTTTGTCATTAATCCATTACTCCTATTCTTATGATCCTTGATAGCTCCCAATAATTGCATACTTCTCGTATCGTTTTAAATCAATTATCACTACTTTTGAATATTGCATTTATTTACTTTTCTATTGTCGAAAATTTACGGTTATTACATTCTCCCCATCTAAAAGAATTTGGTCCCCCAAATTCAATCAAAGTACCCTTAAAATCAGTGGTAATACTCATTCTTGTCGTGTTCTTATCCCATAATTTCAAAACAAGATTTAACTTTTAGACTTATCAGTCATCTAGGATTCCTTTTTATAGTAGTACCGTCAAGCAACATATATATACCTTAATGCTCATATCCTAAGTGAATTTCCTATCATGCATGGTGTATACAACTAAACATGAGAATCTCAAATCATTCAAACAGAACTTGTACTTAATAGTTCAAATCTTACCTTCTATAGCAAGAGTAAAACATCAATAGTTAAGCCCATCTTTGTTGGGCAATCTTTGATCTTATGCCTTTTTCTTCTACATCAAAAGCAAGCCTTAGTCGTCCAGTGACATGACTTAGTCCCATGATATTAACCCCAATGCAAGCAAGGCTTAGAACCCGATAATATCGAAGGCTCAAAACTATTGACTTGAGGCTTTACGACCTTCTACTTTTTTTTTCTTGGGGCCTTATCTTGGGTAGGCTCTCTTTTCTTAGCTCTCTTATCTTTGCTTTATCTTTGTTCATTACAGCCTTAGCCCATCTTTATCATTTTTTTTTACTTATACCTTAGCTTTTCTCTTTTAAAACAAACGCATGATAGCTGTTGTTGTAAATAAATTCAGCCTCTAAACCTGAGCAACCCATCTTCACCAACCATGGAATGAATTCTTTCCAACCAACACTCGCACTTACTATACTTAGTATATAGCTCCTTTCTCTAAGTGTTTGAGGGACAATCTATAAGTACGGAGCTGTTAGTTAGAGAAGCCCATAGTGGAGGATTAATGGGTCACTTTAGAGTTAGGAAAACTCTAGAAATTTTGCAAGCACATTTCTTTTGGCCTAATATAAGGAGAGATGTAGTGAGGTTATGTGATAGATGCATTTCATATAGGCAAGCTAAATCTAGAGTTCATAATCATGGTTTATATACTCCTCTACCTATTCCTACTACTCTGTGGACTGATATCTCTATGGATTTTGTTTTGGGCTTGCCTAGAACAAAACGCAGTAGAGATTCTATTTTTGTTGTGGTTGACAGGTTCTCTAAGATGCTCATTTCATTGCTTGCCATAAGACGGATGATGCGAGCAATGTTGCTGACCTTTTCTTCAAAGAGATAGTACGTCTACATGGTGTACCGAGGACCATTGTTTCCGATCGAGATGCCAAGTTCCTTAGTTACTTTGGAAGACGTTATGGGGAAAGTTGGGAACTAAATTGTTATTCTCCACCACTTGTCACTCCCAGACTAATGGACAGACTGAGGTAGTCAACCGAACCCTATCTACATTATTGAGGTCCATTATACAGAAGAATTTGAAGAATTGAGAAGATTGCTTACCACATGTGGAGTTTGCATATAACCACAGTGTCCACTCCACTATGAGTTGCTCTCCATTCGAAGTTGTTTATGGCTTCAAACCTCTTACTCCTTTGGATTTGTTGCCATTACCTAGTGCTGAGCGGAGTAACTTGGATGGAGAACATAAAGCTAAGTTTGTGAAGCAACTCCATGAGAGAGTACGTCAAGCTATTGAAAAGAAGACTGAGCAGTATACCACCTAAGCAAATAAGCATCGAAAGAAAGTAGTCTTTGAGCCTGGTGATTGGGTTTGGGTGTATATGAGAAAGGAGAGGTTTCCTGTTCAGCGACGAACCAAGCTGCATCCCCAAGGAGATGGACCATTCCATGTCATTGAGAAAATCAACGATAATGCCTACCGATTGGATCTTCCTGGTGAGTATGGTGTATCTGCTACTTTTAATGTTTCTAATCTTTCTCCCTTTTCTTTTGATGAAGGTATATGCGATTTGAGGACAAATCCTTTTGAGGAGATGGGGAATGATGGAGATCCACTTGCTCGTGATGTTTGTGATGCTAAGGATCCATTGGTCATCCAAGGAGGTCCAATTACCCGAGCTCGAGCCAAGAAGACGCAACAAGCCCTGGCCTCATTAATGCAACAAGCTCTGGCATCAATGAAGTGTCAAGAAAGCTTCCATGAAGAGTCCTAAGACATTTATACTTGCTTGGAAGCCCAAACGACATGAGCATGGTTTACTGTCTTATTTTAGCTTAACAATAAGATGGGTTAAGTGTTTGAATAGCCCACATTTGAGTCTTATTGTGTCTTGGACTATTTATTTTATGTAACTAGCTTTAGGCATGAATTTGGGTTTAGTCTTATTTTCTGTTGGTGTTAATTCTAGCCCACTTGTTTATGGGCTTAAGTGTTAGGTATTATTATAAATACCTTGTAAACGTTATTGATGAGCAGATCAATTATTGAATTTTCAAAAATTGAGTGTGCCTTTCTCTTGGGTTCCCTCTCAACTATGCTTATCAAGGTCTTCTTCCTTATGGCGCCTCCTTTTTCACCATCCACCATTGCTATACCTTAGGTTCTCGAATTCTTATTCGTAGGGTTAAGGTCCAATACTTTGGGTTCGAGTCTCTTTAGGCTTCGGGTCTAGGTTCCAGAAGGTGACGTTCATCATCTTTGCTTCTGTCTCATGTCCGCGCATATCAGATAGGCCTTAGGAATTTTACTTAGAAAATAATTGTAAAAAGATTATGAGATAAAGGTAAGAGTTTGACTAGTCAAATTACTTGTTTCCCAAGTAAACTCTTATCTGAATCCCACATTGCTTAGGAAAGTCTTTCAAACTCTTCTTTAGGCCTATATAAAGAGCACAAGGCTCTCATAAAAAGCATCCCCTTATATCCCTCACATCCTCTTATCCGTCTTAGTCTTTTGTAAGTTTTTCTTTAGGGTTTTAATAAAAGTTTTATTTTCTTTCTTCTAATTTTGATATTACTGATTTCTTTTTCTTTAAAAATTTTATTTTTCTTCTTTTCTTTATCTTTGGTCTTGCTGATTTCTTTCTTTTAAGTTATAAAATTATTTTCTTTTTAGTCTTCTTAATAGAAACAGATTTAATTTTGTATTTAATATTTTTCAAAGTAAACAATTTCTTTATAGTTTTTAGGATTAAATTGTTTTCTTTTCTTTTCTTTATTTAAACTGATTCTTCCCTTAGGTTTATTAGGCTTTATCTATTTTATTATTTTATATGGTTGCTGATTTCTTTAGTGATAATTATTTTGATTCTTGTTTTATTTTTCATATTATTTGTTTAGTTCTTACTAGTTTATAATCTTGATTCTAGATTTCTTGTTTTAGATTATCAAGGATTGATATATTGATTGTCTTTTGCATGATTCTTGATAGCTTTATAATATTAAACTTGAAATTTATAAATTGAATATGATCAGTGAGTAGGCTTTTTATTCAGTTACAAGGTAAATTGATTGTTCTTGGGAAAAAGAATGTTGTGAGATGTTGAGCTTATAATATATAATTGTTTATTAAGTATCCAAGATTCTCTAAGCACAGTTGCATGATTATTTGCTTAATTAGATAGTAGGGCCCACTATTTAATTTAATTAAATAATCTACTACCAAAATAAAAAACATAGGTCCATAATTGCTTATGGAGTTAATCACTAGGGATGGAGGAGAATTGAGGTTTAGATTAAATGAACCGAGCTTATGTGTTTGTTATCTAATGTCAACCCATATCTTTCTAGTTGTTAATGCTGCTACAACTTATATCTAGAGAGCTTGTTCTAGGTAGGTTAAGTAGTTAGAGATTAGTTAAAGAGCTTGTTTTAACTAACGACTCAGTAAGGGAAGATGGTGTAACAGAGCTTGTTGTTATGCTACGGTTGACTATATTTAATTGACAATAATATTTTGTAATTAATGATCAACATATAAATCCAAGAATAATTAATTACCTTGTATCTGAAGTTTTATGATATTTGATATTTTCTAATTTATTTACTTGTTTATTTTTCTGATTATTTTCTTGAGTATTATAGTTTAATTGAAAACCCCCAAATCTCTTTTCTCTCTCTAAATAATAGTTAGATATTTAATTTAAATAATTAACTTGAACAAAACAATCTCTGTGGGATCGACCTTTGCTTGCCCTATCTATTGGTTTAAGTAAAGTAATTTATTATTGGTACCTGCGACACTACCATTTCTCTTAAGCCTTAGAAAAAGAGGGATGTTTCTTTTAATCTTAGAAAAATAGGGAGGTTTCTCATGAGCCTAGAAAAAGAGGGAGGTTACTCTTGAGCCTGCAAAAAGAGGGATTGTATTACAAATTCAAATTAGTGGATTTGGGAAAATCCTTAGGAGCATCTCAAGGTAGATGACGTAGGCAAGGTTGCCGAACCTCTATAAATCAATTGTGTACATCTATCTTTCCCTACTATCTTTACTTATTTGCATTTATATTGTGATTGTTGAATTAAATTTATATTGCATACTTGAGTAGCCTAGAGCACGTAGAAAACTTCAACATAAGCTAGAGAATTTAGAAGAATAGAAAAACGAACCTAAGAGTACCACAAAACCGATTCACTGTGAAATCCCCAATTTCATGTACTTTTCCATATTTTTAAAGTATTTCAAACTGAAATGATTAAGTAAATATGAGATTTTTATATATAAATGATGTATGGGACATATGTAGAATAAATGGAATTGATAGTCAAATAGTCAAGGGATTAATGTTGATGTTGCAAGAATAATTGATACATGAGAAAAGATTAAATGTCAGATTTTTATAGTAATTAAAATGACATGTGGCTGATATGATAAAGGGAAGAAGGGAATTAAATGGGTCAAAGGGGTCAATGGCTGATTTGTGAAAGAGATTAGCATGCATTAAATGAAAAGTGACTTAGTCATCTTCTTCTCCCTCCATCCAAGTCGACAGCAACTCAGCCCTCCCTCTCGTTCCCTCAATTTCTTCAAGTTTCCTTCCTACTTACCTTGACAAACCACCACTTCCTGTTATCGAATCGTTAAGCCTACTTAACGAAAAACGATCCTTGTCACGAGCTCAAGCTACGCCTATAATATAAAAGGATGAAACAAAGTCTTTGAGGAGATCAGAATTCTATCAATTTGGTCATTGACAAAGGTAAGAGATGAAGTGGTTTTGTTTAATTCTGTCAATGGGTTGGAGTTATGTTAAGTTGATATAGCATGTTTATAGAAGTTGCTTAAAGGTCAAGGAATATGTGTAACGGACGTAGGGAGATTATGTTCATTTTGGTTGCATATGTGGTTTGAAATAAAAGTTGTTTTGAGAGCAAGAAGGTTAAAATCTCAATTTTTCGCCTAGTACGATTTGGCTCGGGGTAGCCGACTGCTCAGAGACAATCATGACGTAACGTTTTTCGAAATTGACATAAAGCAGTCGACTACCATTTTTCCAGAAGTATTCTGTTTGCAGACTAGTCGACTGCCCTACTTGCCTCCGAAATTTTAAATATTTTAAATGTAAAAAGAAAATAAAATTGATCAAATTTTTATATGCTATAGAAGTCGACTGCCCTAAAAGAGCAGTCAACTGCCCCCTTTGAAAATAATAATTTTAAACTTATTTATATAAATGTATTTGGATTATCATTAAAGTATATAAGAAGGTTTATGAATATCAATGGTTTTCCAAGAAGTAGTTTTACTACCAATGTTTTGAGATTGGTGACTCTATTGGTGATCATGTATATTATTTGCTTATTTGTATTTGGCCGGGGGACTCTAGTCAAGCCCTCAGTACCACGAATGTCACCTGACTAGTGCACACTGTGGAATATCGACAATGCCCATTAGTCCCTTATATGTGTTTGGCTTAGGGGAGGATCCCTAGCCCATACGTGGGTACGCCACTTATTTGACATCTTTTATGGGATTATCCCTTATAGGATATATGTGTTATCCCTTATGAGAATTACTTGGTGCATGATTCTATTGGGTGTTAACCGTCTCCACAAGTATTTGAAGATTATTTGTATATTCGATTTCAAGTGAATTGATACATATGAAAGTATTTGAAGTATATGAAAATATTTGAAGTTATTTGAAATTGAAGTTAATTGTATTTGTACATGTGATTTCAAGTGAATTAAAGGAAATTGAAAGTATTTGACTTATTTAATATTATGTGTATATGACATTTGAAGAAATTATATGATATATGCTTTATAATGGTTTTACATGACATTATAGAGCCAAGCAGAAAAAAACTGCATATAGTGGCATAGTACACTCTTTTATATATATTTCTTACTGAGTGTAAACTCACTCCTTTACAGTATTTTTCATCCAGACTATTTGCAGTGATTTCCGCTCTTGGTAGAGGAGCGTATATTTTGGATTATATGGTATTTCCTTCAAGGCACGCTTTCATTTCCTTGAAGGTATATACATTTTGTTATGTAATTTAGACTATAGTATGGTACATTGATGTATATTAGACATGTTGGGGATGTAAATTGAGAAAGAGATTAGTATGTAATTATATGAGAGTTTTAAACCTATGTGTAAGACGATTCTGTATATGCATGAGAGATATCTTGTCATCGAAAATAGTATCGTCATGTTAAACAATAGAGTATAAGATATAAGAAAGAAGAAGGATGCACCATTAAACAGCTTAACCAAAACTTATGTGAAGAAAAAGTTAATTGTTATTTGGTTAAAAGTAGTTGGTATTTGTCTTAAAAGAGGAAGTAAAGGGATATTACATTCACCCCCATCTTGGTTTAGCCTATAAAGCCAATAATTGGTATCAAAGCTTGTGCTCGAGATTGATTTGGATTAATATCCATCGAGCAAAACGATCATAAATGGCTCATTTGAACATAGGTACACTCTTAGGAGAAGAGGGACACTCATTAGTTAGACCTCCACTCTTTAATGGAGAAAATTACTTTTATTGGAAAACAAAAATGATGTTGTTTGTGCAATCAAATGATTTTAAATTGTGGAGAGTAATAGTTAATGGTCCCCAAATTCCAATGCAAAAAGTAGATGGAAAAGATGTCCCTAAGAGGGAGGATGAGTGGGACACAAATGACATGAGATTGGCACAATTGAATGCCAAGGCTATGCACACTCTCTTTTGTGCATTAGGTCCCAATGAATATAATAGAATCTCCTTATGTGAGAATGCCAAGCAAATATGGGACAAATTAGCCATTACACATGAAGGGACAAACCAAGTTAGATAAACCAAAATAGGTATGCTCACACCTGATTATGAACTTTTTAGGATGAAAGAAGATGAGTCCATGAGTGATATGTTTACTTGGTTTAATGACATAATCAATGGACTTAAAGCTTTAGGAAAGACCTATTCCAATGTAGAAATGGTTAAGAAAATTTTAAATAGCTTGCCAAAATCTTGTGAGGCAAAGGTAACCGCAATAGAAGAGTCTAAAGATCCAAATACCTTGTTTCTAAATGAGCTTATGGGCTTCCTACTTACATATGAAATGAAATTGAAAAGAAATGAAGTGCTTTCAAAGAAAGTAAGGGTAGCACTTAAATCTTCCACTCATGAGAACATTAAAGATAATAGTGATGAGAGTGGAAATGAGGAAGAAAAGGAAATGGCAATTTTGCCAAAAGATTTAATAGATTTATGAGAATGAAGGAGAGAGAGAGTGATAGGAGACATCAAAGAAGAGGGGTAATAAGAGGAGAGTCAAGTAGGAAAGAAAAAGACCCCTTAGTGTGTTATGAATGTAATGAACCGGATCATACTAAGGTAGATTGCCCCTTACTTAGGAAGGAAAAGGATAAGAAGCAAAAGAAGAAAGCATTTATGGCTGCATGGAGCGATAGTGATAGCTCCGATGAGGAAAACATAGATGATGAGGTAGCCTACTCATGCTTTATAGCTATTAGTGATGATGAGGGTAGTTCTAGTTCTAGTGAAGATAATGATTATACCTTTGGTGAACTACAAAATGCCTTTAATGGACTAGCAAATGAGTTTCAATGCATGAACTCCAAATATAAAAAGATTATTGCTAAATTGAAAATAGAAAATAAAATGCTATTAAATCCCAAATTTGAATTTGAAAAGAAATTAGAAGAAGCAAACTTAGAAATAAATGAGTTGAATGAAAAGAATACAAATTTGCATAACTCATTTTCTAGGTTTTATATGGGTGAACAAAAATTAGATCACATGCTTGAGACCCAAAGAGCTTTCTTTGACAAAGATGTGTTAGGATATAATGCAAATAAAAAGGAAATTCATCTTAAGAATTTTCTTGTGAACAAAAATTCTATGCATGATACATCTCTCACATGTTCACTATGCAATAGAATAGGACACTCATCACAAGCATGCACTGATAGAAAAACCACATTTAGAGGAAGAGTAGTTAGAAAAATGTGTGTGCCAAAACATGTTGTAAATAATGATGAATTGTGTTTGAAATGGATCCCTAAAGGATCAAAAATTATTTGCACTAACTTTCATGGACCCAAGAAAATTTGGGTACAAAGCATACTTGAAATTGCTTGATGTAGGAGTGTTAGAGCATGAAGCTACAATGTAACAATGAAGTTCACATCCCATGGAGGTTGCTTGTGCCAATAAGAAAGAGAAAGAGCTTTGGAATCTATCCTTGGCAAGTTCACAATAATTCCTCAAAGGATAGCTGAAGATGGATTCAACAAATCAAGGCAAAACATTCTCAAGCAAAGGAGTTTTGTAAGATTAAATTTTATCTTCTCAAAACTCATATTTGTTAAAATTATTTGTATAATTTAATGAGGCATTTTATTGATTATCTTTGATGCTTTATGAGTGGCATGAATGAATGAAAGGCACAATAAATGATTTTTGACTATTTTGTGAACAATTCTTGATGATTGGACAAAAAGCATGTAACATGATTTTGAAATGATTATTGGATTTTTATAATTTGAGTAAGTTTGCTATGTGTTGATAATATATTTTCTTGCTCTAAAAAATGTCAAATATGTCATGTATGCAAAATTCCATGTCATGAGCATTAATGAGGAATTTGTATATTAGAAATCATGGCATGATGTTCACAAGTGTGATGATTTGATGATATGGACTTAAATTCTATGTGAACAAGTTTTTTTTGGCATATTTGTGTTTTCCAATGCTTTGGTTTTGCCAAAATATACATAACTCTTAAAATGAAGTTCTTTGAGACCAAAAATGCATTTTATGGTGCAAATCCTTCCAAAATTGTGAAATCTATGGTTAAATGATTTTTCATCCATATTTTTCATTAATACAAGTCCAAAATCATGTTACACAAATGTTTAAACTTTTACTTGGACTTAAAATACTCAAAAACGAAGTTTTGGCACCTCAAAAGTTGAATTTTCTGTCAAAATTCTATAGAAATTTGATGAGGGTAGATCCCTCCACATGCAGGATCGATCCCCTTGGACAAAATGCAGAAAATCTGCATTTTGGAATTGAAGGTTCGATCCCTTTACTCTAGGGATCGATCCCCCTAGGCAAAATATGCCTATTTCTGCACTTCTAAGCAAAAATTTAGAACTTTTCTTTATTGAAAACAACAATGATTTCCATAAATCTTGAAATAATCTTGAAATATATTTTGAATAAATGCTTAAACATAATTTTCAAGAATTGTTTCAATGATCTGTGTATATATTTGAGAATTTGATGAAATTATGCATGATAGATATTGTTCACTTCTTTTGTTCATCTTAGTCAAGCATGCTTAGACGATTTCATCTCATAGCTTGACTCACATATTCCCATTAGGCATCATGATATATTTTTGGTGGAATATAAATAACTAAAGGTCAATAAATATATGCTTGAATGATAAAGTGATCATAACTTGACCTTAATGATAAAATTCAAACATGACTTAAGTGAATGAAATACAAAAAGCTTTACCTAAAGTCATAATTATCCTTGGCCTACAATTTGTGTTGATAAATGAATCTTAAATGTTCAAATGCATGAAAATTTATCATCTATGAACTTAAATTTTTCTTATGGCCAAATTTTTAAAGAACTTAGGATTTAATGACAACATCAACATTCAAGAATAAATGCAAACTTGAACAAATACACTTTGATTGATATCCATGCATTGAATCTTGATTGTTTTGATGTTAAACTTGCATGTTTACTTAAGTTGAATCAATAATCATGTCTATGAGATGAGAATATTAGTTTTTATGAAATTGTACTTAACCTCACTCATAGATTTAAAATCTTAATGATAAAAGATATTTTAGCTTTATAATATTGATTCACTTGAGTAAAGCCATTTTAGTTACAATAGCATATATCCTCTAGAACCTTAAATAATAAAAACAGCTAGGGATATGGCTATTGAATTATTAACATGAAAATCTTGAACCTTTCCTTGCTAATAATTTGTTAAGGACTTGAATTGGAAAATGAGCTGTAACGCCCTAGGGTGCACCGCTGGTCCACTGATCCGAGCCACTGCCCCAGGTGGGTCACTCATTCGTATTGTCTGCTCTGGGGTGCACCACATAGGCCACCACCCCTCATGAATTTCTTTCACGTTTGGAGCGACTCGAACCCTTAACATCATTAAAGGTCAAGTCACTCCTAACCAATTGTCCTAAAGCTATGAGTTTGGAAAATTCTTTTGAAAACCATGCTTATATTAAGGGGGAGCTGTACAAAATCATGCTTTATTTAAGGGGGAGTATTTCTTTAAAGAATTTTCAAAGAAATTTACATTCGTTTTATCATATCAAAAAAGGGGAGATTGTTAGCTTTAAATTAACATATGTATTTTGAAATGACAAAAACTTAAGTAATATTAGGTGTTTGACTCTATAATGTAAATTTGCTTTACCAATCATATGAATTTCTCAAACCACTTTAAGTCTACATATCAAAGTTTAAGACCATGATTTAATTGTATATTCTTATTAGTCTTAACATTTTGCAAAATGATTTTGAATATCTTCATCAAGTAATGTCACAGCCCATGACCCTATTTTTCATCTTTTTCTATACATCTTATTTGGTTGGGCTGTCTGCGATACTTTACTTTTCTTTTACATATAAACAATTTCATATAAAATTATAATATGAATTACATCCCTTAGCTTAATTCATAAGGAAGTAGTACTATAGATAAGTCTAAATACAGAAAATAAATGATCATACCTTATTAAATAAATCAAGCTGTTGCATCGTCCCCAAATGCACAGCTGAAGTCTTTTAGATGTCAGACTCTTAGTCCTCGAAAACCTGAAATGTTAAAATTGAGGGGTGAGCAAACCACGGCTCAGTAAGGGAATTATATGCATACTTGATATTCAGCTATCTATATGCTGAAAAACTTTTTTTTTCATTTTTCCTATGGGCTCTAGGCTCGCATGTAGGAAGGATACTCCAGTCGGCTAGGGATCCAGATGGAGTAAGGTAGGTATTTTGAAATACCTATCTTGTCCCGGAACCTAGAAGCAACTATAGAGAGTAATAAATTTCTTTTGAAATTTAAATCCTTTTTCCTTTCATTTCATGTCATTTTCATTTGAAATCTTTTCATGTTTTACTGTACAAAACATAATTGGTACAGTACTTTAAATAGCAAAATAAGCTATTAATTTCTTTTCGTATAACATATAAATCATTTAAATCTAATATTCAATTTTAAAAATTAAAATAAGAATATTAGATTTATTTTCCTCCTCTTTCATTTTTGGAAAACATATCACATATTCATGTCACATATAGTCTAATATTCAATTTAAAATCATAGTAAGAATATTAGACTTATAAACCCTTTTTGCTTTTTGAAGACATATTACATGTTCATATCACATATTATATGAAAATCATCTCGTAGTACTAAAAACAATACTGAAATAAGCATTTTGTAAAATGTTGTAAGTCATTTTCATTTCACGTATCACATATCATATAAAATAATTTCATTTCACGTATCACATATCATATAAAACATTTTCATTTCACGTATCACATATCATATAAAACATTTTCATAAATGGAGACTAAGGCATGCCCAGCTCGTCCACTGGATCGTTACTCATATCGTGCTATAGACCCCGAAGGGTATAAAATCATCATGTCAGATCTATGGTCATAGTCTATAATTGTCCTCGGTGGATCACTGATCAGGTGTCGACCGGGACTACATATCACATATCACATATTACATGTCACATATCACATATCAGCATGATAGGATGCCATCTAGTCTCAAAATCGTATTTTTTTTCCATAAAATAACCTTTTATGGAATTTATAAAAATATATAATTTCATAATTTAAAACCATAAAGGTTATAAAATCATTTAGTGAATATTTAAAAAATATTTATAAAAATATCCATAAAAATATTCACTGTATTTCTTTTCATTTTTCTTTTCGTATCACGTGTAATTTACCTATCAAGGGAATTTTCGGTGATTTCATTATCATCATTCTCAAAAACATGAATATTTTTAAAATCACTTTCCTTTTATTCATGTTTTTATGGAAAATATTCATTTTCTCGATTTTCGTGGTTAAAAATCACTTCTCGTGAAATAAAATCATTTATTTTCTAGAAATTTTCGATAATTTTCGATAATTTTTCGGCAGTATAAAGGCTGCCGATTAGTTGGCCTCCTGCACGAAAAATACAGTTTAAAATCTCAACCGGTAATTCACCACAATTTTCCAACCAATCATTCTTCGTAATAATTTCATGAAATATATTTATAAAATATTTCATAATTAAAATCATGCAGACTGAATATCCTTACAGTGCTGCACATGCATCTCTTACCTGTCCCGGTTCGATGACCGCCTCGTTCGTCGCGCCCGTGTTCACCTCGCCCGATTCCATCGGTTTGGTCATCGAGGGAATTTTTCGGAAATTAAAATTCTAAAGTTTAGAATTTTTCCAATTAATTTATTTAATTTTTTTACTCGAATTAAATTTTCGAAATTCTTACCGAATATCTATAATTTTCGAGTTTTTGAATTTCCCAAGATTTTTTTAATTCCCGAAAATTCCTTTTTCTCTCTTTTCTTCTTTTCCTCTTTTTTTTCTCTTTCTTTTTCTTTTCTTTTCTTTTTCATTTTCCTTTTTCTTTTCTTTTCTTTTCCTTTTTCTTTTCTTCCTTTTTTTCCTTTCTTTTTCGGTCAGACCGGTTCAGACCATTCAAACTGGTTCACCGCCGGTTCTCCTCCGGTGGCCGGTTCTCCGGCGGTTCAACAGCTCCTCAGCTGGCCGGCGTCAAGGCGAACCTACCGGTGGACTCCATTCAGCTTGGATCGGCGGCACGATGGCGGATCTACTCGGTTTTGGCTCGGTCTCTTCCACCTCTTTGCCGTTCCTCCGCCATTCTCCGTCGCATCGGTGGCCTCCTACCTCTTCCTCTTCCTCCGGCGAAGCTTCAGTGGCAGTGGCGGCGACCAATTCGATCGGCACCGCCAGTTCGTCTTTTCATTTTTTCTTTTCGGCTTCCACCGAAATTTCCTTATTTCCGTTTCTGTTTCTGTTTTTCGCGTCGCCGGTCTCCTCTTCCCACGTCGCCAGCGTCGTCCCTTCTCCTCTTCTCTCTCGTCTGGTCGAAGGTGGCCGCTGCAACCGCCATCGGGATTTCGCTGGGAAGGGGTCAGCTTCTTCAGATTTCCTCTCCTCTGTTTATAATAGAGGAGAACGAGGTCGGGTGTATCCCGATCCCATTTTCTGTTATATTATTTATTTATTTATTTTTATATATATAATTATATTTATAATTATATATATAATTATAGTATTAATTATATATCATTTTAGCAATATATATATACACTTTAATTAAAATTAATATATATTTCGTATATATATTTATTTGTATACATAATTGTATATAAAAATATACACATGTATGCATTTAATATAAAATAGTATATATATCATTTTATAATATATACTATATTTCATATATATACATATGTATTTATATAAAAACATATAAAAATATATTTATATAATCTAATTATATAAATATATAATATACGCATTCTTATTTTCTTAGATTTGGATTTCTTAATATCCAAAATACTTATGCTCATTTTCATTTCTTATTTAATTTGGATTTCCATTTATCCAAATTAAATTTCCTCTTATTTCATCATTTCATAAATTTCTGAAAATTCCTACACTATTTCCCTTTTTGTAAATAAATTCATTTATTTATTTAACTTCTCTATTTGCTTTAATGTTAAATATACGAATATTTAATATTAAATTTAGAAAATTAACAGTTATCACATTCTCTCCACCTTAAGAAATTCGATCCTCCGAATTTAACTTAAATTAAAAGGTGGTAGCATTCTGTATACTCCTTATTTCTGACCTTTCAGTCATCTTTTGACTAATATTGCCAGCATACCTTCAACATCAAAATCACTTTCAATACCATTTCATATCATCTTTCATCATATACTTATACTCCCCAAGATTACTTTATCAATTGGGAGTTATCACTTTCCACTCCTTTTCATATCTCATATGATTCATACTGTTCGTAATCTATTTTCTTAATTAGTGCCAAGTCGATATAATTTCGTAACTGTCATTTAAACAAGTTAATCAATTGTATGTAATTGTCCAGTAGCTTTTACATATCGTGCATCCGCTCATTCAACACATCATCGAGCGTTTTCATACTACGCTCACATATTTACATCATGTACGGAGCGGTGGTGTCTATAAATTTGGAATCTCAGAGCCTTTTGCTATTTCCCATAACATATAGCTACTTAGAAATTCCCATCACATATAGTGCTCACTGGAACTTCACATACATTCTCATCATTTTATGATCATATTTCGACTATGGCAATAAAGAATCTAAGAGTTTGATAATGGAGAGTGATTTCATTAGACTATCAGTCTATAATCACTTCTATATTATCATATCTCCTTTAGATTCTTCATTATTATCCCCAATATTCTTTACATATTTATTTCATCAAATGATGCAGCTCATTTGCAGACTTTACTATTTACTATCTTTTACCATAATTGAATCAGGAGACAATCATTTTCTCCCCATATTTCCTTCCATGTAATCTCATCATTACATCTCTTATTCTTATGGTATACTCTATATGTGAAATCCTCAATTTTCATGTAATTCCTCCATGTTTGTAAAGTATTTCAATCTAATATGATTAAATGAATATGAAGTTGATGTGTAAGTGAGGCATAAATGATGTATAAATGATGTATGGAACATGCAAGAAATAAAAGAGAATTGAAAATAAAATTATCAAAGAAATAAGGTGATATCAGGAAAATAAAATGGAGGATGAGACAAGAAATTAAATCAGAAATTTCATTGGTAGTTAATGGATGAGTCATATGGAAGAGGAAGTAAATTCAATGGTCAAATGAGTCAAAGAGGTAAAGCATGGCTGAGATGAATTAATGGGATAAAGCATGCATTAAATGCAAATTAGCATAGTCATCATCCCCATCAGTCATCACCCTACGCCAGCTTCTCTTCCAACCCTCTCCCTCTCGTTCCATCTCCAAGCTTCCATAGTTTTCCATTCCAAGCTCTTTGATAAACCACCTCACTCTTCCATCGATCCATTAAGTTCGTATAACGAAAAACGATCCTTGTAGTTATACTAAGAGATATCCAAAGTTTGGTGGATTAATTCCAAGTATTGGAAGAGATCTCAAGGTTTGAGATTTTGGTCTCTAGTGAAGGTAAGAGAAGAAGATGGTTCTTACAACTTTGTTTATGATTTGGAGTTGTTTTGAGTTAGTATGATATATGTATGATGATGGTTTAAAGATTTGAATTGATATGATGATTTTAGGTTGAGAAAGTGAAAAGCTAAGGTGACGCATCAAGTGATCTTGCGTTCTCGGAGGAATCGAGGTAAGAACTTTATGTAATGGATGTAAGGCGGCTATGTCTGCATGTTTTATGATGTTTATATGTGGTTTGGAAAGAAACACCAGCTGATTTCATGCAGGAAAAATGACATTTTCGGACTTATCTCCTAGTACCAATTAGGCTAGGGGCAACCGACTGCCTTAAAGGGAAGTCGACTACCTAGAGACAACCAAAATGCCGTTTCTCGAAAACCGACTCAAACCAGTCGACTGCTATGTAAGCCAGTCGACTGTTAATTACCCAGAAGCATTCTGTTTCAAACCAGTCGACTGCTATATGGGACAGTCAACTGCTATTTGCCAAAAATGCATTCTGTTTGAAAACCAGTCGACTGCTATTTGCAAAAATGCATTCTGTTTCAAAACCAGCTAATTGCCTATATGACCAGTCGATAGCTATTTGCTAAGAAGCATTCTGTTTGAAAACCAGTCGACTGCTATGTGGACCAGTCGACTGCCCCCATGTATTTTCAAGATGAAAATATCGAAATTTTAAATGAAATTAATTTCGATAAAAGAAGTTATGAAGCAACAGCCGACTCCCCTATGAGGCCAGTCGACTGCCATGAATGAAAAGAACTTTCAAAGCTTATTTGATTTAAACACAAAAAATGTTTCTGAAAAAGTATATTATAAATGTTTTGAGACTATGGACTGCATGATGATTATGCATTTTTGATGGCTGAGTGACTCTGATCAAGTCCTCAGTAATATGTATGTTGAGCGAGGAACCCTAGTCAGGTCCTCAATCCCACATGTGACACCCGACTAGTGTTCACTGTGGATTTCTAAAGGCAGGAGAGAATCCCTAACTTATGCAGAGTGCACTACTGTACCAATGCATGATTAGAGTCATATAAATGGGAATGAACGGTTTATATGACGACTCAATCGCTTAAATACTGTACATAGTCTCCATCTATTTCAAAGTACAAGATGTATGTATGAAGAAGTATATGATGTATGTTTGAAAGTATGATATGAAGTATGATGTTTTAAAGAAAGAAGTTTAAGTATGATGTTTTAAAGAAAGTATGTTTGCCATGTCATTTGAAATAAATATGCATGGTTGCAAACAATGCATGAAAGATGTTTATGATGCATGCTTTATAATACTTTACATGACATTATAGAGCCAAGTAGGAAAAGTGCATATAGAGGCATAGCACGCTCTTTTACATACTTTTCTTACTGAGAGTAAACTCATCCTTTTACGACCATTTTTCCTACAGATTATCTGAAGTGAGCCTCGCTCCGAATAGAGGAGCTTGTGCTGGAAAGATTGCAGTGTACCTTCTCAATACGCTTCCCAGTTAATATAGAAGGTATACTCATATGTTCATATGTACAGTAAATTTTAATTCAGCTACGGTACAATACAATTAGTCTTTATGTATATAGGATGTCGGGGATGTAAGATAAGATGATGTATGAGATCCTGTGGAAATGGAATGATATTTATATATATCATTACTAGGTTTTATTAAAAGAAATATTTTGTCTATTGAGCTATTGGTAATTAGCTAATAAAAAGAAAAGATGGATGACATTGATGTACTAAATCTAAATAAAGAAGGAAAAAGATAAGTGATAAGATGAAGTGACGGGGACGTCACAGAGTGATATCAGAGCAGTTTAGATTGAGATTTATCACTGTCAAGAAGTTAGAAATAGAGTATATCATCCCCAATTGTACTGTACTTGTCTGAATATAAATGCATAATATAACTGTTTATGGTTATACTAAAGAGCTCAATGATGACTATATTTACAGTATGAGCTCACGAAGAAGAGGTACAAGTAGAGGAAGAGGACGGGGTCGCACTGAAGAAGAGCCCCCAGTTCCTCCATCTCCACCGCATAGCCCGAATACAAGGCTAGCTAAAATGGAGAAGCACATGGAGAACATGGCCACGATGTTTACACAGTTCATGTCTAACTTCCCAAATGTGGCCACAAGTACCCAAGTAGCTACACCTGCTATTCCTCCTACAGAAGTAACCCCACCAGCCCCAACTACGGAAAGACGGGATTCTAGAGCCTATTGTAGTGTGGCCCTAATAAAAGAATTTAAGAAGTTGGATCCGCCCAAGTTTAAGGGGGAAAGAGATCAGCTGACCGTAGAGAACTAGATGAAAGTGGTCTTGAAATCCTTCGAGTATATGCCCTGCTCCGAAAGGGAGAAAGTAGGCTTGGCTGCCTATTTATTGATTGATGATGCGAAATATTGGTGGCAAGCCACTCGGACCGTGTTAGAGGCCCGATATGATGAGGTTACGTGGGACAAATTTGTAGAAGCTTTTAATGAGCAATACATTCCACGCACGGATCAGAATAGACTGAAGATTGAGTTTCTAAGCTTAACTTAAGGTATGATGACGGTGAATTAGTATGAATCTAAGTTCACCACCTTGAGTCGATTCGATCCAGAGGTCCGAAAAGATGAAGGGCATAAGATCTACAGGTTCATCGAGGGATTGAAGTCCCCGATTAGATCTAAACTGTATCCGATGGATATCACCACCTATGGAGAAGCTGTCTGTAAGGCTCAGTTGTGTGAGCAGGACTATGATCTGCATCATGTTGACTTCTGAGCCAAGGGTAAAGGCAAGGAACCGATGAAGCGGAAGTCGGATGAGAAGGCTCCGAGTGATAGGTATCCATTCCGGAGAAGTAGACAATCTGAAGGAGTTTCTATAGGTAAAATATAGAAAAAGATGATCTTTAAATTAATTTAATGGTTATATGGAATTATATTAAAATTGGAGTTATGATGATGATGATAATGATATAGGTACTCCTAAAGGTACTGGGATCAAGATAAGTGATGAGCGATCCCGAAATCCAGCTGGAAGTACCGCTAGCTCATCGAAGAGTACGATACAAAGATGTGAGCAGTGCGGAAAATTTCACGGATGACAGCCATGTCACTTGGCGAGTGGCGCTTGCTTTAGATGTGGGGAGAAAGGGCACATGATTAGGGATTGCCCTCAGAGAGATCCAAGGATGCCTGATGAATCTGATAAGACCCCTAAACTGTAACCTAAGGCCACTACTGCCGAGAAGGGAAAGAAAGCTGTGACTGAAGGACGAGTGTTTGCCATCGATGAAGAATCTGCCGATGCCTCGTCCAAAGTGATTAAAGGTAAAATTTACCTTTTTGATACAAGTGTTACTGCATTATTTGATCCAGGCTCCACGCATTCATTTATGTCACCTAAGATTGCTATGAAAATGCTTGTTGAGCCTGAGCTTTTAGGACACTTATTGCAAATAAGCACACCTCTTAGGGAAGCACCAATGGTGGATCTAATATATAGAAATTGTAAGCTACGGGTAGGAGAAAGAGAATCAATAGCTGACCTAATCCTATTAAACATGTATGGGTTTGATGTTATTTTGGGTATGGATTGGTTAGCTAAGAATCATATGATATTAGACTGTTATGCTAAAAGTGTAACATTCTCTTCACCCGTTAGCAATATTGTAAATTTTGCAAGTAATTAATATGAAGTCTGTTTAGTTCTTGATTTGAGTTCACATGAAAGTAATGAGAAGCATGTATGGTTGTATGAAGGATTTATTGCTTATGTGGAGGACATAGATCAGAAACGTCCTGAACTCAATGATATTCCTGTAGTCCGAGATTTTTTGAGGTATTTTCGGATGATCTTCCAAGACTTCCTCCGGATAGGGAAGTGGAGTTTACGATTGATTTGGTGTCGGGGACTGAGCCCATTTCAAGAGCTCCCTACCGGATGGCTTTGGTAGAATTGGAAGAATTGAAGAAGCAGCTTCAGGAGTTGCTAGACAAGGGATTCATACGACCCAGCGTATCCCCTTGGGGTGCTCCTGTGCTTTTTGTCAGGAAGAAGGACGGTAGTATGAGGTTGTGCATTGACTACCAGTGGTTGAACAAAGTGACGATCAAGAATAAGTATCCTCTTCCCAGGATAGACGACCTCTTTGATCAGTTAAAGGGTGCACAAGTCTTCTCCAAGGTAGACTTGAGGTCGGGATATCATCAATTGAAGATCCGAGATGAAGATATCCCTAAGATTGCATTCAGGACACGGTATGGCCATTATGAATTCTTGGTGATGCCGTTTGGATTGACCAATGCACCCGCAGTATTCATGAATTTGATGAATGATGTATTTAAGCAATACCTAGACCAGTTTGTCATTGTCTTCATCGATGACATCTTGGTGTACTCGAGGTCATGGGAAGAACACGAGCAGCATTTGAGGATTGTTTTGGAGACCCTCAAGGATAGAGGATTGTATGTCAAGCTAAGTAAGTGTGATTTCTGGTTGAATCAGATCTCCTTCTTAGGTCACATTATCAGTAAAGATGGAGTCTCGGTAGACCCATCGAAGATTGAAGCGGTGGTTCAATGGGAAAGACCGAAGACGGTAACGGAGATTAGGAGTTTCTTGGGTTTAGCTGGCTACTATAGAAGATTTGTAGAGGGTTTCTCGAAGCTAGCTGCTCCACTGACGCGCTTGACGCGCAAAGAGGTGAAGTATGAGTGGAATGAAGCCTGTGAGTGTAGCTTCTAAGAGTTGAAGCGCAGGCTAATGACTGCACCGATCCTTACCATCCCTAGTGGTTCAGGTGGATTTGCGGTGTATAGTGATGCCTCAGGGCAAGGTTTAGGATGTGTGTTAATGCAGCATGGTAAGGTAGTAGCTTATGGTTCTCGACAGCTAAAGGACCATGAAAAGAACTACCCGACTCATGATTTGGAGTTAGCTGCAGTAGTATTTGCCCTGAAGATATGGAGGCATTACTTATATGGTGAGAGATTTCAGATTTTTACGGGTCACAAAAGTCTGAAATACTTGTTCTCTCAAAGAGAATTGAACATGAGGCAAAGAAGATGGCTCGAGCTTCTAAAGGATTATGATTATGAGATCTTGTACCACCCGGGGAAAGCTAATATGGTGGCGGATGCTCTGAGCCGGAAGCATGTAAGTATGGTGTCTTATATGATGATAAAAGAGTATGAGCTAATTGAGCAATTTACAAGCCTCAACCTTAATGTTATGACTTATGAGCAATTTGGAATGATGGCTAGTTTGAGGATTGAGCCAGATTTGATGGATAGAATCCGAAGTGCTCAAAAAGAAGATGAGGGATGCATTGAGGCTATGAATCAGATGCAGTCAGGTATGACATTAGAATTTGATATTAGTAGTGATGGAATTTTGAGGTTTAAGAGTCGTATATGTGTTCCTAATGATGACGAATTGAAGAAGCTGATTTTGACTGAAGCACATGCCACTAAGTACACGTTGCATCCAAGAAATACGAAGATGTGTCACAATCTTCGCAAGGTGTGTTAGTGGACTGGCATGAAGAGAGACATAGCCGATTTTGTGACAAAGTGTCTCACATGTCAACAGGCTAAGGTAGAGCATCAAAAGCCAGCAGGATTACTGCATCCTCTGTCTATACCTATGTGGAAGTGGGAACACATTACGATGGACTTTATTATGGGATTGTCCAGAACCAAGAGGAATCATGACGGTATTTGGGTGATTGTCGATAGATTGACAAAGTCAGCTTACTTCCTGCCTATGAAGTCAACAGATACACTCAATGCTTTGGCAGATATGTATGTAAAAGATGTCGTAAGACTACACGGGATTCCAGTGAGCATCACTTATGATAGAGATTCCAGGTTTACCTCTCATTTTGGGAGCATTTTCAGGAAGCCATGGGATCTAAGTTGAATTTCAGCACAGCTTTTCATCCGTAGACTGATGGACAGTCCGAGCACATGATTCAGACGCTCGAGGATATGTTGAGAGTTTGTGCTATGGACTTTAAAGGCTCCTGGGATGACCATCTGCCATTGGTTGAGTTTGCATACAATAATAGCTATCATGCAAGTATCGAGATGGCACCATATGAAGCTTTGTATGGAAGAAGGTGTCGATCTCCGATTGGGTGGGAAGAAGTGGGCGAACGTAAGTTATTAGCCCCAGATCTAGTCGAGCAAGCCTCCGAAGATGTTAAGTTGATTTGTCAGAGGCTTAAGACAGCTCAGAGTAGACAAAAGAGCTATACAGATGCTCGACGGAGGCCACTTGAGTTCATGGTTGGAGATTTTGTGTTTTTGAAAGTTTCTCCATCCAAAGGGATCATGAGATTTGGCCGACGAGGTAAGTTAAGTCCTTGTTACATCAGTCCATTTGAAGTCTTAGATCGAGTAGGTGATGTTGCCTATAGATTGGCATTGCCTCCGGAGCTATCGGGAGTACATAATGTATTTCATGTATCGATGCTTCGGAAATATAATCCGGATCCGTCTCATGTCATTGAGTATGAACCCTTGGAGATAAGGGAAGATATGAGCCATGTAGAAAAGCCGATTCGAATTTTCGACAGAAAAGAAAACGTTTTGAGGTCTAAGACGATCCCACTAGTGAAAGTTCTCTGGCAATACCATACGATGGAAGAAGCTACGTGGGAGCTAGAGAGCTTAATGAAAGAAAGGTATCCAGAATTATTCACTTGATAAGCTAAGCTAATTTGGAAGACCAAATTTTCTAAGGTGGGGAGGATGTGAAATCCCCAATTTTCATGTAATTCCTCCATGTTTGTAAAGTATTTCACTCTAATATGATTAAATGAATATGAAGTTGATGTGTAAGTGAGGCATAAATGATGTATAAATTATGTATGGAACATGCAAGAAATAAAAGAGAATTGAAAATAAAATTATCAAAGAAATAAGGTGATATCAAGAAAATAAATGGAGGATGAGACAAGAAATTAAATCAGAAATTTCATTGGTAGTTAATGGATGAGTCATATGGAAGAGGAAGTAAATTTAATGGTCAAATGAGTCAAAGAGGTAAAGCATGGCTGAGATGAATTAATGGGATAAAGCATGCATTAAATGCAAATTAGCATAGTCATCATCCCCATCAGTCATCACCCTACGCCAGCTTCTCTTCCAGCCCTCTCCCTTTCGTTCCATCTCCAAGCTTCCATAGTTTTCCATTCCAAGCTCTTTGATAAACCACCTCACTCTTCCATCGATCCATTAAGTTCGTATAACGAAAAACGATCCTTGTAGTTAGACTAAGAGATATCCAAAGTTTGGTGGATTAATTCCAAGTATTGGAAGAGATCTCAAGGTTTGAGATTTTGGTCTCTAGTAAAGGTAAGAGAAGAAGATGGTTCTTACAACTTTGTTTATGATTTGGAGTTGTTTTGAGTTAGTATGATATATGTATGATGATGGTTTAAAGATTTGAATTGATATGATGATTTTAGGTTGAGAAAGTGAAAAGCTAAGGTGATGCATCAAGTGATCTTGCGTTCTCGGAGGAATCGAGGTAAGAAATTTATGTAACGGACGTAAGGCGGCTATGTTCACATGTTTTATGATGTTTATATGTGGTTTGGAAAGAAACACCAGCTGATTTCATGCAGGAAAAATGACATTTTCGGACTTATCTCCTAGTACCAATTAGGCTAGGGGCAGCCTATTGCCTTAAAGGGAAGTCGACTACCTAGAGACAACCAAAACGCCGTTTCTCGAAAACCGACTCAAACCAGTCGACTGCTTTGTAAGCCAGTCAACTGCTTGTGATAACCGTAAATTTTCCATTTATTGGAAAGTATAAATATTAGAGAAATTAAATAAGACGAAATAAATATAAATTTGCGAGAAACGGGATATTGGTGAAAATCCTGAGAAATGAGGAAGTGAAGATAAAAATAATAGAGAGAGGAAAAGAATTAAATTGGATAAATTAAAATCCAAATTTAATAAGGAAAACGAGAAATGAAAATAAAATATGTTTATATAATTTCAAATTTTATATAAGTGTATTTTATACAAATACGTATGTATTTAAAATACTATATGGTATATTTTAATATACGTTGGTGTATATATATATAAACTATTTCATGAATTTAATTAATACATATATATATATATAAACATAATATTTTATGTATATATAAATATATATATATACATACATATATAGAAAATGTAAATGTTATTTTATATTAAAGTTTATAGGTATATATATATATATATTCTATTATAACATTTATATAATTCTATATATAAATGTTATTTATTCTAAAGTATATAAATATATATTATATATATATATACTAGACTTGTATTTTGTAATGTACAAGATATATTTTATATATAATAAATATTGTATAACATTATGTATGAAATAATGTATGTATAACATATAATATATATTATATGTATAAAATATATGGTATAATGTATAGTATATTGTATACTAAAAATGGAAAGAAGACATAAACCAAAAAGGGAAATAAAACTAAAAACAGAAAAGGAAAGGAAGGATCGGGGGGGGGGGGGGGGAGAAATCCCGACCCTCCCCGGGCGTACCATCGGTGGCAGAGGTGCCACCGCCAGCCGAGTGAGGGAAGAGAGGAGGAAGGAGTGGCGTCGCCGGTGAGAGGAGAAGCGAACGACGGTGGCCGACGACGGAAAGAAGAAAAGAAAACGAAACAGAAACGGTGGGAAAAAGCGAAGAGGAAAGAGGAGGGAAACGGCGGTGCCGGCCAGTCCAGGCACCGCCACCCCAACCCGAACCTCGGCGGAGGTGAGGGGAAGATGAAAGAGGCCACCGGCGAGACCAACGGCGGCCGAGGAAGGAAGAACGAAGGAAGAAAGGAGCCGAAACCCACCCTCCTAGGTCCGGCACCGTCGCCGGCAATGGGGAGAAACGGAGACCAGATCTGGCGTCTCCGCAACTCCGGCAAGCTGAGGGAGGCGTGAACCGGCGGAAAGGAGGACCGCCGGCGACCGAACCGGCCGAACCGGCGGGATGAGGCACAAACCGGTCTGAACCGGTCCGGCCAAAGAAAGGAGAAAAGAAAAGAAAAAGAAAAGAAAAAGGAAAAAGGAAAAAGAAAAAGAAAAAGAAAAAGAAAAAGAAAAGAAAGAAAGGAAAGAAAAAGAGGAAAAAGGAAGAAAAAGAGGAAAAAGGAAAATTTGGGAATTCGGAAAATTCCCGGAAATTCGACAACCCGGGATTTTACAAATTCGGTAAGAAATTTCCCGAGAATTTAATTTCAGAAAAAAATTAAATAAATTATGAAAAATTCTAAAAATTAGAATTTTAATTCCAGAAATTATTTTCAGCAATCGAGATAAGGAATCGGGAGAAATGGAGCGCGGGCGCGATCGATAAGCGGAAGTCGCCGACCCGGAAAAAGGTAAGGGATGCATGTGCAGCACTGTAAGGATACTCAGTCTGCATAATTTAATTTAAAATATTTTATGCAATTATTTTATGAAAATTATTATGATGCATGAATTGCTGAAAATAATTTGAGAAGAAGTACTGGCTGAAAGGTTTTAAACTGTATTTTCCGTGCAGGAGGTTAGTGAATCGGCAGCCGTTATGCTGCCGAAAATTTTAGAAAAACTTTATAAAATCATATTAAATGATTTATTTCCGAATTTCGATAGTAAATCACGAGACATGAGGAAATTTCTAAATTTCATAAAATATGAATATAATGAGATGGAACTTTAGAATATTCATGTATTCGAGAATGGTGATAATGAAATCACCGAAAATTCTCGAAATAGATAAATTACACGAATTACGAGACGAAAGATGAAGTGTGAAATATAGTAAATATTTTATGGATATTTTATCAACATTCACTAAAGGATTATAACCCTTATGGTTTTAAATCATGGAATTATATAATTATATAAATTCCATAAAGGTGTATTTTCCGATAAAAAATACGGTTTTGAGACTGGTTGGTATTCTTATCATGCTGATACATGATATGTGACATGTTTAGTCCCGGTCGACACCTGATCTGTGATCCACCGAGGACAATATAGATTATGGTCACAGATTTGACCGGTTTAGTCCTTTACCCTCCGTGGTTTATAGTACGACAAAATTAACGTCTATATTAAAATCCATAAATGATAGGTGACCTGTTAAATAGGGGAAATATTTTACATGACATGGAATATGTCAAACGGAAAAGGCCATACCGAGCAGAGACTCGATGATTGAACCGTGGGAGCCACCTCTAGAGTCCTTCGGGAACTAAGTGCTACACGTGTTCCGATATTTCAGTACAGGCCATACCGAGCAGAGACTCGATGATTGAACCGTGGGAGCCACCTCTAGAGTCCTTCGGGAACTAAGTGCTACACGTGTTCTGATATTTCAGTACAGGCCATACCAAGCAGAGACTCGATGATTGAACCGTGGGAGCCACCTCTAGAGTCCTTCGGGAACTAAGTGCTACACGTGTTCCGATATTTCAGTACAGGCCATACCGAGCAGAGGCTCGATGATTGAACAGTGGGAGCCACCTCTAGAGTCCTTCGGGAACTAAGTGCTACACGTGTTCTGATGTTTCAGTACAGGCCATACCGAGCAGAGACTCGATGATTGAACAGTGGGAGCCACCTCTAGAGTCCTTCGGGAACTAAGTGCTACACGTGTTCCGATGTTAGTATGAGAAATCGTAGGATATTGTGACGATAAGTAAGTGAGTGTGATTCGTGAATTCGACAAATGTCAAAGAATGAAATAGATTTTTATAGCTTATTCTGCTTTTTAACGGACAGAACTAATTAAGAGAGTATATTAAAACATGAAATAAGTTTTAAAGAAATAAGATGATGATTTAACTAATATTCTTTTCAAGGAATATACGGATATTAATTATTCTATTTAAAGGCTTTATTTCGTAGAAGCATTATTTTGAAAGGAATATGAAAAAGGTTATGAAAGATTAAAAAGGAAAAGGATTTATTAATTCAAAACAAAAAGAAAAAAATTTTTCTCTACAGTTGCTTCTAGGTTCCGTAACAAGTATGGTATTCTAAAATACCTACCTTACTCCATTCGGATCCCTAGCCGACTGTAGTATCTTTCCTACATGCGAGCCTAGAGCCCATAGGAAAAATGAAAAAGATTTTCAGCATATAGGAAGCTGAGTATCAAGTGAGGCATATAATTCTCTTACTGAGCCGTGGTTTTGCTCACCCCTTAATATTAAACATCTCAGGTTTTGATGCTGGTGAGTTCAGTGGATTGTGGATCTTGGCTGTACACGAAGAACAATGTGACAGACCGACTGATTATTTGAGGTATGATTATTTATTCTCTGTATTTAGACACGTCAACAGTACTACTTATCTGATTTGTTACGATAGGGGATGTGTATGATATAAACAATACATTGTAAAATTTATTAACAGTCAGTACAAGTGAAGTATCGCAGACAGCCCAACCGGTTAAGTTGTGTATAAGAAGGGTAAAAATGTGGTCACGGGTCGTGACACTGCTAATTACCCAGAAGCATTCTATTTCAAACCAGTCGACTGCTATATGGGACAGTCGACTGCTATTTGCCAAAAATGCATTCTGTTTGAAACCCAGTCAACTGCTATATGGGACAGTCGACTGCTATTTGCAAAAATGCATTCTGTTTCAAAACCAGCCAATTGCCTATATGACCAGTCGACTGCTATTTACTAAGAAGCATTCTGTTTGAAAACCAGTCGACTGCTATATGGACCAGTCGACTGCCCCCATGTATTTTCAAGATGAAAATATCGAAATTTTAAATGAAATTAATTTCGATAAAAGAAGTTATGAAGCAGCAGCTGACTGCCCTATGAGGCCAGTCGACTGCCATATATGAAAAGAACTTTCAAAGCTTATTTGATTTAAACACAAAAAATGTTTCTAGAAAAGTATATTATAAATGTTTTGAGACTATGGACTGCATAATGATTATGCATTTCTGATGGCTGAGTGACTCTGATCAAGTCCTCAGTAATATGTATGTTGAGCGAGGAACCCTAGTCAGGTCCTCAATCCCACATGTGACACCCGACTAGTGTTCACTGTGGATTTCTAAAGGCAGGAGAGAATCCCTGACCTATGCAGAGTGCACTACTGTACCAATGCATGATTAGAGTCATATAAATGGGAATGAACGGTTTATATGACGACTCAATCGCTTAAATACTGTACATAGTCTCCATCTATTTCAAAGTACAAGATGTATGTATGAAGAAGTATATGATGTATGTTTGAAAGTATGATATGAAGTATGATGTTTTAAAGAAAGAAGTTTAAATATGATGTTTTAAAGAAAGTATGTTTGCTATGTCATTTGAAATAAATATGCATGGTTGCAAACAATGCATGAAAGATGTTTATGATGCATGCTTTATAATGCTTTACATGACATTATAGAGCCAAGTAGGAAAAGTGCATATAGAGGCATAGCACGCTCTTTTACATACTTTTCTTACTGAGCGTAAACTCATCCTTTTACGACCATTTTTCCTACAGATTATCTGAAGTGAGCCTCGCTTCGAATAGAGGAGCTTGTGTTGGAAAGATTGCAGTGTACCTTCTCAATACGCTTCCCAGTTAGTATAGAAGGTATACTCATATGTTCATATGTACAGTAAATTTTAATTCAGCTACGGTACAATACAATTAGTCTTTATGTATATAGGATGTCGGGGATGTAAGATAAGATGATGTATGAGATCCTGTGGAAATGGAATGATAGTTATATATATCATTACTAGGTTTTATTGAAAGAAATATTTTGTCTATTGAGCTATTGGTAATTAGCTAATAAAAAGAAAAGATGGATGACATTGATGAACTGAATCTAAATAAAGAAGGAAAAAGATAAGTGATAAGATGAAGTGACGGGGACGTCACACTATATCACTTAGGTTCTAGAATATACCAGAGAATATATTGTTTTGATAATTTAGATTCCATAATAACATAATCAAATTATAATTTAATCTTCTTATTATTTAACTTCATCCTTGAATCTATAATTATTAATTTAATCACCTCACTATCCATATAAATCCATTATTTCCATCATTTCGAGGTGGTATATTTATATATATATATCCTTTTTCCATTTATATGACTGGTAGTAAAATGTAAATCATTTCTTTACTCCTTTCAGTATAATTACTTTTTCCTCTATCGAGTTTGGCTCGATCTTACATCTAGCCATAATCATGTAATAACCACAAAATCACTTTTAGTTTTAAATTCGAGAACTACTTCATATTCGTGTTCCCTCTTCATTATGTACTTCTCCTCTTATTTCATATTCATCTTTTCATTCTCCTCATTTCAATCAACTTTTTCCTCAGTGGTATCGTACTCCACTGTTAAAATCCTTTAACCTTTTGCATACCATCTTTATACTTATTCATTTATCGACTTAACTTCTTTACTTATCAGTCACATCTGTAGAGCAGCTAACCCAATAACTCTTCCATAGGCTGGCAATAGTATTTAGCTAGATCTAGTACATTTCGTATCTCAATCATTATCTCTTCATCATAGACAGATCCCCATCGCTCTGTCATTCGAGATCATATATCTTAGAAAGAGATGCTGTCTAGCTAAATCTTCCATTTGCCATACTTAATATATAATTCACTGTCTTTAAGAGTCTGCGAGGTTATACCACTATGCTGCTCATTTTCCATTTGTGCCTTAGATTGTATCGGTATCTCATCATGTTATTCATGTATGGTTGCCTCATTCAGTAGGCTTATATACCTCATAAAGTATTTCATTAACCTTGTAAACCTTATAGGAACTCATAAAAATTTTATCGAGTTCTAATTATTATCATCTTATGACCATCAATTTCTAACTTTTCATCTAGTGATGCCTTGTACAGAGATTGGTCTTATAAGCTCCTTATACATCTCTGATTAAATCAATTTAAGGCATCAATTTCATACAGATGATTATTTGTTCTTTATAAGAACTTTGTTGTATAATAGGAATTTAATTCACCATTTAATTCATCCTCAAATCACATCATCTGTATTTCTATCTTTTACATCTATACAGGTGAATTTCATTATTCACAAAATTTTCTACAGTTATTTTTTTAAGCTTTTCGGATTCTTCTATGTTCTCCGATATAAGCTTAGAAATAAATTTCATATTAATAACCGAGTCAATGTTAACCCCATCTCTCAATCTATATAACTCTGGGAATTTATCGGGAATCATGTCCGATATTTTTTTTAATTACACGTCTCTTATCATTTTGGACATTCATCTCTTTGTCCTATCATTTCCCCTGTATATCCTCAAGCAGAGACATTTAATATTTAAATCATTTTAACATCTACTCTACCTTTATTCATTTATTTACTCATACTTCACAGCATATCAATTATCTTATTTTATATGCTGGATTAAGTGTAATCGTTAATTAATACCTTTTACAGCTAATTGATTTATTATTACTGTAATTTACTTTTACAATCATTTTCCTTTAATAATTCAGGTTAGCTGTTATCTTCTTCATCTTTTATCATCACTTACTGTTCTTATGCATATTCTCCAATTTCATATACTCCATACAGTACATCCTTCCATAAAGCATATTTCAAAATATTCCGGTTCTATAAATATCCATTTAATACTTCAGAAACTGTATGAATGTATAGAACCAGAATTAACCGTACTGCTATGGATTTCATCCTCTATATTGATCTCTTTCTCATTCATCTTGAGTAATCATTTTACTTTTCATCATATCCAACGATCCCGTAATAATATCCCGTCACTACATTTTTACCTCCGACCCTTAAAAATCAATAATAGAGCTGCTCATCCTGCGACTTTCCTCTATAACCATTTGGGTCACATCCATCATCTAAGTGTAAGTGAAATTAGAAATCGGGACTGTTATAATCATATTACATTCCTTTATGCCCTCAATAACTCCATTACTATCAATGGATTCAAAATCGACTTGGTTTATCACTATTCAAAACATAATCCCACATAAGGGCATTTTCATCATTTCACATTTATTTCTTTCTCCTCAATATGCATTTAAACCAAGGATCTTATTATCTATGTGCTGATAGTATTTTTTCTCATACTACTATCAGCAATTTAAAATCTTTTTCGATTTTGACAGAGAAGTCCACTAGGATCCATAATTGGATTATTTTGCATGAAATGCAGCTTTACATCATCAATTACTTTGTCAAATCAGTCAATTCAAACTTCCGTTGGTCTATTTTAACTCCCGGTAAAATTTTGAAGGTAGGGGTATTTTAGTCATTTTTGGTCAAAAATTTTCAATCTCTTCAAAATACCTTCAATTGGTGATCTTAAGGTTTATTTAATGATGATATATCATTCCCCTCCTTTATATCATCACTTTCAGGTCTCAATTCGATCCGGATAGAAAAGTTCTGGTGGGGCCCTCACCGAGTCCATTTCTATTCCTTACTGAACCGACCTTCATTAAGATTATAAGATCACCAATTCCAAGAAAATTTTAGAGTCGCTTTCCTCTTTAACACCCTTATTTCAAAATTTCTCACCCCCTTTTAAACATTTATCTCAATTTACAATCATTTATTTTCTCTATGTATTCAGACTACACAGTATTACAGGGGATGTTAATCTTTTTCGACATATTTCCTTTCTAAAGTATAGACAGACATCAGGCTAACCCTACTCTAATACCATTAAATCTGTCACAGCCCGTGACCCTATTTTTTATCTTTTTTTATACATCTTATTTGGTTGGGCTGTCTGCAATACTTTACTTTTCTTTTACATATAAACAATTTCATATAAAATTATAATATGAATTACATCCCCTACCTTAATTCATAAGGAAGTAGTACTATAGATAAGTATAAATACAGAAAACAAATGATCATACCTTATTAAATAAATCAAGCTGTCGCATCGTCCCCAAATATCCAACTGAAGTCCTTTAGATGTCAGACTCTTAGTCCTCGAAAACCTAAAATATTAAAATTAAGGGGTGAGCAAACCACGGCTCAGTAAGGGAATTATATGCATACTTGATATTCAGCTATCTATATGCTGAAAAACTTTTTATTTTCATTTTTCTTATGGGCTCTAGGCTCGCATGTAGGAAGGATACTATAGTCGGCTAGGGATCTAGATGGAGTAAGATAGGTATTTTGAAAAACCTATCTTGTCTCGGAACCTAGAAGCAACTGTAGAGAATAATAAATTTCTTTTGAAATTTAAATCCTCTTTCCTTTCATTTCATGTCATTTTCATTTGAAATCTTTTCATGTTTTACTATACAAAACATAATTGGTACAGTACTTTAAATAGCAAAATAAGCTATTAATTTCTTTTCGTATAACATATAAATCATTTAAATCTAATATTCAATTTTAAAAATTAAAACAAGAATATTAGATTTATTTTCCTCCTCTTTCCTTTTTGGAAAACATATCACATATTCATGTCACATATAGTCTAATATTCAATTTAAAATCATAGTAAGAATATTAGACTTATAAACCCTTTTTGCTTTTTGAAGACATATTACATGTTCGTATCACATATTATATGAAAATGATCTCATAGTACTAAAAACAGTACTGAAATAAGCATTTTGTAAAATGCTGTAAGTCATTTTCATTTCACGTATCACATATCATATAAAACATTTTCATTTCACGTATCACATATCATATAAAACATTTTCATAAATGGAGCCTAAGGCACGCCCAGCCCGTCCACTAGGTCGTTACTCATATCATGCTATAGACCCTGAAGGGTATAAAATCATCATGTCAGATCTATGGCCATAGTCTATAATTGTCCTCAGCGGATCACTGATCAGGTGTCGGCCGGGACTACATATCACATATCACATATTACTTGTCACATATCACATATCACATATCAGCATGATAGGATGACATCTAGTCTCAAAACCGTATTTTTTTTTTCATAAAATAACCTTTATGGAATTTATAAAAATATATAATTTCATAATTTAAAACCATAAAGGTTATAAAATCATTTAGTGAATATTTAAAAAATATTTATAAAAATATTCATAAAAATATTCACTGTATTTCTTTTCATTTTTCGTTTTGTATCACGTGTAATTTACCTATCAAGGGAATTTTCGATGATTTCATTTTCACCATTATCGAAGAGAATTTTCGGTGATTTCATTATCACCATTCTCAAAAACATGAATATTTTTAAAATCACTTTCCTTTTATTCATGTTTTTATGGAAAATATTCATTTTCTAGATTTTCGTGGTTGAAAATCATTTCCCGTGAAATAAAATCATTTATTATGATTTTATGAAATTTTCTAGAAATTTTCGGTAATTTTCAATAATTTTTCGGCAGTATAACGGCTGCCAATTAGCTAGCCTCTTGCACAAAAAATACAGTTTAAAATCTCAACCGGTAATTCACCACAATTTTCCAACCAATCATTCATCGCAATAATTTCATGAAATATATTTATAAAATATTTCATAATTAAAATCATGCAGACTGAATATCCTTACAGTGCTGCACATGCATCCCTTACCTGTCCCGGGTCGACGATCGCCTTGTTTGTCGCTCCCGTGTTCACCTCGCCCGATTCCATCGGCTTGGTCATCGAGGGAATTTTTTGGAAATTAAAATTCTAAAATTTTAGAATTTTTTCAATTAATTTATTTAATTTTTTACTCGAATTAAATTTTCGGAATTCTTACCGAATATCCGTAATTCCGAGTTTCCGAATTTTTCGAGATTTTTCGAATTCTCGAAAATTCCTTTTTCTTTCTCTTTCTTTTTCTTTTTGCTTTTTCTTTTTCCTTTTTCTTTTCTTTTCTTTTCCTTTTTCTTTTCTTTTCTTTTCCTTTTTCTTTTCTTCCTTTTTTTCCTTTCTTTTCCGGTCAAACCGGTTCAGACCATTCAAATTGGTTCACCGCCGGTTCTCCTCTTGTGGTTGGTTCTCCGGTGGTTCAACGGCTCCTCAGCTGGCCGGCGTCAAGGCGAACCTACAGGTGGCCTCCGTTCAGCCTGGATCGGTGACACGGCTGCGGATCTACTCGGTTTTGGCTTGGTCTCTTCCACCTCTTCGCCGTTCCTCCTTCGCCGTTCTCCGCCACATTGGTGGCCTCCTACCTCTTCCTCTTCCTCCAGTGAAACTTCGGTGGCAGTGGTGGTGGTCAATTCGACCGGCACCGCTAGTTCCTCTTTTCTTTTTTTTCTTCTCGGCTTCCATCAGAATTTCCTTATTTCCGTTTTTGTTTCTGTTTTTCACGTCGCCAGCGTCATCCCCTCTCCTCTTCTCTTTCGTCTCGCCGACGGTGGCCACTGCACCTATCGTCAAGATTTCGCTGGGAAGGGGTCGGCTTCTTCAGATTTCTTCTCCTCTGTTTGTAACAGAGGAGAACGGGGTTAGGTGTACCCGATCCCGTTTTCTGTTATATTATTTATTTATTTATATATATATAATTATATATGTAATTATAGTATTAATAATATATATCATTTTAACAATATATATACACTTTAATTAAAATTAATATATATTTCATATATATATTTATTTATATACATAATTGTATATAAAAATATACACATGTATTCATTTAATATAAAATAGTATATATATCATTTTATAATATATACTATATTTCATATATATATATATACATATGTATTTATATAAAAACATATAAAAATATATTTATATAATCTAATTATATAAATATATAATATACGCATTCTTATTTTCTTAGATTTGGATTTCTTAATATCCAAAATACTTACGCTCATTTTCATTTCTTATTTAATTTGGATTTCCATTTATCCAAATTAAATTTCCTCTTATTTCATCATTTTTGAAAATTCCTACACTATTTCCCTTTTTGTAAATAAATTTATTTATTTATTTAACTTCTCTATTTGCTTTAATGTTAAATTTACGAATATTTAATATTAAATTTAGAAAATTAGCGGTTATCACAAGTAATTTTCTCAAGACCTTATTGAACACAACTTTAGAAAATTACTTAATGAGTTTTTTGGGCTATGTTTTCATTTGAGAAAGTCAAGAAAAACTCACACAAATTTCTAAAATGTTTTGAGATGAATTAAAATCAAAGTCCACATCATTTCTGTGAAATCCCCCAATTTCATGTAAATTCCCATAATTGTAAAGTATTACAAGCTGAAAAGAATTTAAATAAATATGAGGATTATGAAGTATGAATGATGTATGGAACATGGAATGAATAATGAAATTTATAGTCTAATGGTCAAGAAATTAATTCTGATATTGTAAGAATAATTGAAGTATGAGAAAAGATTAAATGTCATATTTTTATAGTAACTAAATGACATGTGGTTGATGAATGGAAGAAAGAAGAGTCAAAAAGGGTCAAAGAGGTCAAGAGTCAAAGTGATGAGTTGATGAAAGGATAAAGATGCATTAAATGGGATTGCCTTGTCATCATCTTCTCTCCAACAAGTGCCAGCAGCCATATTTCTCTCTTACTCTCGTTTCCTCCAAGTTCCAAGAGAGTGAACCCTTGACAAACACTCTTCTCCTGCCATCGAATCGTTAAGTTTTCTTAACAAAAAATCGATCATTGTCAGTAGCTAAAGCTATGCCTTTAATATGAAAGACTGAATCAAAGAAATAGAGGAGATTTGATTTGCTATCCATTTTGGTCACTAACAAAGGTAAGAGATTGAAGTGGTTCTAGTTGAGTTTGTCCATAGTTTGGAGTTGTGTAAAGTTGGTAGACTATATTTATAAAGGTTTGAAATGTTATGATAATTTCAGCTTTGAAGAAGTGAAAGGAAAGGTGTTGATTTGCAGCCAAGCTTGTGGATTATTGGCTATCGAGGTAAGGAATTTATGTAACGGACATAAGGTGGCTATGTCCGCATGTTTTTAAGTGTTTTGGAAAGAAGTACTAGTTGGTTTAAGTGTAGAAAAGTAAATTTCGGGTTTTACTCCTAATTACCAAAATGCTAGGAGTAGCCGACAGCCTTAAGTAGCAATCGACTGCCTAGAAACAACCAAAGCATAGATTTTCGAAAACCAATGCAAACCAGTCGACTGCTATATAAGCCAGTCGACTGCTATTTTTCAGAAAGTATTCTGTTTCAAAACAGTCGATTGCTATATGGACAGTTGACTGCTATTTACTTGAAAAGCATTCTGTTTCAAAACCAACCTACTGCCTATGGAGCCAGTCGACTGCCCTGTTTTCAGAAGCATTCTGTTTGCGAAACCAACTGACTGCTATATGACCAGTCAACTACCTTTTCTCGGAAAGTATTCTGTTTCAAAACCAGTCGATTGCTTTATGGGACCAATCGACTGCCCCATGTGTTTTTAGAATTTCAAATTTTCAAAAATTTAAAAAGAAAATAATTTTGATAAAGAAAGATATGTAATAGCAACCGATTGCCCTATGAGGCCAGTCGACTGTCCTATGAAAAAGAGGTTTTAAAGCTTATTTCATAAAAGTATGATGGTCATTGCTATATGACAAATGTTTTGAGACTATGAAGTATTTGATGATTATGCACTTCTGTATATGTACTTGACTGAGGAACCCTGATAGAGATCCACTTGCTCGTGATGTTCGTGATGCTAAGGATCCATTGGTCATCCAAGGAGGTCCAATTACCCAAGCTCGAGCCAAGAAGATGCAACAAGCCCTGGCCTCATTAATGCAACAACCTCTGGCATCATTGAAGTGTCAAGGAAGCTTCCATGAAGAGTCCCAAGACATCTATACTTGCTTGGAAGCCCAAACGACATGAGCATGGTTTACTATCTTATTTTAGCTTAACAATAAGATGGGCTAAGTGTTTGAATAGCCCACATTTGAGTCTTGTTGTGTCTTGGACTATTTATTTTATGTAACTAGGTTTAGGCATGAATTTGGGTTTAGTTTTATTTTCTGTTGGTGTTAATTCCAGCCCACTTGTTTATGGGCTTAAGTGCTAGGTATTATTATAAATACCTTGTAAACGCTATTGATGAACAAATCAGGTTTGAATTTCAGAATTTGAGTGTGCCTTTCTCTTGGGTTCCCTCTCAACTAGGCTTATCAAGGTCTTCTTCCTTGTGGCACCTCCTTTTTTCACCATCCACCATTACTATACCTTAGGTTCTCGAATTCTTATTCGTAGGGTCAAGGTCCAATACCTTTGGGTTCGAGTCTCTTTAGGCTTCGGGTCTAGGTTTTCAAAAGTTGTCATTCTTCATCCTTGCTTCAGTACCGTTGCGTTTTCAGCTCCTTCAAATTCCAAGCTACGTTTTCTCTTGTCCGTGCACATCAAGCCCTAGTCAGGCCCTCGGTGCCACAGATGTCACTTGACTAGTGTTCATCGTGGCCTATCGACGTTTGGCCAAATTGTCTCTGTTATATGATTGGCTAGGGGAGGATTCCTGGCCCTTACGGGGGTATGCCACCCACTTATTCAGTGCATAATTCCGTTAAAATGCAAATAGTCTCCCTGCTATTTGAAAGTATATGAAGTATGTGAATTACTTGATTTCAAAGGTATAAAGAAATCCAAAGTATTTACAATTTCTTGATTTTACTTGCATATGACAATTGAAGAAAGTATATGAAGTATGCCTGCATATGCTATTGGAAAGAAGTATACGATATATGCTTTATAATGATTTTTCATGACATTATAAAGCCAAGTAGGAAAAACTGCATATAGAGGCATAGTACGCTTTTTTACATATGTTTCTTATTGAGCGTAAACTCACTCCTTTATAACTATTTTTCATACAGATTGCTTGAAGTAAATTCTGCTCCAAATAGAGGAGCTTTCTTTTAAGATATCAAAGTGTACCTTCGAGATACGCTTCCCAATAACTATTGAAGGTATACTTAGTTGAGATGTAATTTAGCTATTGTACAGTACATTGCTACAAAAATGTTTATAAGATGTTTTGGGGATTTAGGTTATATAAGATGTGTAAGATCCTGTGGTTTGAAATGATATGTATATATATCATTATTATACTTTATTAGAAGTTAAAATCTTTATAATGACTATTGAATATCAAGCTTAAGAAGAAGAAGAATAAATGGCATTGACGGACGAGTCTAATCAAGTTATATGAAAAAGGAAAAAGTTATAGGTGAATGTGTAGTGACTGGGATGTCATAATTTCAAACCAAATTAGCCTAGGATGAGGGATCCATCCCTAAATGAAAGAATGCTCCCAGGAAGCAAAATCAAGCAAAAAGGAAGCATGGGATCAATCCAATGCTCCCAGGAAGCAAAATCAAGCAAAAAGGAAGCATGGGATCAATCCCTTCATGGTAGAATGCCTTGGAAGTTTGCAAAGAAGCATAGGATCAATCCCCTAGGGTAAAGGATCAATCCCCTACCTCAAAAATGCACTCCAACTTCTAGTTTTTGTGAGATACAATGGTCACATTTAGTTTTGGCTCCTACTAACGTTTAGAAACCATCCATAGGACTACATAAATAAAGGCTTGGAAGCTCAAGAAAGCAAGAGGTACAGCTGAGCAACATCTTTCTTCATCTTCTCCATCTTCCTCAAGCCTATCAAAATCACAAGTGCTACAAAGTCTTCATATTCTATCATACTCATCATCTTTGTATAGCATAGCACAAATATTGTATAAGATTTCTCTTGTGCTTAACTATTGTAATCACTTGCCTACCTAGAGGCCTTTCTTTGATTACATTCCTTGTAAACATATTCACACCTTGTAAAGGGGAGGTTTCTCTTAAGCCATAAATGAAATTTAAGAATGAATAGTTTATCATGATAAATATTACATGACTTTGGTGAAGATGAATTTGAAGAAGTAAATAAAATTTAATTATGGTTATATTGTGATAATTAATAGGAAATAAAATAAATTACTTATTGAAATCACTAGATAAAAAGAAGATATTTATGGAATATTTATTAGAATTATAATATAGAATTTCGAATATAATTTAGAGTTATTGTGCAGTGCTAGGAAATGGAAAGGTAAAGAGGTGCAAGTAGAGCTACCGGATTTTTATACTGCATGGAAGTGGAGGTAAGAAACATGTATAGGAGTTGCATAGGATTTATTTTATTTACATCAGTAAATTTTGTGTAACCAAATCTAACTGTTTCTGATAGGATGACATTTTGTGAATTTTATATGTGCTAATATATTTGCTTTATTGATGTTTCATGCCTAAAAGAGCTTACTAATGTTTATTTTATGTTTTAGGTATTAAATATCAAAGTTGGAATAAAAAGGAGCTAAAAAGAGCAAAGCGCAGATTTTTCTGTCCAGTTCAAAAGATTGATGAATTTGACCAAGTTAACAATCTGATCTCAAGAAGTGGCCTTCATGGAAGTTGTAGAGGACTTCTCAAGGTCTCCGGAATGTACAAGATCGCGAAAATCAGAGTTTGTTTGGTGGGTCTTGTTTAATGGGTCAAACGTCTGGACAAAATCAATACGAAATTTTGGGCAGAAAAACGAGATTGAGAAGAAATTCCAACAAAGCAAGTTCAAGACCAGATTTTGTTAAGACAAGATAATTACTTAATTTTATTATGTTTTAGATCTGTAATTAATTAATAAAAATAGGCCGTAGGAATTTTACTTAGAAAATAATTGTAAAGATAATGAGATAAAGATAAGAGTTTGACTAATCAAATTACTTGTTTTCCAAGTAAACTCTTATCTGAATCACACATTGCTTAGGAAAGTCTTTTAAACTCTCCCTTAGGCCTATATAAAGAGCACAAGGCTCTCATAAACAGTATCCCTCACATCCCTCTCTCCCCCCCTCTTCTCTCTTTTTTAGTTTTAGAGTAGATTTAATAGAAATTTTATTTTTATTATTTTGCTTATTTCTTTATTATTTTTAATTCTGATTTTGCTTTCTTTATTTAAATTAATATTGTTTGTGTGTTCTTTCTTGTTAGTTATAATCTTGATTAGTAATTCTGATTTTATATTATTAAAGATTGCTTCTTTGATTTTCTTACATGATATTTGTAATCTTTATAATATATAATTTGGAGTTTATATTCTTGAATATGAATAGTGAGTAGTTTTCTTATTCAGTTTTGAGGTAAATTGATTATTCTTAGGAAAAGCATGTTGTGAGGTTCTTGAACCTATTATATAATTGTTGATTAAGTATCCAAGATTCTCTGAGCACATTATAATGATTGTTTGTTTAATTAGATAGAGTGCACACTATTTAGTTAAATTAAATAATTTACCGCCAGATTAAAAACATAAGTCCGTAATTACTTGTGGAGTTAATCACTACGGATCTAGGAGAATTAAGGTTTAAGTTAAATAAACTGCGCTGAGTGAGTTTGTTACTTAATGTTGACTCAAATCTTTCTAGATATTAATGCTACTTTTAAAACTTAATCTATAGCGCTGAGCATAGGTAAATTTTGATAGTTAGAGATTAATTAAGACGCTGAGCCTTTAATTAACAACAAAGTAAGGAAAGATAGGTGTAATTGAACGCTGGGGAATTACACTACGATTGACTACTTAATTGACATTGATCTTAAATAATCAATGATCAACATCTAAATCCAAGAATAATTAAATGCCTCGTAACTTAAGCTTTTTGTTATTTGTTTTTGATATTTAATAATTCTTGTTTTCTTTATTTTAGAATAGTCTCCAAAACCCCCAAATTTCTTCTTTCCCTAAACCCTAAGATTAGATTTTTAATTTAATAATTAACTTAAATAATTCAGTCTCTGTGGGTTCGACCCTTACTCCGCTATCTACATAGTAGAGTTAGGAAATTTTATTTTTGGTGACTAACGACACTCATCAGTTTCGTACCCAAATCTTCCTCCATAAGAAAATAGAAATTTATTTTATGTTCATATAAGTGGTAGTGTCGCAGGTACCAATAATAAATTAATTTACTTAAACCTGTAGATAGGGCAAGCAAAGGTCGATCCCACAAATATTGTTTTATTCAAGTTAATTATTTAAATTAAATACCTAACTATTATTTAGAGAGAGAAAAGAGATTTGGGGGGGGGGGTTTCAATTAAACTATAATAACTAAGAAAATAATCAGAAAGATAAACAAGTAAATAAATTAGAAAATATCAAATACCACAAAACTTCAATTACAAGGTAATTAATTATTCTTGGGATGTGATATTGATCATTGTCAATTAAGTAGTCAACCGTAGTGTAATTCCCCAGCGTCCAATTACACCTATCGTTCCTTACTGTGTTGTTAATTAAAGGCTCAGTGTCTTAATTAATCTTTAACTATCAAAATTTACCTATGCTCAGCGCTATAGATTAAGTTTTAATAGCAGTATTAATATCTAGAAAGATTTGAGTCAACATTAAGTATCAAACTCACTTAGCGCAGTTTATTTAACTTAAATATTAATTCTCTTAGATCTCTAGTGATTAAATTCACAAGCTATTATGGACTTATGTTTTTAATCTGGCTGTAGATTATTTAATTTAACTAAATAGTAAGCCTCCTATCTAATCAAACAAACAATCATGCAAATGTACTCAAATCTTGGATACTTAATCAACAATTATATTATAAGTTTAAAATCTCACAACATACTTTTTCCAAGAACAATTAATTTACCTCTAACTGAACAAGAAATCTACTCACTATTCATATTCAAGAATATAAACTCCAAATTATATATTATAAAAGATTACAAATATCATGCAAGAAACAATCAAAGAAGCAATCTTTAATAATATAAAATCAGAATAACTAATCAAGATTATAAACTAGCAAGCAAGAACACACAAACAATATTACTTTAAATAAAGAAAACAAAATCGGAATTTAAAAAATAAAGAAATCAGAAAAATAATAAAAATAAAATTTTTATTAAATCTACTCTAAAACTAAACAAAAGAGAGAAGAGGTGGAAGAGAGATCTGATTTTTATGAGAGCCGATGTGCTCTTTATATAAGCCTAAGAATCTGAATTAGAGTAGGAGTCTGAGAAGAGTTTTAATTTGACTCAAACTCTTTTTAGAACTTCTCTCTCTTTACAATTCCTTTTTTACTCAAACTCTATTTTCCTACTTTATTACATTATCTTAAAAATAATTAAAATTTTAAGACATATCAAAATGTTCAGACATGTCTTGTCTCAACCAAATCTTGTCTTAACCTTGCTTTGTTGGAATTCTTTCTAAATCTCGTTATTCTACCCAGAATTTCGTATTGATTTTGTCCAGATTTTTGACCCATCAAACGAACTCCGATTTTCAGAATCTTACACATTTCGGAAACCTTGAGAAGTCCTCTACAACTTTCATGAAGTCCACTTCTTGAGATCAAGTCGTTAAGTTGGTCAAATTCATCAATCTTTTGAACTGGATAGAAAAATCTACACTTTGCTCTTTTTAGCTCCTTTTAATTCCAACTTTGATATTTAATACCTAAAACATAAAATAAACATTAGTAATCTCTTTTAGGCATAAAACATCAATATAGAGAATATATTAGAACACATAAAATTCTCAAAATATCATCTTATCAATAAATCAAAATATGATTTTATTTGCATGAAATATATTTTTATTATTATACATGAAATGGTTTACATGAGTTTAATTCACATGAAATGATTTACATGTATTGACCCACATGAAATGTGTTACATGAGTTGATCTACATACATTGATTTACTTGAAATGAGTTACATGCAATGTTTTACATGAGTTTATGTATATGAAATGCTTCAATTGCATAACATGAAATTTTATTTCTATTTTACATGATTTTTGATTGACTGAAGATAATTGCTATTGAAATTATTTTTACTATTAATTGCTATTTGAGACTATTTCTATTGAAAACTGCTATCTAAAATGATTTCTACTGTTAATCGCTATTGATGGAGACCCAAGCTCACAAAGCTTAAGTCAAGTTTGTGATGATCGTGATCCTTTGAGCATCCATGGAGGTCCAATTACGAGAGCTAAATCAAAGATAATGCAACAAGCCTTGGCTAGTTTCATTAATATTGTTAGAGAGAAAGCCCAACAAAGCTTGAGCATTGAGGATGATAAAGTCTTCTACAACATAATCCAAGCCCAAGTTCAACCTTCTTGAAGACACACAAGTATTGGGCCGAAATGCAATTAGGCTGGATGCATATTTTATTTAGTTAAGTATTATTGGGTTGAACATTATCTTAATTTAATTTAAGCCCAATTCCTTTTTAAATAATAGATTTTGTAGGATTTCTATTTCTTGTTCTGCAAGTTAGGAGAGTAGGATTCTTATTACTTGTTCTGCAAGTTAGGAGAGTAGGATTCCTATTACTTGTTCTGCAAGTTTGCTATTTCCTATTTTGCAAGTTAGGAAAGTAGGATTCCTATTACTTGTGCTGCAAGTTTGCTATTTGCCTATAAATAGTTATGTAACCCTTTGGGGAGAACACAATTGATTTTAGTAATAAAATTGAGAGACTTCTTCTCTTTGGTTCTCTTGAGAACTCTTGAACTTATCAAGGTCTTCCTTGTGGCGTTCTTCTACCTTCCACCAATATATACCATAGGTTCTTGCTTTTCTAAGCAACGGGTCTTGGTCCAATACCATAGGTTCTTGTGTTTCTACACAACGTGTCTTGGTTTTACTTCTAATTTTTGTTTTCCTTTGCTGCGTTTTTAAATTGTTATTGTTTTTCTTCAAATGTTCTTCGTCTTCTTCATTGAACCTCATCTTCTTTCAGTGAGGTCCATATCAGCTATTTGAAAATAATTTCTACTATTAAATGAAATGATTTATGAAAATGTTTTGAGACGGTCGTACCTTAATGATCATGCATACTGTTATATGACTATGAGACCTGATTAGTCTGCAGGTTTATTGTATATAACTGTGGGATTATAGTCAAACCCACAGGTTTCCAAAGTGAGCACCTGACCAGTGCGAACTGTGTGCATTGTTTCGACGATGGCCATTCGTTACTGTTATAGATAGTTCCTACTGAGATACTGTTATTGATTGTCCTTACGAGGATACTGTTATTGATCGTGCATGATTCTATTAGATGTGACTATCTCCATTGTACTGTATTGTTTTACTGAATCGAATTGTTTACTGATATTAGATTGATTATTGATACTGAATCATTTACCGACATTGAATTGTTTACTGAACTGTTTACCAGTACTAAACTGTTTACTATAGTGTTTTTAATTAACTATTTATAAAATATTTATATATTGAAATATGATTTTTATAGCAATATTTAAATAAAATTGTTTTATATACTGATATCGATTTTGGAAATTGCATAGCATAAATTATTAAATGTTTTATTTTGTTTAATGAATTGACATTGCATCGCATAAACTATAAAGAGTTTTATACATATTATTGATTTAAATTGCATCGCATAAATTATTAAATATTTTATACTAATTAATGCTTTTAAATTGCATTGTATAAGTTATTAAATGTTTTTATTTCATTTTAATATTTATATTTAATATTCCTTTTTTCATGATTAGTAAAATAAATTATTTATTTAACTGCATATAGCATGCGCTTTTATATATGTTTCTTACTGGGCTTTTCCCAAAGCTCACCCCCTTACTCACCATTCCTGATAATGCGAAATCCCCCAATTCCATGTAAATTCTCATGATTGTATAGTATTCTAACTTAAAGGACTTAAATAAATATGAAATTATGAAGTATGAACGGTATATGGGACATGGAAGGAATAATGAAATTTATAGTCAAATGGTCAAGGAATAAATTCTGATATTGTAAGAATATTGGAGTATGAGAAAAGGATTTATATCAGATTTTAGGTGTAATTAAGGACATGTGGCTTATGCAAAATAAGAGACATTAATAGTCAAATGTCAAAGGGACAAAGGAATTATGGCTGACATGATTTAATGGATTAATATGCATTAAATGAAGAATAGCATTGTCATCTTCTCCATCAAAGTCGGCTGTGATAACCGTAAATTTTTCATTTATTGGAAATTATAAATATTGAAAATAAATATTGGAGAAAATAAATCAGAGGAAATAAATAAAAATTTGCGAGGACAGGATATTGGTGAAAATCCCGAGAATTGAGGAAGTGAAAGAATTGAGAGATTCGTATAAAGGAAATTAAATTGGAAGTGAAAATAAAAATAATAGAGAGAGGAAAAAGAATTAATTTGGATAGATTAAAATCCAAATTAAATAAGGAAAATGAGAAATGAAAATAAAGTATGTTTATATAATTACAAATTTTATAAACGTATTTTATACAAATACATATGTATTTAAAATACTATATAGTATATCTTAATATACGTTGGTATAAATATGGAAATATATACTATTTCATAAATTTAAATGATACATATGTATATAAACATAATATTTTATGTGTATATATAATTATATAAATACATATAAAAGAAAGGTAAATGTGATTTTATATTATAGTTTATATGTATATATGTTGTATTATAACATTTATATAATTTGTATATGTAAATGAAATTTATTTTAAGGTATATAAATATACATATATATACTAGATATATGTTTTGTAATATACAATATATATAATTTATATATAATATATATTGTATTACATTATATATGAAATAATATATGTATAATATATAGTATATATTATATGTATAAAATATAATTTATAGGGTATAATATATAGTATATTATGTACTAAAAAGGGAAAGAAAATAAAACCAAAAAAAAAAAGAGAAAGGAACAAAATAAAAAAAAGGGGACCAGAATCGGGAAGACTCCCGATTCTGTCTCCCGAAGAGGCCGCCCCCGTCAGCGGCCACCAGAGAAGGAAAGGAGAAGGGGGAAGAGAAGCGTCGTCGCCGGCAAAGGAGAGGAAGTCGACGCCAACGCCGGCGAAGCGAAACGGAGAAAGAATCGACGTGAAACGGAAGCAAAAGCAGGAAGAGAAAAGCGGAAAAGAGATACGGCGGTGCCAGCAGATCCAGGCACCGCCATCGCCACCAACGCCACCGGCAAGGACCAACGAAGGTGAAGGAGGCCACCGGAGGTGAAGGAAACGGCAGAGGGAGGAAGAAACAGAGGAGAAAGCAACCGAAACCCACACTGCCAGATCCGGCGTCGTCGCCGGTGATGGGGCGAAACCGAGGCCAGATCCGGCGTCCTTGCAACCGTGGCCAGCTGAGGGAGGCTCGAACCGGCGGTGAAGCCGGCGGGAAGAGGTCGAACCGGCGGAAGGACACCAAACCGGTCTGAACCGGTCCGGCCAGAGAAAGGAGAAAAAGAAAAGGAAAAAGAAAAAAAAGGAAAAAGAAAAAGGAAGAAAAAAGAAAAGAGGAAAAAGGAGAATTTCGGGAATTCGGAGATTCCCCGAAATTCGACAACCCGAAAATTCGGTAAGAAATTCCGCAAATTAAATTTCAGAAAAATGTAATAAATTATGGAAAAATTCTAAAATTTAGAATTTTTATTTCCAAAAATTATTTTCAGTGATCGGGATAAGGAATTGAGAGAGATGGAGTGCGGGCACGATCGATAAGAGGAAGTCGTCGACCCGAAAAAAGGTAAGGGATGCATGTGCAGCATTGTAAGGATATTCAGTCTGCATATTTTAATTTGAAATATTTTATGCAAATATTTTATGAAAATTATTATGATGCATGATTGGCTGAAAATTTTGGGTTAAAGTACTGGCCGAAAATTTAAAACTGTATTTTCTGTGCAGGAGGTTAGTAAATCGGCAGTCGTTATGCTGCCGAAAATTTTAGAAAAACTTTATAAAATCATATTAAATGATTTTATTTCCAAAAATCGATATTAAATCATGAAACATGAGGAAATTACTAAATTTCATAAAACATGAATATAATGAGATGGAATTTTAAAATATTCATGTATTCGAGAATGGTGATAATGAAACCACCGAAAATTCTCGGAATAGATAAATTACACGTAATACGAGGTGAAAGATAAAGTGAAATACAATGAATATTTTTATGAATATTTTTATAAATATTCACTAAAGGATTTTAACCCTTATGGTTTTAAATTATGGAATTATATATTTATATAAATTCCATAAAGGTTTATTTTATGATGAAAACTACGGTTTTGAGATTGGTTGGCATTCCTATCATGCTGATGCATGATATGTGATATATTTAGTCCCGGTCGACACCTGATCTGTGATCCACCGAGGGCAATATAGATTATGGTCATAGATTTGACCGGTTTATTTCTTTACCCTCCGGGGTTTATAGCATGATAAGATTGATGTCTATCTTAGACTCCATAAATGATAGGTGATATGTGAAAAAAGGAAAGTGTTTTACATGATATGGAATATGTCAAACGGAAAATGTGATATATGATTGCGTGACATGTGAAAAAGAACATGTTTTATATGATATGAGAAGAAAATCAACTGATTTATAACATTTTTACAAAATGCTCATTTCGGTACTGATTATAGTACTATGAGATGATTTTCATAAGACATGTGATACGAACATGTAATATGTTTTCAAAAAGGAAGAAATGATAAATCTAATATTCTTACTATGGTCTTAAATGGAATATTAGATTATAAGTACTACATGAGTTCTGATAAGATAGTGGAAGGTATATATGGCATAAAGGCCAACCCGAGTAAAGACTCAATCTTTGTACCGTGTGAGCCACCTCTAGAAGACTCAAGGGACCTAGGTGCTACATAGATTCTTTGTGAACTATGAGGAGCCACCTCTAGAATCCTTTGAGCCCTAAGTGCTACACGAGTTTCGATGTGTTAGTAAGAAGTTTCTGTATCGTGTGAGCCACCTCTAGAAGACTCAAGGGACCTAAGTGCTACATAGATTCTTTGTGAACTATGGGGAGCCACCTTTAGAATCCTTTGAGCCCTAAGTGCTACACGAGTTCCAATGTGTTAGTAAGAAGTTTCTATACCGTGTGAGCCACCTCTAGAAGACTCAAGGGACCTAAGTGCTACATAGATTCTTTGTGAACTATGGGGAGCCACCTCTAGAATCCTTTGAGAACTAAGTGCCACACGAGTTCCGATGTGTTAGTAAGAAGTTTGTGTCCTAAAGGCCAAACCGAGTGAAGACTCGATTTCTGTACCGTGGGAGCCACTTCTAGAATCCCAAGGGACTTACGTGCTACATGGATACCAGTTGGATCATGGGAGCCACCTCTAGAATCCCGAAGGACCTACGTGCTACACGAGTTACTCGATATGACACTTAACTCCATTGCTAGTTAGTATGGATGTCGTAATTGAATCAGTGAATTGGGGCTTACGCCTAAAGTGATTAAGTAATTCGGTTATATTGGAACTGTTTTCAATGAGTTAAGCTATACGCTTAAAGTTTATGGATTTTCATTTTTATGAATGGATTGATTTATTAACTTACATAGTAACCGCTTTATCAACGTGTATAGTGACCGATCTATCGAAGTGCTTACTGCTTTGCTAATTTGATAAATGGAATAGATTTTAATAGCTTATTTTGCTATTTAAAGTACTGTACTAATTAAGAGAGTACAATAAAACATAAAATGAGTTTTAAAGAAATAAGATGATGATTTAACTAATATTCTTTTCAAAGAATATACGAATATTAATTATTTTATTTAAATGCTTTATCTCATAAAAGCATTATTTTGAAAAGAATATGAAAGGGCTATGGAATGAAAAAGAAAATGATTTATTAATTCAAAACGAAATGAAAATTTCTCTCTACAGTTGCTTCTAGGTTCCGGAGCAAGTATGGTATTCTAAAGTACCTACCTTGCTCCATCCGGATCCCTAACCGACTGTAGTATCCTTCCTACATGCGAGCCCAGAGCCCATAGGAAAAATGAAAAAGATTTTCAGCATATAGGAAGCTGAGTATCAAGTGAGGCATATAATTCCCTTACTGAGCTGTGGTTTTGCTCACCCATTAATTTTAAACATTTCAGGTTTTGATGATTGTGAGTTCAGTGGATTGTGGATCCCAACTGTACACGAAGGAAAATGTGACAGACCGACAGAGTTATTTGAGGTATGATCATTTATTTTCTGTATTTAGACATGTCAACAGTACTACTTATTTGATTAATTACGATGAGGGATGTGTATAATATAAACAATGTTATGTAAAATTGTTTAACAGTCAGTACAAGTGAAGTATCACATACAGCCCAACCGGTTAAGTTGTGTACAATAAGGTGAGAAATGTGGTCACGAGTCGTGACAGATTTAATGGTATCAGAGCAATGGTTGGCCTGATGTCTGTGGATACTTTTGGAAGGAAAAGAGTTAAACATCCCCTATAGTATTGTGTAGTCTGAATACATAGAGAAAATAAATGATTGCTAATTGAATTAAGTGTTTAGAAGGGAGTGAGCAATTTTGGAATAAGGAATGCTAAAAAGAGAAAACGGCTTGGGAATGTTACCAGAAATAGTGATCTTATGATCTAAATGAAGGTCAGTTCTGTAAAGAACAGAATGGATTCGGTGAGGGCCCCACCAGTACTTTTCTGTCCGAACCGAATTGAGACCTGAAAGTGATGGTATAAAGGAGGGGAATGAAATATCATCATTAAATAGACTTTAAGATCACCGATTGAGGGTAATTTGAAGAGAGAATTTTTGGCCAAAAATGACCAAAATACCCTTGACTCTGAAATTTTACAAGGAGTTAAAATAAACCAAAAGAGGTTGGAATTGATTGATCTGACAGAGAAATTAATGATATAAAGCTGAGTTACAAGCAAAATAATCCAATTGTGGATTTTAGTGAACTTCTCTGTCGAAATCGAATGAGATCTAAATTGCTGTTATAAGTATCAGAAAGGATACTATCAACATATAGATGATCGGTTCATTGATTTAAATGTATATTGAGGAGATAGAAATAAATGTCGAAATGACGAAAATGCCCCTATATTGGGCAATGTTCGGAATAGTGTTAAAACCGAGCTGAATTGGAATCCATTGATGGTAATGGAATTATTAATGGCATAGAAGATGTCATATGAATCTAACAATCCCTATTACTGATTCCACTAACACTTAGATTACGGACGCGAAAGAAATTTGTGAGGGGCTAAGTGCCACGTCTGTGTGACGGGGGCTACCTCTAGAACCCAGAGTGGACAGTACAGATGTGTATAGGCGGACGGCGGAAGGGCCGGGGCCTTATGTGATGCGATCCAAAGAGTGTAGTGGAATGTCATCAGATGTTTGGCCCGGTTATTAACTGTAAGGGTCGAAAAATTAAGAGTGTATTGAACGGGATCGTTGAATACTATGAAAAGTGAAATGATTACAGGAATTGACTAATGAGGTGAATAGTATCGATATGAAATACATACTGGTGTGGTTACTTATGGTTCTATACATTTTTACTACTTTGAGGTATCAAACAGATAATCTTATATAGAACCGACATATCTTGAAATATGTGCTACAGAATGAGGTACTGTGTGGAGTACTGTGAATTAGAGAATAATTATAAGAACAGTGAAGTGATAAAAAGAAGATCACAGCTAACCTAAGTTCTTCAGGACCCTTGAGACAGAACTGTGATGGGCGACCCAATGATAGGCAACCCGTAGTGGATCATGTGTTGTGAGATACAGGCGAACAATATTATCGCCGACTCACTAGTAAGGGTAAACCTGGGGCGAAAGGATTGCTTAGGGGATGCTCATCGACGGTCGATTCGAACGGGCGGGACTCTTACAAGAAGCTTAGTGATAACACGAGTGTAAGGAACTAGGTACGTAAGGGTGCCAAGGTTCGAAAAGGGAATTAAGCCTAAATTCAGTAAATGGAAATGGTTTTAAAGTGAATAATTGAATTGAAATGGGTAGCTGTAAAGTGTGTTGAGAACCATTGTACTTGATACAGCTTACCAGAATGAGATTCGTAACGCTGTAAAGTATGACTAGATAATGAAATCAAGGTAGAGTATGTATCAAAATGATTTGAATATTGAATGTCTCTGCCTTGAGAATACATTGTGAAATGATGGGACACAAAGATGAAGGTCCAAAATGATAAGAGAAGTGCGGTTAAAGAAACTATCGGATGAGAATCCCGATAAATTCCAAAGTAACATAGATTGAGAAATCAGGTTAATGTTGACTCGATTGTGGATGATGAAATTCACATGTATGGATGTAAAGGATGGAAATACAAATGATATGATTTGAGGATGAATTAAATGATGTATTAAAATTTTTATTATACACTAAAGTTCTTATGAAGAACAAATAAATATCTATATGGAAGTGATGCCTTAAATATGATTTAATCGGAGATGTATAAGGAGCTTATAAGAGCAATCTTTGTAAAAGGCGTCATCAGATGAAAAGTTGAAGAACGATGGTCACAAGATGATAAGAAATGTATGATTAAAGAAAATATCAGATTTGATTTCCGATAGAACTTCCAGAGTTATATAAATTAGAGGAATCAAGATAACATTGACTCGATTTTGAATATGAAGTTAAATTCTAAGCTCATATCGGAGGATATAGAAAGAATCCGAAAAGCTTAAAAAAATGTGTGAATAATGAAATTCACGTGTAAAGGTCTGGATGACGAAAATACAAAAAAAAATTGAGAATAATGAAATTATCTGTATAAGTGTAAATGAGAGAAATACAAATGATATTGAGTTGTAGATGAATTAAAAAGGATGTATTGATTTCCAATCATTAATAAAGTTTTGGTGAAGAACAAGTATTCATCTACATGAAAATAGACGCATTATTAAGCTGATTAGGGACATGTGACGAGTTAATAAGACTAGCCTCAGTATAAAGAGTCCTTAGATAAAAGATTAAAGATTGGTGTCCATAAGATGATGATTTGAACTCGAAGTGAATTTTACGAGTTCCTATTGAAGTTACAAGGGTAATGAGTTGCCTTGTAAAGTATATAAGCCTAAAGAATGAGGCATCCTTACATGAGTAAATTGATGAAATACTGATAGAGTCTAAAGTATAAATGGAACATGAGCAGCATTGTGATATGATCCTTAAACTCTTAAAGGCTGTGGAATTGTGCTAAGATTAGCAACTAAGAAATTTGACTAGACAGTATCTCCTCTTGAGATATATAATCTTGAGACGACAGGATGACAGTAAACCTGTCTATGATATAAAGATAATGATTGAGATACAAAAGTAATGAGTCTAGCTAAATACTATTGCCAGCTTATAAAAGAGTGATGAGACTAGCTGCTCTATAGAGGAGATCTAATTAAAGAAATTAAAGTCGGTAGATGGATAAGTGTAAATAAAAAGATGGTATGCAAGATTTTAAAAGATCTTAGCAGTATAGTACCATACCAATTAAAAATATATACATGCATATATATTTATATATATATATATATGAAGAGATAAAAGTGGAAATATGAAAATGAAAATGAAAGAGGAATAAGGAAATAAATTGCATGATGAGAAGGGAACATCAATATGAAACAGTTCCCGAAGGTAAGACTGAAGGTGATTGTGCTGGTTATCACATGACTGTGGCAAGATGTAAAATCAAGCCAACTTTGATAAGCGCAATTAATGATACTCAAAGGAGTAAGATAATTGATATGTTTACTGCCAGTATATAAATAGGAAATGTTTGTACATATAACCACCTCGTCATGATAGAAATGGTGGAACTGTATAGATAATGTGATGACTAAATGATGATTGGAGGATTCAATTGGAGAATCTAAATTATGAAAAGAGATTTAAAGACCATACTACATGAAAAGAGACATGGAGAGAAAATGATTGTCTCATGATTTATTACTGTAAGAGATGATTAACAGTAAAATTTGCAATGAGATGCAGCCTTGATTGAATAAATGTGAAAATGAATATTGTGGACAATAAAGAGTCCAAAAGAGAGATGATGATATGGAAGTGATATAAGACTGATGATCTAAATAGAATCACTTTCCACTATCAGACTCCTAGATTCTCTAATGCCTTAGTCGAAGTATAAGTGTTAAACGGTGTGAATGTGTATGTACAGTTCCAATAAGCCTTACATGTGATGGAAATCTCTGAGTTGCCATATGCTAATGAGAGATAGCAAAAGGCTTTGAGATCCCAAGTGTATTGATAGCACCGCTCCATACTGATATATATATATATATATGAGCGTGAGATGTAAACGCTCCATGATATTGAGAGAGCATGTGCATGAGATGTGAAAGCTACTGGGACACTTACATATAATTGATTGACATGAGTACATGATAGTACCAAATTATGTCGACTCGGCACTAAGTGAGAAGAATAGATGATGAACAGCATAGATCAGCTGTAATATGAAAAATATTGTGTATGAACTCTTATATGAAAAGAGTAAAAGTGAAAAACTCCCGATTTGAGAAATGAACTTACGGGAGTATAGACATATATGATGAAAGACAGCATGTAGTGGTCTAAAGTACTCTTGATGTTGAAAGTGTACTGGCAGTATTACTTGGAGGATGAACTAGAGGTCAGAAGTCGTAAGTATACGGCATGTACCACCTTTGGACTTAAGTTAAATTCGGAGGACCGAATTTCTTAAGGTGGGGAGGATGTGATAACCGTAAATTTTCCATTTATTGGCAATTATAAATATTGAAAATAAATATTGGAGAAAATAAATCAGAGGAAATAAATAAAAATTTGTGAGAACGGGATATTGGTGAAAATCCCGAGAATTGAGAAAGTGACAGAATTGGGAGATTCGTATAAAGGAAATTAAATTGGAAGTGAAAATAAAAATAATAGAAAGAGGAAAAAGAATTAATTTGGATAGATTAAAATCCAAATTAAATAAGAAAAATGAGAAATGAAAATAAAGTATGTTTATATAATTACAAATTTTATAAACGTATTTTATACAAATACATATGTATTTAAAATACTATATAGTATATCTTAATATAAGTTGGTATATATATGGAAATATATACTATTTCATAAATTTAAATGATACATATGTATATAAACATAATATTTTATGTGTATATATAATTATATAAATACATATAAAAGAAAGGTAAATGTGATTTTATATTAAAATTTATATGTATATATGTTGTATTATAACATTTATATAATTTGTATATGTAAATGAAATTTATTTTAAGGTATATAAATATACATATATATATATACTAGATATATGTTTTGTAATATACAATATATATAATTTATATATAATATATATTGTATTACATTATATATGAAATAATATATGTATAATATATAGTATATAGTATATATTATATGTATAAAATATAATTTATAGGGTATAATATATAGTATATTATATACTAAAAAGGGAAAGAAAATAAAACAAAAAAAAAAGAGAAAGGAACAAAATAAAAAAAAAGGGGGGACTAGAATCGGGAAGACTCCCGATTCTGTCTCCCGAAGAGGCCGCCCCCATCAGCGGCCCCGAAGAAGGAAAGGAGAAGGGGGAAGAGAAGCGTCGTCACCGGCAAAGGAGAGGAAGTCGACGCCAACGCCGGTGAAGTGAAACGGAGAAAGAATCGACGTGAAACGGAAGCAAAAGCCGGAAGAGAAAAGCGGAAAAGAGATACGGTGGTGTCAGCCGATCCAGGCACCGCCACTGCCACCAATGCCACCGGCAAGGACCAACGAAGGTGAAGGAGGCCACTGGAGGTGAAGGAAACGGCGGAAGGAGGAAGAAACAGAGGAGAAAGGAACCGAAATCCACACTGCCAGATCCGGCTTCGTCGCCGGTGATAGGGCGAAACCGAGGCCAGATCCGGCGTCCCTGCAAACGTGGCCAGCTGAGGGAGGCTCGAACCGACGGTGATGCAGGCGAGAAGAGGTCGAACTGGCGGAAGGACACCAAACCGGTCTGAACTGGTCCGGCCAGAGAAAGGAGAAAAAGAAAAGGAAAAAGAAAAAAAAAGGAAAAAGAAAAAGGAAGAAAAAAGAAAAGAGGAAAAAAGAGAATTTCGGGAATTCGGAGATTCCCGGAAATTCGACAACCCGAAAATTACGAAAATTCGGTAAGAAATTCCCGGAAATTAAATTTCAGAAAAATGTAATAAATTATGAAAAATTTCTAAAATTTAGAATTTTTATTTCCAGAAATTATTTTCAGTGATCAGGATAAGGAATCGAGATAGATGGAGTGTAGGCACGATCGATAAGAGGAAGTCGCCGACCCGGAAAAAGGTAAGGGATGCATGTGCAGCACTGTAAGGATATTCAGTCTGCATATTTTAATTTGAAATATTTTATGCAAATATTTTATGAAAATTATTATGATGCATGATTAGCTGAAAATTTTGGGTTGAAGTACTTGCTGGAAATTTAAAATTGTATTTTTTGTGTAGGAGGTTAGTAAATCGGCAGCCGTTATGCTGCCGAAAATTTTAGAAAAACTTTATAAAATCATATTAAATGATTTTATTTCCGAAAATCGATATTAAATCATGAAACATGAGAAAATTACTAAATTTCATAAAACATGAATATAATGAGATGGAATTTTAAAATATTCATGTATTCGAGAGTGGTGATAATGAAACCACTGAAAATTCTCGGAATAGATAAATTACACGTAATACGAGCTGAAAGATGAAGTGAAATACAATGAATATTTTTATGAATATTTTTATAAATATTCACTAAAGGATTTTAACCCTTATGGTTTTAAATTATGGAATTATATATATATATATAAATTCCATAAAGGTTTATTTTATGATGAAAACTATGGTTGTGAGATTGGTTGGCATTCCTATCATGCTGATGCATGATATGTGATATGTTTACTCCTGGTCGACACCTGATCCGTGATCCACCGAGGGCAACATAGATTATGGTCATAGATTTGACCGGTTTATTTCTTTACCCTTCGGGGTTTATAGTATGATAAGATTGATGTCTATCTTAGACTCCATAAATGATAGGTGATATGTTAAAAAAGAAAAGTGTTTTACATGATATGGAATATGTCAAACAGAAAATGTGATATATGATTGCATGACATGTGAAAAGAACATGTTTTATATGATATGAGAAGAAAATCAATTGATTTATAACATTTTTACAAAATGCTCATTTCGATACTGATTATAGTACTGTGAGATGATTTTCATAAGACATGTGATACGAACATGTAATATGTTTTCAAAAAGAAAGAAATGATAAATCTAATATTCTTACTATGGTCTTAAATGGAATATTAGATTATAAGTACTACATGAGTTCTGATAAGATAATGGAAGGTATATATGGCATAAAGGCCAACCCGAGTAAAGACTCAATCTTTGTACCGTGTGAGCCACCTCTAGAAGACTTAAGGGACCTAAGTGCTACATAGATTCTTTGGGAACTATAGGGAGCCACCTTTAGAAGACTCAAGGGACCTAAGTGCTACATAGATTCTTTGTGAACTATAGGGAGCCACCTCTAGAATCCTTTGAGCCCTAAGTGCTACACGAGTTTCGATGTGTTAGTAAGAAGTTTCTGTACCGTGTGAGCCACCTCTAGAAGACTAGAGAGACCTAAGTGCTACATAGATTCTTTGTGAACTATGGGGAGCCACCTCTAGAATCCTTTGAGAACTAAGTGCTACACGAGTTCCGATGTGTTAGTAAGAAGGCTGTGTCCTAAAGGCCAAACCAAGTGAAGACTCGATTTCTGTACCGTGGGAGCCATCTCTAGAATCCCAAGGGACCTACATGCTACACGGATACCAGTTGGACCGTGGGAGCCACCTCTAGAATCTCGAAGGACCTACGTGCTACACGAGTTCCTCGATATGACACTTAACTCCATTGCTAGTTAGGATGGATGTCATAATTGAATCAGTGAATTGGGGCTTACGCCTAAAGTGCTTAAGTAATTCGGTTATATTGGAACTGTTTTCAATGAGTTAAGCTATACGCTTAAAGTTTATGAATTTTCATTTTATGAATGGATTGATTTATTAACTTACATAGTAACCGCTTTATCAACGTGTATAGTGACCAATCTATCGAAGTGCTTACTGCTTTGCTAATTTGATAAATGGAATAGATTTTAATAGCTTATTTTGCTATTTAAAGTACTGTACTAATTAAGAGAGTACAATAAAACATGAAATGAGTTTTAAAGAAATAAGATGATGATTTAACTAATATTCTTTTCAAAGAATATACGAATATTAATTATTTTATTTAAATGTTTTATCTTATAAAAGCATTATTTTGAAAAGAATATGAAAGGGTTATGGAATGAAAAAGAAAAGGATTTATTAATTCAAAATGAAATGAAAATTTCTCTCTACAGTTGCTTCTAGATTCCGGAACAAGTATGGTATTCTAAAATACCTACCTTACTCCATACGGATCCCTAACCGACTGTAGTATCCTTCCTACATGCGAGCCTAGAGCCCATAGGAAAAATGAAAAAGTTTTTCAGCATATAGGAAGCTGAGTATCAAGTGAGGCATATAATTCCCTTACTAAGCCGTGGTTTTGCTTACCCCTTAATTTTAAACATTTCAGGTTTTGATGATTGTGAGTTCAGTGGATTGTGGATCCCAGCTGTACACGAAGGAAAATGTGACAGACCGACTGAGTTATTTGAGGTATGATCATTTATTTTCTGTATATAGACATGTCAACAGTACTACTTGTGAGATCCCTAATTTTCATGTAATTCCTCCATGTTTGTAAAGTATTTCTAAGTTAATATGATTAAATGAATATGAAGATTGATGTGTAATTGATGTATGAATAATGTATGCATGATGAATGGAATATAGAAGAAATAATAAAGTTGAATGTCAATAAGTCAAATGAAGCATGTAGATATCAGAAAATGAATAAAGCATGAGAAAAGAATTAAAATCAGAATTTTTGGATTGGTGAATTAATGAATGGCTGAGATGAGAAGGAGAAAAAGAGGAATTAAATGGTCAAATGGATGAGTCAAAGAGGAAAGAAAGGGCTGAGATGATTAATGAGATGAGCATGCATTAAATGCATCTTGCATGACTCACCATCTCCATCAGCTATCACCAACGTCAGCCACTCTTCTTCCAGCTCTCCCTCTCGTTCCATCCAAACTTCCAAGTTTCCATTCCAAGCTCCTTGCTAAACCACCTTACTCCCTCACCAATTCACTAAGTTCATTTAACGAAAAATAATCCTTGTCGTTAGACTAGGTGATATCCAAAGTTTGATGGATTGATTTCAAGTATTGGAGGAGATCTCAACAATTAAAATCTTGATCTCTAGTGAAGGTAAGAGAAGAAGAGGATTCTTGCAATTTCGTGCATGATTTGGGGTTGTTTTGAGTCAGTATATTATGTGTATGATGATAAGTTAGAGGTTTAAATTGATGTGATGATTTCAGGTTAAAGAAGTGGAAAAGCTAGGGTTACGCGCCAAGTGATTTCGCGTTTCCGAAGGAATCAAGGTAAGGAATTTATGTAACGGACGTAAGGCGGCTATGTCCGCATGTTTTATGATGATTTTACATGCTTTGGAGAGATGTACTAGTTGTTTTGTGTAGGAAAAGATACAATTTCGGACTTGTCTCCTAGTACCAATTAGGTTAGGAGCAGCCGACTGCCTTAAGTAGCAGCCGACTGCCTAGAGACAAACAAAACGTCGTTTTCCGAAACCCGAAGCAAACCAGTCGACTGCTATGTAAGCCAGTCGACTGCTATTTTCCCAGAAGCATTCTGTTTCAAACCAATCGACTGCTATATGGGACAGTCGACTGCTATTTTCCAAGATACATTCTGTTTGAAAACTAGTCGACTGCTATATGGACCAGTCGACTGCTATTTCTTAAGAAGCATTCTGTTTGAAAACCAGTCGACTGCTATACGGACCAGTCGACTGCCCCCATGTATTTTCAAAGATGAAATTATCGAAATTTTAAATGAAATTAATTTCGATAAAAGGAATTATGAAGCAGCAGTCGACTGCCATATAAGACCAGTCGACTGCCATGTATGAAAAGATGTTTCAAAGTTTATTCAATGTAGACACAAAGGTGTTTTCTGAAAAGTATATTATAAATGTTTTGAGACTATGGACTGCGTAATGATTATGCATTTCTGATGGCTGAGAGACTCTGATCAAGTCCTCAGTAATATGTATGTTAAGTGAGGAACCCTAGTCCGGTCCTCAAGACCATAAGTGACACCTGACTAGTGCTCACTATGGTATTATTAAGGCAGGAGAGAATCCCTGACTTCTACATGGTATACCAATGTACTAATGCATGATTAGAGTCATATGAGTCATATGAATGGGAATGAACGGTTCATATGACGACTCAATCGCTTAAACATTGTACGTAGTCTCCCTCTATTTCAAAGTACAAGATGTATGTATGAAGAACTGTATGATGTATGTTTTAAAGTATGTTATGAAGTATGATGTTTTAAAGAAAGAAGTATGATGCATGTTGTATACGTATGCTATGTTTTAAAGGAAGCATACAAAGTATGATTGCCATGTCATTTTAAATGAATATGCATGGTTACAAACAATGCATGAAAGAAGTTTATGACGCATGCTTTATAATGCTTTACATGACATTATAGAGCCAAGTAGGAAAAATGCATATAGAGGCATAGCACGCTCTTTTACATACTTTTCTTACTGAGCGTAAACTCACCCTTTTACGACCATTTTTCCTACAGATTTCCTGAAGTGAAATCCGCTCCGACTAGAGGAGCTTGTTTTTGAAGAATCGAAGTGTACCTTCTCGATACGCTTCCCAGTTAGTATAGAAGGTATACTCATGTGTTTATGTATAGTAAAGTTTAATTCAGCTACAGTACAGTACAAGTAGAAATAATGTATATAAGATGTCGGGGATATAAGTTAAGATGATGTATGAGATCCTGTGGAAAATGGAATGATATGTATATATATCATTGTTATGTTTATGGTAATTGAGTAAAAATTTTATAAGCTACTAAATAATTAGCTTAAGGATAAGAAGAGAATGACACTGCACGAACTAAATCTAAATAAGGAAGGAAAAAGATAAGTGATAAGATGAAGTGACGGGGACGTCACAGAGTTGTATCAGAGCAAGTTAGATTGAGGTTTGTCAGTGTCAAGGAGTTAGAAATAGAGTATATCCCCAACTGTACTGTACTTGTCTGAATACAAATGTATAGTATAGCTGTTTCTAGTTATACTAAAGAGCTCAATGATGATTATATTTACAGTATGAGCTCACGAAGAAGAGGTACAAGTAGAGGAAGAGGACGGGGTCGCACTGAAGAGCCCCCAGTTCCGTCTCCTCATCCATCTCCACCGCATAGCCCAAATACAAGGCTAGCGAAGATGGAAAAGCATATGGAGAACATGGCCACGATGTTCAACCAGTTTATGTCTAATTTCCCGAATGTGGCCACAAGCACTCAAGCCACTGCAACTGTTATTCCTCCTGCTGAAGTAACCCCACCAGTCCCAGTTACTGGAAGGCGGGATCCTAGGGCTTATTGCAGTGTGACATTGATTAAGGAATTCAAGAAGTTGGATCCGCCCAAGTTTAAGGGGGAAAGAGATTTGTTGACAGCTGAGAACTGGATGAAAGCTGTCCTAAAATCTTTCGAGTACATGCCCTGCTCCGAAAGGGAGAAAGTAGGATTGATTGCTTACCTATTAGTAGATGATGCTAAGTATTGGTGGCAAGCCACTCGGACCGTGTTAGAGGCCCGATATGATGAGATCACGTGGGATAGATTTGTAGAAGCTTTCCATGAGCAGTACATCCCACGCACCGATCGGAATAGATTGAAGATTGAGTTTCTCAGCTTGACTCAAGGTACGATGACGGTGAATCAGTATGAATCGAAGTTTATTACCTTGAGTAGATTTGACCCAGAGGTCCTCAGAGATGAAGGGCATAAGATATACAGGTTCATCGAGGGATTGAAGTCCCCGATTAGATCCAAACTGTATCCGATGGATATCACCACCTATGGAGAAGCTGTCCGCAAGGCTCAGTTGTATGAGCAGGATTATGATCTGCATCATACTGACTTCCGAGCCAAGGGTAAGGGCAAGGAACCGATGAAGCGGAAGTCGGATGAGAAAGCTTCGAGTGATAGGTATCCATTTCGGAGAAGTAGACGATCCGAAGGAGTTTCGATAGGTAAGTAAAGTCTAGAAAGATGATCTTTAAATTAATTTAATAGTTATATGGAATTATATTGAAGTTGGAGTTATAATTATGATGATACTGATATAGGTACTCCTAGAGCTACCGGGATCAAGATAAGTGATGAGCGATCCCGAAATCAAGTTGGAAGTACCGCTAGCTCGCAAAAGAGTACGATGCTAAGATGTGAGCAGTGCGGGAAATTTCACGGATCACAGCCATGTCGCTTGACGAGTGGCGCTTGCTTTAGATGTGGGGAGAAAGGGCACATGATTAAGGATTGCCCTCAGAGAGATCCGAAGATGCCTGACGAATCTGATAAGACCCCTAAACCGCAACCTAAGGCCACTGCTGCTGAGAAGGGAAAGAAAGCTGTGACCCAAGGACGAGTGTTTGCCATCGACGAGGAGTCTGCCGATGCCTCGTCCAAAGTGATTAAAGGTACAATTTACCTATTTGATATGAATGTCATAGCATTGTTTGATCCAGGCTCTACGCATTCTTTTGTGTCTCCTAAGTTTGCCATGAAAATACCTGTTGAGCCTGAGACTTTAGAATACTCATTAAAGATAAGCACACCATTTAGAGAATCACAAATGACAGAGTTAGTGTATAGAAACTGTAAGCTACGGGTAGGAGAAAGAGAATCTAAGGCTGACCTAATCCTACTGAATATGTATGGGTTTGATGTTATTTTGGGTATGGATTGGTTAGCTAACAATCATGTCATAGTGGACTGTTATGCTAAGAGCGTAACATTTTCTTCACCTGTTAGCTATGTTGTAAAATTTGCAAGTAATTAATATGAAAGCATGTTTGATCCTAATTGTTTGCAAATGGAAATAATGAATAATATGTATGATGATATGAAGGATTTATTGCTTATGTGGAGGACGTAGATCAGAAACGTCCCGGACTCAAGGATATTCCTGTAGTCCAAGATTTTCCAGAAGTATTTCCGGATGATCTTCCAGGACTTCCTCCGGATAGGGAAGTGGAGTTCACTATTGATTTGGTGCCGGGGACTGAGCCCATATCAAGAGCTCCTTACCGAATGGCCTTGGTAGAATTGGAAGAACTTAAGAAGCAGCTTCAGGAGTTGCTAGACAAGGGATTCATACGACCCAGCGTATCCCCTTGGGGTGCTCCTGTGCTTTTTGTCCGGAAGAAGGACGGTAGTATGAGGTTATGTATTGACTACCGGTGGCTGAATAAAGTGATGATCAAGAACAAGTACCCTCTTCCCAGAATTGACGACCTCTTTGATCAGCTTAAGGGTGCACAAGTCTTTTCCAAGATAGACTTGAGATCGGGATATCACCAGTTGAAGATTCGAGATGAAGATATCCCTAAGACTGCATTTAGGACACAGTATGGCCATTATGAATTCTTGGTGATGCCGTTTGGTCTGACCAATGCACCTGCAGCCTTCATGAATTTGATGAACGATGTATTTAAGCAGTACTTGGACCAGTTTGTCATTGTCTTTATCGATGACATCTTGGTCTACTCGAGGTCTCGAGAAGAGCATGAGCAGCATTTGAAGATAGTTTTGCAAACCCTCAAGGATAGAGGATTGTATGCCAAGCTAAGTAAATGTGAGTTTTTGGCTCAATTATATCTCCTTTTTAGGTCATGTGATCAGTAAAGATGGAGTCTCGGTTGATCCATCGAAGATTGAAGCGGTGGTTCAATGGGAAAGACCGAAGACTGTGACGGAGATTAGGAGTTTCTTGGGTTTAGCTGGCTACTATAGAAGATTTGTAGAGGGTTTCTCGAAGCTAGCTGCTCCACTGACGCGCTTGACGCGCAAGGAAGTGAAGTATGAGTGGAATGAAGCCTGTGAAAGTAGCTTTCAAGAGTTAAAGCGCAGGCTAACGACTGCACCGATCCTTACCATCCCTAGTGGTTCAGGTGGATTTGCGGTGTATAGTGATGCCTCAGGGCAAGGTTTGGGTTGTGTGTTGATGCAGCACGGTAAAGTAGTAGCATATGGTTCCAGACAATTGAAGGACCATGAGAAGAACTACCCGACTCATGATTTGGAGTTAGCTGCAGTAGTGTTTGCCCTGAAAATATGGAGGCATTATTTGTATGGTGAGAGATTTCAGATTTTTACGGATCATAAAAGTCTGAAATACTTGTTCTCTCAAAGAGAATTGAATATGAGGCAAAGAAGATGGCTCGAGCTTCTAAAGGATTACGATTGTGAGATCTTGTACCACCCGGGGAAAGCCAATGTGGTGGCGGATGCTCTGAGCCGGAAGCATGTAAGTATGGTGTCTTATATGATGATAAAAGAGCATGAACTAATTGAGCAATTTGCAAGCCTCAATCTTAATGTCATCACTTATGAGCAAATTGGAATGATGGCTAGTTTAAGGATTGAGCCAGAGTTAATGGACAGAATCCGAAGTGCTCAAAAAGAAGATGATAGATGCGTAGAGGCTATGAAACAGATGCAGTCAGGTATGACCTCAGAATTTGATGTTAGTAATGATGGAATTTTGAGGTTCAGGAGTCGTATATGTGTCCCACATGATGATGAATTGAAGAAGTTGATCTTGACTGAAGCACATGCCACTAAGTACACGTTACATCCAGGAAATACGAAGATGTATCACAATCTTCGCAAGGTGTACTGGTGGAAGGGCATGAATAGAGACATAGCAGATTTTGTAGCAAAATGTCTCACATGTCAACAGGTCAAGGTAGAGCACCAAAAGCCAGCAGGATTACTGCACCCTCTGCCTATACCTACGTGGAAGTGGGAACACATTACGATGGACTTTATTATGGGATTACCCAGAACCAAGAAGAATCATGATGGTATTTGGGTGGTTGTCGATAGATTGACAAAATCAGCTCACTTCCTGCCTATGAAGTCAACAGATACACTCAATACTTTGGCAGATATGTATGTAAAAGATGTTGTAAGACTACACGGTGTTCCAGTGAGCATCACTTCTGATAGAGATTCCAGGTTTACTTCCCATTTCTGGGAGCATTTTCAAGAAGCCATGGGATCTAAGTTAAGTTTTAGCACAGCTTTTCATCCGCAGACTGATGGACAGTCCGAGCGCACGATTCAAACACTCGAGGATATGTTGAGAGCTTGTGCTATGGACTTTAAAGGCTCCTGGGATGACCATCTGCCATTGGCTGAGTTTGCATACAATAATAGTTATCATGCAAGCATCGGGATGGCACCATATGAAGCTTTATATGGAAGAAGGTGTCGATCTCCGATTGGGTGGGAAGAAGTGGGCGAACGTAAGTTATTGGCTCTAGATCTAGTCGAGCAAGCATCAGAAGATGTTAAGTTGATTTGTCAGAGGCTTAAGACAGCCCAGAGTAGACAAAAGAGCTATGCGGATGCTCGACGGAGACCACTTGAGTTTATGGTTGGAGATTTTGTATTCTTGAAAGTTTCTCCATCCAAAGGAATTATGAGATTTGGTCGGCGAGGTAAGCTGAGTCCTCGTTACATCGGTCCATTTGAGGTCTTAGATCGAATAGGCGATGTTGCCTATAGATTGGCATTGCCTCCGGAGCTATCGGGAGTGCATAATGTGTTTCATGTATCAATGCTTCGGAAGTATAATCCGGATCCGTCTCATGTCATTGAATATGAACCCTTGGAGATAAGGGAAGATATGAGCTATGTAGAGAAGCCAATTCAGATTTTGGACAGAAAAGAAAAAGTTTTGAGGTCTAAGACGATCCCATTAGTGAAAGTGCTCTGGCAATACCATACGATGGAAGAAGCTACATGGGAGCTAGAGAGCTTAATGAAGGAAAGGTATCCAGAATTATTCACATGATAAGCTAAGACAAATTTGGAGGACCAAATTTTCTAAGGTGGGGAGGATGTGAGATCCCTAATTTTCATGTAATTCCTCCATGTTTGTAAAGTATTTCTAAGTTAATATGATTAAATGAATATGAAGATTGATGTGTAATTGATGTATGAATAATGTATGCATGATGAATGGAATATAGAAGAAATAATAAAGTTGAATGTCAATAAGTCAAATGAAGCATGTAGATATCAGAAAATGAATAAAGCATGAGAAAAGAATTAAAATCAGAATTTTTGGATTGGTGAATTAATGAATGGCTGAGATGAGAAAGAGAAAAAGAGGAATTAAATGGTCAAATGGATGAGTCAAAGAGGAAAGAAAGGGCTGAGATGATTAATGAGATGAGCATGCATTAAATGCATCTTGCATGACTCACCATCTCCATCAGCTATCACCAACGTCAGCCACTCCTCTTCCAGCTCTCCCTCTCGTTCCATCCAAACTTCCAAGTTTCCATTCCAAGCTCCTTGCTAAACCACCTTACTCCCTCACCAATTCACTAAGTTCATTTAACGAAAAATAATCCTTGTCGTTACACTAGGTGATATCCAAAGTTTGATGGATTGATTTCAAGTATTGGAGGAGATCTCAACAATTAAAATCTTGATCTCTAGTGAAGGTAAGAGAAGAAGAGGATTCTTGCAATTTCGTGCATGATTTGGGGTTGTTTTGAGTCAGTATATTATGTGTATGATGATAAGTTAGAGGTTTAAATTGATGTGATGATTTCAGGTTAAAGAAGTGGAGAAGCTAGGGTTACGCGCCAAGTGATTTCGCGTTTCCGAAGGAATCAAGGTAAGGAATTTATGTAACGGACGTAAGGCGGCTATGTCCGCATGTTTTATGATGATTTTACATGCTTTGGAGAGATGTACTAGTTGTTTTGTGTAGGAAAAGATACAATTTCGGACTTGTCTCCTAGTACCAATTAGGTTAGGAGCAGCCGACTGCCTTAAGTAGCAGCCGACTGCCTAGAGACAAACAAAACGTCGTTTTCCGAAACCCGAAGCAAACCAGTCGACTGCTATGTAAGCCAGTTGACTGCTATTTTCCCAGAAGCATTCTGTTTCAAACCAGTCGACTGCTATATGGGACAGTCGACTGCTATTTTCCAAGATACATTCTGTTTGAAAACCAGTCGACTGCTATATGGACCAGTCGACTGCTATTTCTTAAGAAGCATTCTGTTTGAAAACCAGTCGACTGCTATACGGACCAGTCGACTGCCCCCATGTATTTTCAAAGATGAAATTATCGAAATTTTAAATGAAATTAATTTCGATAAAAGGAATTATGAAGCAGCAGTCGACTGCCATATAAGACCAGTCGACTGCCATGTATGAAAAGATGTTTCAAAGTTTATTCAATGTAAACACAAAGGTGTTTTCTGAAAAGTATATTATAAATGTTTTGAGACTATGGACTGCGTAATGATTATGCATTTCTGATGGCTGAGAGACTCTGATCAAGTCCTCAGTAATATGTATGTTAAGTGAGGAACCCTAGTCCGGTCCTCAAGACCATAAGTGACACCTGACTAGTGCTCACTATGGTATTATTAAGGCAGGAGAGAATCCCTGACTTCTACATGGTATACCAATGTACTAATGCATGATTAGAGTCATATGAGTCATATGAATGGGAATGAACGGTTCATATGACGACTCAATCGCTTAAACATTGTACGTAGTCTCCCTCTATTTCAAAGTACAAGATGTATGTATGAAGAACTGTATGATGTATGTTTTAAAGTATGTTATGAAGTATGATGTTTTAAAGAAAGAAGTATGATGCATGTTGTATACGTATGCTATGTTTTAAAGGAAGCATACAAAGTATGATTGCCATGTCATTTTAAATGAATATGCATGGTTACAAACAATGCATGAAAGAAGTTTATGACGCATGCTTTATAATGCTTTACATGACATTATAGAGCCAAGTAGGAAAAATGCATATAGAGGCATAGCACGCTCTTTTACATACTTTTCTTACTGAGCGTAAACTCACCCTTTTACGACCATTTTTCCTACAGATTTCCTGAAGTGAAATCCGCTCCGACTAGAGGAGCTTGTTTTTGAAGAATCGAAGTGTACCTTCTCGATACGCTTCCCAGTTAGTATAGAAGGTATACTCATGTGTTTATGTATAGTAAAGTTTAATTCAGCTACAGTACAGCACAAGTAGAAATAATGTATATAAGATGTCGGGGATATAAGTTAAGATGATGTATGAGATCCTGTGGAAAATGGAATGATATGTATATATATCATTGTTATGTTTATGGTAATTGAGTAAAAATTTTATAAGCTACTAAATAATTAGCTTAAAGATAAGAAGAGAATGACACTGCACGAACTAAATCTAAATAAGGAAGGAAAAAGATAAGTGATAAGATGAAGTGACGGGGACGTCACACTACTTATTTGATTAATTACAATGAGGGATGTGTATAATATAAACAATGTTATGTAAAATTGTTTAACAGTCAGTACAAGTGAAGTATCACAGACAACCCAACTGGTTAAGTTGTGTACAATAAGGTGAGAAATGTGGTCACGGGTCGTGACATCGGCAGCCATCTCGTTCTCTCTTCCAAAAATTTTCCAAGTTTCCATTTCCATTCACCTCGACAAACCACCATTTCCTGTCATCGAATCATTAAGCGTTTGTAACGGAAAACGATCCTCATCACTAGCTAAAGCTATACCTTTAATATGAAAGGTTGAATCCAAGTGATTAAGGAGATCAAAATTGCTGTTATTTTGACTATTGATAAAGGTAAGGATAGAAGTTGATTCTTTCAATTATATCTATGATTTTGATGAGTGTCGTGAGTCACCAAAATAAAATTTCCTAACTCTACTATGTAGATAGCGGAACAAGGGTCGAACCCACAGAAACTGAATTATTTAAGTTAATTACTAAATTAAAAATCTAATTTTAGGGTTTAGGGAAAGTAGAAAAAATTTTGGGGTTTTGTAAACTATTCTAAAATAAAGAAAACAAGAATTATTAAATATAAAAAAACAAATAGCAAAAAGCTTCAGTTACGAGGCTATCAATCATTCTTGGATTTTGATGTTGATCATTGATTACAAAATATTATTGTCAATTAAATAGTCAACCGTAGCATAACAACAAGCTCTGTTACACCATCTTTCCTTACTGCGTCGTTAGTTAAAACAAGCTCTTTAACTAATCTCTAACTACTTAACCTACCTAGAACAAGCTCTCTAGATATAAGTTGTAGCAGCATTAACAACAAGAAAGATATGGGTTGACATTAGATAACAAACACATAAGCTCTGTTTATTTATTCTAAACCTTAATTCTGCTCCATCCCTAGTGATTAACGCCACAAGCAATTACGGACTTATGTTCTTAATCTGGCGGTAGATTATTTAATTTAACTAAATAGTGTGCACCCTATCTAATCAAACAAACAATCATTATAATGTGCTCAGAGAATCTTGGATATTTAATCAACAATTATATAATAGGTTCAAGAATCTCACAACATGCTTTTCCCAAGAATAATCAATTTACTTCATAACTGAAAAAGAAAATTACTCACTAGACATATTCAAGATCATAAAATTCAAGATTAATATTATAAAGAAGACAATTATCATGCAATAAACAATTATACTATCAATCTTTAATAATATCAAACAAGAAATCTATAATCAAGATTATGATCTAATAAGATTTTAACAAAAAAGAAATCACAAAATCTAAAAAAATAAAAAGAAAATAATTTTATAAAACAATAATAAGAAATCAGCAACTAATTAAAAATAAAGAAAAATAAAATTTTTATTAAAAACCCTAAAGAAAATTGTACAAGACTAAAAGAGAAGAGAGAGGAGAGGGATGTTATTTATGAGAGCCTTGTGCTCTTTATATAGGCCCAAGGAAGAGTTTAAAAGACTTTCCTAAGCAATATGGGATTCAGATAAGAGTTTACTTGGAAAACAAGTAATTTGACTAGTCAAACTCTTACCTTTATCTAATCATCTTTTTATAATTATTTTCTAAGTAAAATTCCTAAGACCTATTTTTATTAATTAATTACAGATCTAAGACATAATAAAATTAAGAAATTATCTTCTCTTAACAAAATCTGGTCTTAAACTTGCTTTGTTGGAATTTCTTCTCAATCTCGTTTTTCTGCCAAGAATTTCGTACTAATTTTGTCCAGACGTTTGACCCATCAAGTGAACTCCGATTTTTACTATCTTGGACATTATGGAAACCTTGAGAAGTCCTCTACAACTTCTATGAAGGCCAAATCTTGAGATAAGGTCGTTAAATTGGTCAAAAATGTCAATCTTCCAAGCTGGACAGAAAATACTGCACTTTGCTCTTTTTAGCTTCTTTTTATTCCAACTTTGATATTTAATACCTAAAATATAAAATAAACATTAGTAAGCTCTTTTAGGTATAAAATATCAATAAAGAAAAATATTAGCACATATAAAATTCACAAAATATCATCCTATCAAATTCTCCCACACCTAGCTTTTGCTAGTCCTGTAGCAAAACCTAAACTAACTTCCTAAAGAACTAAATCCTAAATCCTAACTCACTTTCGTAGGAATCACGATTGCATTTAGCATATGCAATAAGCCTTTAAACCCCTAGGTCACCCCTAGTGGACGAGTTGTGTCTCGTGAGGGCTTTCAAAAGATATACCCACAAAATCTTTTACTTAAGACTCAATCCTAAAAATTCAAAATAAGACTCAAAAATTAAAAATTAAGACTCAAAACAAGATTAAGATCATGAACATATTTTCAAATCTTTCAATTCTTAACTCATAACTTCAACAAGAGTCAAATAATCAAGTCAATCATATTCTAATCATTACTTCTCATATTCATGCATACTTCTAAATAAATTCATGCAAAATTCACAATCAACACAATTGAAACATATAACATCAACTTTGCAATTATCCAATTTACATTACTACAAACAAAGTTAATAGATCAAGAATTTTTTTTTTCTATTTTCTCTTCCTTCTTTTTCTTTTTTTTTCTTTTGAGGTTTCAATAATGGTTTCCCTAAGTTCTTACTTGCCTTTTTACGCGAATGTTAATATTGGTGATACCAACACCCGGTTACTCAACAAGTAAGCCCTCTTTTAGAGTGCTTTGCATACTCATATTTTAAGTCACTTCAAGAATTTAATCAACAAGATCGAGTAACTCAAAACATTGGAGTAGAATTTAAAGCTTTCAACCTCTATTTTTCTTCTCTTTTTATGTTTTTTTTTATTATCTATTTATCCTTTGCTTATACCAACTTTAATGAACTAATCACATTATCAATATCATATTGTCACAGCCCGTGACCCTATTTTTCACCTGATTTTATACATCTTATTTGGTCGGGCTGTCTGCGATACTTTACTTTTCTTTTACATATAAACAATTTCATATTAAATTATAATATGAATTACATCCCCTATCTTAATTCATAAGGAAGTAGTACTGTAGATAAGTCTAAATACAGAAAATAAATGATCGTACCTTATGTAATAAATCAAGCCGTCGCATCGTCCCCAAATGCACAGCTGAAGTACTTTAGATGTCATGCTTTTAGTCCTCGTAAACTTGAAATGTTAATATTAAGGGGTGAGCAAACCACGGCTCAGTAAGGGAATTATATGCCTCACTTGATACTCAGCTATCTATATGCTGAAAAACTTTTTCATTTTTTTTCCTATGGGTTCTAGGCTCACATGTAGGAATGATACTACAGTCGGCTAGGGATCCGGATGGAGTAAGGTAGGTATTTTAAAATACCTATCTTGTCCCGGAACCTAGAGGCAACTGTAGAGAATAATTTCCTTTTCGTTTGGAAATTTAATCCCTTTTACCATTTTATTCCATAACATTTCCATATTCTTTTCAAAATAATGCTTTTATAAAATAAAGCATTTAAATAAGGTAACTAATATTCATATATTCTTAGAAAAGAATATTAGTTAAATTCTCATCATTCTCATATAAAATTCATTTCATGTTTTACTGTACAACTATAATCAGTACAGTACTTTAAATAGCAAAATCAGCTATTAAATCTTTTTTGTATAGCATATATATCATTTAAATCTAATATTCAATTTAAACATTAAAATAAGAATATTAGATTTATTTTTCCTCATCTTTCCTTTTTGGAAAACATATCACGTATTCATGTCACATGTAGTCTAATATTCAATTTAAATCATAGTAAGAATATTAGACTTATAAACTTTTTTTTTCCTTTTGAAAACATATTACATGTTCATATCACATATCATATGAAAATCATCTCGTAGTACTAAAATTAGTACTGAAATAAGCATTTTGTAAAATGCTGTAAATCTCTTTCATTTAACTTGTCACATATCATGTAAAACGTTTACATTTCACATATCGTGTAAAACATTTACATTTCACATATCACATATCATATAAAACATTTTCATATATGGAGACTGAGGCATGCCCAGCCCGTTCACTGGGTCGTTACTCGTATCATGCTATAGACCCCGAAGGGTATAGATAATCATGTCAGATCTATGGCCATAGTCTATAATTGTCCTCGGCGGATCACTGATCAGGTGTCGGCCGGGACTACATATCACATATCAGATATTACATGTCACATATCACATATCACATGTCAGCATGATAGGATGCCAACTAGTCTCAAAAACCATATTTTTCATCATCAGAAAACCTTTATGGAATTTATAAAAATATATAATTTCATCATTTAAAACCATAAAGGTTATAAAACCATTTAATGAATATTTAAGAAATATATATAAAAATATTCACTTTATTTCTTTTCATTTTCCATCTCGTATTACGTGAAATTTACATATCAAGAGAATTTTCGGTGATTTCATTACACCATTCTCGAAAACATGAATATTTTAAAATTACTTTCATTTTATTCATGTTTTTATGGAAAATACTCATTTTCTCGATTTTCATGGTTGAAAATCATTTCTCGTGAAATAAAATAATTATTATGATTTTATGAAATTTTTTAGAATTTTTCGATAATTTTCGATAATTTTTCGTCAGTATAACGGCTGCCGATTGGCTAGCCTCCTGCATGGAAAATACAGTTTAAAATCCAGTCAGTGCATCACCACAAATTTCCAACCAATCATTCATCACAATATTTTCATAAAATATTTTCATAAAATATTTCATAATTTAAAATCATGCAGACTGAATATCCTTACAGTGCTGCACATGCATCCCTTACCTGTTTCGGGTCGACGATCGCCTCGTTCGTCGTGCTCGTGTTCACCTCGCCCGATTCTATCGGCTCGGTCATCGAGGGAATTTTCTGGAAATTAAAATTCTAAATTTAGAATTTTTCCATAATTATTTAAATAAATAAATTATTTAAATAATTTATCACTTTCCGGGATTTCTTGCCGATTCCCATAATTCTCGAGTTTTCGAATTCTCGAGATTTCCCGTAATTTCCGAAATTCTCTTTTTTCTCTCTCTTTCTTCTTTTTCCTCTTTTCTTTCTTTCTTTTCCTTTTTCCTTTTCTTTTCTTTTTCTTTCTTTCTTTTCTTTTCTTTTTCTTTTCCTTTCCCGTTAGACCGGTCAGTGTCCCTCCTCGCCGGTTCCTCGTCGGCGGCCAGTTCTCCGGCGGTTCAAGCGCCCTTCAGCTGGCCGACGGCACGGCAAGTCTGATGGTGGTCTCCGTTCGGCCTGGATCGGCGGCACGGCGGCGGATCGAGTCGATTTTCCTTCGGTGTCTTCCGCCTCTTCGCCGGCCTTCCTCTGCCGTTCACCGCGCCTCCAGTGACATCCATCCTCTTCCTCTCCCTCTGGTGGTGCTTCGGTGGCAGTGGCAGTGGCCAATTCTATCGGCACCGCCGTCTGCCATTTTTCCTTTTCTCTCGGCTTCCGTCGAAAATTTCCTTCTGTTTCCGATTCCATTTCCTTCCTCTTCCGTCATCATCGTCTCGTCCTCACCTTGGCTCGCTGTCCGACGACGGCCCTTCCTCCTCTCTTTTCCTTCTCGCCGGCCGACAGTGGTCGGCTCTCGCTGGGACGGAAATTGTTTCCTCCCGATTTCCCTTTCCATTTTTGTTTCCCCTTTCTTTTTTTTTATACTATATAATATATATTATACTTATAATATAACATATATTATATTTATATTATATATATAATACACATAATATTATTATTATTATTATATATAGTATAGTACTATATATATGTATTTACAAAATACATATTTAGTATATATATGTGTATGTATATATATATATATTTATATTTGTTCACTTTAATTTACATAACATTTATATATTTATATAATATATAATTATATAAATATATTTCCTATTTTCTTTTCTCATTTTCTTATTTAATTTGGATTTCTATTTATCCAAATTAAATTTCCTCTTTTCATTATTTTCCATAATTCTCATCTTATTTTTCCGATTTAATTTTCCTTCACTCGTATTTCTCGATTTTTCACTTCCTCAATTCTCGGGATTTTCACCAATATCCCGTTCTCACAATTTTATTTATTTCCACTGATTTATTTTTTTCAATATTTATTTTCAATAACTGGAAAATTTACGGTTATCACACATATGAGCAATCATATTTAATCATGAACTCACATAAATTCTTTAGAAAGTATTCACTTCAACAATAATAATAATCAAAATACTCTCAACTTTCTTATAAAACTTTGTTTTAGTTTAGAATCAATCCTTAAAAGAAAAAAAACATATCATGATCTTTAAAACTCTAAAAAATTTGACATCTTTTTTTTTTAATTTCCACTTCCTAAAAAAAAACTCTATAGACTCAGAAACCAATATTCCCCCCCCCCCCCCCACTTAAATCTTACTTTGTCCTCAAAGTAAGTCTAGCATGCAAAGAAGAACAATAAAAACTCAAAAATTAAATGGTAATACAAGGAAAGAAATACTCCTTTTTTTTTCCATCCTTGGGTTGCCTCCCAAGTAGCGCTTTTGTTTAATGTCATTAGCTCGACCGCTCCACCTTCCATCATCCAATCCCAAACCTCAACTTTTTTATCGATCTCTCGAGTTCCTCATTCTAAAGATTTTTACTTGTGGCTATTTGTAGCTCATCTTTAAGAACCTGCTTTTCATCACCTTTTAATTTCCTCTTGGAAGTGCATAGTTCCCTTAAAAACTTGGCATCACAAGGCACTTGATCATTAATTTCATCAAGGAGAGGAATATTAACTTCCATTTTCCTAAATGTCTTCAATGTCTCCTTGTCTTGCTCTTCGTTTGTAGCTCTTGCAAACCTACCAGGAAAAGGAGGAGGGTAAGTAGAAGAATTAAAAGGAATTTGTTTTTCACTTACCTCAGCTTTGAATTCCTTGATTTCAACATCCTCATAGTGCTTTATAAAATTGTCGAAATTCCCTCTCCCTTTTACATTTTGCATGTCAACAACTGCACCTTTAATATAGAAATTGGATTCATCCTCCCTTTCTATAAAGTTGTCGACATCTTCATGTGCACTTTCCTTGGATTCAATTTCCCTTTCACTTTTCAAGGTGATGTTAGTAACATTATCTCTTGGATTCTCCACAGGTTGAGAGGTCATAGCTTCAATGTTACTTAAAGAATTCATTATTTGACTCACATGGTGATCAATATTCTTAATATAAACATCAGCCTCTTGTGAAAATTGTAAAGTTTTAATCCCAAGAGTCTTAACAATATCTTCAAGAGACATACCTGATTCTTGAGGTGGAGGCATACCTGAGTCTTGAGGTGGAGCTTGATATGTATCTTGGAATGGCATATGGTAAACCTCATATTGATTCCCATAACTAAAATTAGAATGATCCCACCATCCCTGATAGTAGGTATTGTAGTGTGGTTCATAATTATAGTATGGGTCATAATTATAGTGTGGTTCATAAGCTTGCTCCATGGAGTCCTCTCACTTCTCGTCTTGGGAGGTAGTGGTGGTGGATGTTGTGGTGCTTGTGGCACTGCACTTTGGGTTGCTTGTATAGAGTCCCTAATCTTTTGAAGTTTGTGACTAGAATCCTTGTCAGACAAGCAATCCCTGAAAAAGAAAAGAAAAGGAAAAGAAAAAGAAAAAAAATTAGACTTTAAATTAAAATAATTAACCTAAACAAATTTTAGTCCTCGGCAACGGTGCCAAAATTTGATGAGTGTCGTGAGTCACCAAAATAAAATTTCCTAACTCTACTTGTAGATAGCGGAGCAAGGGTCGAACCCATAGAAACTGAATTATTTAAGTTAATTACTAAATTAAAAATATAATTTTAGGGTTTAGGCAAAGTATAAGAAATTTTGGGGTTTGTAAATTATTCTAAAATAAAGAAAACAAGAATTATTAAATGTAAAAAAACAAATAGCAAAAAGCTTCAGTTACGAGGTAATCAATCATTCTTGGATTTTGATGTTGATCATTGATTACAAAATATTATTGTCAATTAAATAGTCAACCGTAGCATAACAACAAGCTCTGTTACACCATCTTTCCTTACAGCGTCGTTAGTTAAAACAAGCTCTTTAACTAATCTCTGACTACTTAACCTACCTAGAACAAGCTCTCTAGATATAAGTTGTAGCAGCATTAACAACAAGAAAGATATGGGTTGACATTAGATAACAAACACATAAGCTCGGTTTATTTATTCTAAACCTTAATTCTCCTCCATCCCTAGTGATTAACTCCACAAGCAATTACGGACTTATGTTCTTAATCTGGCGGTAGATTATTTAATTTAACTAAATAGTGTGCACCCTATCTAATCAAACAAACAATTATTATAATGTGCTCAGAGAATCTTCGATATTTAATCAACAATTATATAATAGGTTCAAGAATCTCACAACATGCTTTTCCCAAGAATAATCAATTTACCTCATAACTAAGAAAACTACTCACTAGATATATTCAAGATCATAAAATTCAAGTTTAATATTATAAAGAAGACAATTATCATGCAATAAACAATTATACTATCAATTTTTAATAATATCAAACAAGAAATCTATAATCAAGATTATGATCTAATAAGATTTTAACAAAAAAAGAAATCACAAAATCTAAAAAAATAAAAAGAAAGTAATTTTATAAAACAATAATAAGAAATCAGCAACTAAGTAAAAATAAAGAAAAATAAAATTTTTATTAAAAACCCTAAAGAAAATCCTACAAGACTAAAAGAGAAGAGGGAGGAGAGGGATGTTGTTTATGAGAGCCTTGTGCTCTTTATATAGGCCCAAGGAAGAGTTTAAAAGACTTTCCTAAGCAATGTGGGATTCAGATAAGAGTTTACTTGGAAAACAAGTAATTTGACTAATCAAACTCTTACCTTTATCTCATCATCTTTTTACAATTATTATCTAAGTAAAATTCCTAAGACCTATTTTTATTAATTAATTACAGATCTAAGACATAATAAAATTAAGAAATTATCTTCTCTTAACAAAATCTGGTCTTAAACTTGCTTTGTTGGAATTTCTTCTCAATCTCGTTTTTCTGCCCAGAATTTCGTACTAATTTTGTCCAGACGTTTGACTCACCAAATGAACTTCGATTTTTGCAATCTTGGACATTATGGAAACCTTGAGAAGTCCTCTACAACTTCTATGAAGGCCACATCTTGAGATCAGGTCGTTAAATTGGTCAAAAACGTCAATCTTCCAAGCTGGACAGAAAATACTGCACTTTGCTCTTTTTAGCTTCTTTTTATTCCAACTTTGATATTTAATACCTAAAATATAAAATAAACATTAGTAAGCTCTTTTAGGTATAAAATATCAATAAATAAAATATATTAGCACATATAAAATTCACAAAATATCATCCTATCAGATTTAGGTTTATGTGATGTTGGTATAGTAGGTTTATGGTGTTAAAATGAAAGAAAGTTAAAGTATGTAATTCTAATGATGTTTACAGCTTTGAAGAAGTGAAGGAAAAGAATTGGTGCAACCAAGTAATTTGCATATTCGGTGTTAATTGAGGTAAAGAATGTATGTAACGGATGTAGGGTGGCTATGTCCGCATGTTTTAATTGTTTTTGGATGAAACAAGAGCTGTTTGAAGTGTAGGATGTTTACATTTCTGGTTTTACTCCTAGTTACCAAAATGCTAGGAGCAGCCGATTGCCTTGAGTAGCAGCTGATTGCTTAGAGACAACTAAAGCGTAGATTTTTGAAAACCGATGCAAACTAATCGACTGCTATATAAGCCAGTTGACTGCTATTTTCTAGAAAGCATCCTGTTTCAAACCAGTTGACTGCTATTTACTTGAAAAGCATTCTGTTTGAGAAACCAACCGACTGCCTATGGAGCCAGTCAACTGCCCTATTTTCAAAAGCATTTTGTTTGCGAAAACAGTCGACTACTATATGACCAGTCGACTGCGTTTTCTCGAAAAGTATTCTGTTTCAAAACCAGTCGATTACTATAAGGAACTAGTTGACTGCCCCATGTGTTTTCAGAATTTTGAAATATTGAAATTTTAAAAGAAAATAATTTCGATAAATCAAGATATGTAATAGCAGCTGACTACCTTACAAAACCAGTCGACTGCCCATTTAAAAAAAAAGGTTTTAAAGCCTATTTCAGAAAAGTATAATTGTCATTGTAAAAAGCTATATGACAAAGGTTTTCAGACTATGAACTACTTGATGATTATGCACTTCTGTATATGTACTTAACTGAGGAGCCCTAGTCCTGTCCTCGGTGCGACAGATGTCACCTGACTAGTGTTCATCGTGGCCTACCGACATTTGGCCAATTGTCTCTGTTATATGTTTGGCTAAGGGAGGATTCCTAGCCCCTACGGGGGTACGCCACTTGATGGAGATCCACTTACTCGTGATGTTCGTGATGCTAAGGATCCATTGGTCATCCAAGGAGGTCCAATTACCCAAGCTCGAGCTAAGAAGACACAACAAGCCCTGGCCTCATTAATGCAACAAGCTCTGGCATCATTGAAGTGTCAAGGAAGCTTCCATGAAGAGTCCTAAGACATCTATACTTGCTTGGAAGCCCAAACAACATGAGCATGGTTTACTGTCTTATTTTAGCTTAACAATAAGATGGGCTAAGTGTTTGGATAGCCCACGTTTGAGTCTTGTCGTGTCTTGGACTATTTATTTTATGTAACTAGGTTTAGGCATGAATTTGGGTTTAGTCTTATTTTCTGTTGGTGTTAATTCCAGCCCACTTGTTTATGGGCTTAAGTGCTAGGTATTATTATAAATACCTTGTGTTAGCATTAAAGTGACAAGTATTTTGAAAATGACAAAACTCAAGCAAGCTTAAAAACGATTTTTATACAAGTAAATTTGCGTTGAATGAAATCAATGATTGAACTTATTTTAACAAAGTCTTGGATTGCGATTTCAAAAAGTCAGTAATACTCTTAGAAAAGTGTTAGAAGATTTTGAACTAACTTAAAATCACAAAAGCCTTGAACTTTGCAGTCAACTAAGTGCAGGAAGGTGTACAGGACAAAAGGGATCGATCCCTACTGTAGAGGGATCGATCCCAAGGTGGCAGAAGGCTCTTGAATCATTCGGGAGAAAGTTGCAAAGCATTCTGGAGAAAAGGGATCGATCCCTTTGCCCGAGACCTGCCAGTAACGGCTAGTTTCTGAGGGTTTCAACGGGAGGAATTGCATTAAATGCTTCACCAACTGTTCTATCCGTTTGGTGGGTTATAAATAGTGACATTTATGAAGTTTTGAGGTAGAACAAGCATTCCAAAGTATTTAAGCTTCAAGAGAGAAACTGAAATCTTAAAATCTTTATTGTAACTCCATTTTGTGAGATTGTTTTCTGTGTTCTTCACTCATTCACTGAAAAATCAGATATTCAAAGGAGTGAGCTATCCTTGTAAGGTCTAATATTGTAGAGTGTGGGAATACTACAAGGGTAGAGGATTAGAGGGAGATTTCTAAAGTCTCAAGAGAAATTGTAAGAGGTCTTGCCACACCTTCAAGTGGTTTGTAAGCATTCTCAAGGAAGAGGTGAATCAAAACCTTGACAAGGAGTTCAAGGAGAAAGGACGTAGGCAAGAGATTGGCCGAACCTCTATAAAACTTGTGTTTGTTTCTCTTTCCCTTACTCTTATTTACTGCATTTATTTCATTGTTGTTTATTTGACTTTGATTGTGCATTAAGAGTTAGGAAAATTAGAAATAACTAGAAAAACCGATTCACCCCCCTTTCGGTAGAGCCAACAATTGGTATCAGAGCTTGGGCTCGAGATTGACTTAGATTAACATCTATCGGGTATAAACGATCACTAATGGCTCAAACTAGTTTGTCTACACCCTTGGTAGGAGAGGGACACTCTACGGTTAGACCTCCACTCTTTAATGGTGAAAACTATGCTTATTGGAAGACTAGAATGATGCTATTTATTCAAGCTAATGATTATGAAGTATGAAGAGTTATTGTTAAAGGTCCCCTTATCCCTATTAAGAAAGTAGATGGGACGGATGTGCCTAAGAAAGAAGATGAATGGGATACTAATGATATTAGGATGACACAACTTAATGCTAAAGCAATGCACACACTCTTTTGTGCATTAGGACCAAATGAGTATAATCGAGTGTCATAATGTGAGAATGGTAAACAAGTTTGGGATAAACTAGCTATCACTGATAGGATGATATTTTGTAAATTTTATATGTGCTAATATATTTTCTTTATTGATGTTTTATGCTTAAAAGAGCTTACTAATGTTTATTTTATGTTTTAGGTATTAAATATCAAAGTTGGAATAAAAAGAAGCTAAAAAGAGCAAAGTGCAGTATTTTTTGTCCAGCTTGAAAGATTGACGTTTTTGACCAATTTAACGACCTGATCTCAAGAAGTGGCCTTCATAGAAGTTGTAGAAGACTTCTCAAGGTTTCCAGAATACACAAGATCGCAAAAATTGGAGATCGTTTGGTTGGTCAAATGTCTAGACAAAATCAGTACGAAATTCTGGGCAGAAAAACGAGATTGAGAAGAAATTCCAACTAAGCAAGTTCAAGACAAGATTTTGTTGAGACAAGATAATTTCTTAATTCTATTATGTCTTAGATCTGTAATTAATTAATAAAAATAGGCCTTAGGAATTTTACTTAGAAAGTAATTGTAAAAAGATGATGAGATAAAGGTAAGAGTTTGACTAGTCAAATTACTTGTTTCCCAAGTAAACTCTTATCTAAATCCCACATTGCTTAGGAAAGTCTTTTAAACTCTTCCTTAGGCCTATATATAAAGCGCACAAGGCTCTCATAAACAGCATCTCTCTTATCCCTTTACATCCCTCTCCTCCCTCTTCCCTTTTAGTCTTGTGTAGGATTTTCTTTAGGGTTTTTTAATAAAAATTTTATTTATTTTTAATTAGTTGTTGATTTCTATATTAAGTTTAGCAAAAATATTTTATTTTTCTTTTCTTTCTTATACTTGCTGATTTCTTTAGTGATAATTATTCTTGTTTTGTTTTGCATATTATTTGTTTAGTTCTTGCTAGTTTATAATCTTGATTCCAGATTTCTTGTTTTAGATTATTAAAGATTGATATATTGATTGTCTTTTGCATAATTCTTGATATCTTTATAATATTAAACTTGAAATTTATGATCTTGAATATGACTAGTGAGTAGGTTTCTTATTCAGTTACAAGGTAAATTGATTGTTCTTGGAAAAAGAATGTTGTGAGATTTTGAGTTTATAATATAATTGTTGATTAAGTATCCAAGATTCTCTGAGCACATTTGCATGATTATTTTCTTGATTAGATAGTAGGGCCCACTATTTAATTTAATTGAATAATCTACTGCCAGATTAAAAACATAAGTCCGTAATTGCTTATGGAGTTAATCACTAGGGATGGAGGAGAATTGAGGTTTAGATTAAATGAACCGAGCTTATGTGTTTGTTATCTAATGTCAACCCATATCTTTCTAGTTGTTAATGCTGCTACAACTTATATCTAGAGAGCTTGTTCTAGGTAGGTTAAGTAGTTAGAGATTAGTTAAAGAGCTTGTTTTAACTAACAACTCAGTAAGGGAAGATGGTGTAACAGAGCTTGTTGTTATGCTACGGTTGACTATTTAATTGACAATAATATTTTATAATCAATGATCAACTTCTAAATCCAAGAATAATTAATTACCTTGTAACTGAAGCTTTTTCATATTTGTTTTTGATATTTAATAATACTTGCTTTCTCTCTTTTAGGAATAGCTTACAAAACTCCAAAACCCCAAAATTTCTTCTTTCCCTAAAACTTAAGATTAGGTTTTTAATTTAATAATTAACTTAAATAATTCAGTCTCTGTGGGATCGACCCTTACTCCGCTATTTACATAGTAGAGTTAGGAAGTTTTATTTTTGGTGACTGACGACACTCATCAAATTTTGGCGCCGTTGCCGGGGACTGTTATTTATTTAAGTTGTTTATTATAATTTAAAGATCTAATTATTTTCTTTTCTTTCTTCCTTGCAGGGTTTGCATGTCTGACGAGCACTCTAGTTACAAACTTCGAAAGATTAGAGATTACATTCAGGCAACCCAAAGTGCGGTGCTACAAACGCCCCAACCACCACCATCCACTTCCGAAGATCCACCTTCCCCCGAGCCCACGTTCAATCCCACTTTTGAATTCTCTAGTGATTCAGAAGAAGACACCATGGCTCAAAACGCTAACAGAACCTTGAAGGAGTTGGCAGCACCCCTTATGAACCAACAACCCCTTTGCATAACCTATCCTACTTTAGATGTTGCTTTTGAATTAAAATCTGGTTTGATACATCTTTTACCAACTTTTCATGGTCTTGCAGGTGAAGATCCACACAAACATCTAAAGGAGTTCCATGTTGTTTGCTCCACAATGAAGCCTGCTGGGGTTAGTGAAGAGCAAATCAAGCTAAGGGCCTTTCCATTCTCTTTGGCAGATGCAGCCAAGGATTGGCTTTACTACTTACCTTCTGGGACCATCAACACTTGGGATGATATGAAGAGACTCTTCTTGGAAAGATATTTTCCTGCTTCTAGGGCAGCCAACATCCGCAAAGAAATTTGTGGAACTAAGCAATTTAATGGTGAGTCACTCTATGAATATTGGGAAAGATTTAAACGATTATGTGCTAGTTGCCCACATCACCAAATTCATGAGCAACTATTGATCCAATATTTCTATGAGGGACTATTACCCCATGATAGAAGCATGATAGATGCTGCCAGTGGAGGAGCTTTAGTGGATAAGACTCCTCAAGAAGCCCAAAACTTGATAGCAAACATGGCTGCCAATTCTCAACAATTTAATACAAGGCGTGATCCACCACCACTATCTAAGCACGCACACGAGGTAAGTACTTCTTCTTTGGAAAAACAAATTGCTAATCTAACATCTCTTGTGCAACAATTGGCTGTAGGTAAAATGCAACAACCCAAGGCTTGTGTAGTTTGCTCCAACATGGGACACCCTACTGATATGTGCCCAACCTTACAAGAAGATTCCATGGAGCAAGCTAATGTTGTAGGAGGATTCCCAGGACCTTCCCAAGGTAAGTATGACCCTTACTCCAATTCTTACAACTCTGGTTGGAGGGACCACCCAAATTTGCAATATGGAAATAGGTCTACACCATATGTCCCACCACACAATAGGCCAAATAATTTCCAAGTCCCCAAACCTACATACCAAGAGAGGCCACCACACCAAACACAACACCAAAGTGGAAGCATGTCTCTTGAAGAAATTGTAAAGAATCTTGCTGCCTCTACTTTACAAAATCAACAAGAGAACAATCAAAGAATTGCACACCTTGAGCACCAAATGAGCCAAATGGCTACTTCACTAAGCAGACTTGAAGCTAGGGAATCCAACAAGTTGCCTTCTCAACCTGTGGTGAATCCAAGGGAAAATGCGAGTGCCATCTTTTTGAGGAGTGAGAAGGAAATTGGACCCAAAGAGAATGCATATGAAGAGGTCAACTTTAAGGCTCCACCACATAAAAATGTAGTCAAGCTCCCTCCTCTTTATAGAGATTTTGACAAGGTAAGTGAAAAACGTGTCCCTTTTAATGTTGGTAATTACCCTCCTCCTTTTCCTAGTAGGTTGGCAAAACCAAAGAAAGAAGAGCATGTTGACACTATCATAGAAGCAAAAGGAGAAGTTGACAATAATGCTTCAAAGTTTAAGGTAAGTGATAAAAGAGTTCCCTTTAATACTGGTACTTACCCTCCTTTTCCTAGCAGGTTAGCCAACAACAAGAAAGAAGAGCAAGACAAAGTGATCTTGGAGACCTTTAGGAAAGTGGAGGTGAACATTCCTCTTCTTGATGCTATCAAGCAAGTACCCAGGTACGCGAAATTTTTAAAAGAATTGTGCACTAACAAGAAGAAATTAAAAGGTGATGAAAAAGTAGTTATGGGGGCGAATGTGTCTGCCATCATTCAAAGAAAACTTCCCCCAAAGTGTGGAGATCCTGGCATGTTTAGTATTTCATGTAAGATAGGTAACACCATGATTGATAAGTCCATGATAGATTTAGGAGCTTCTATAAATGTCATGCCTTTGTCAATTTATAGATCTTTAAATCTTAGACCTTTGAAAGAGACTGGTGTTGTTATACAATTGGCTGACAGAACTAATGCCTATCCTGAAGGGATATTAGAGGATGTTCTTGTGCAGGTTGATAAATTAGTCTTCACAGCAGACTTCTATGTTCTTGACATGGAGGATGATAATTCTCCTTTTCCAACACCAATGCTGCTAGGGAGACCATTCTTGAAGACATCCAAAGCCAAAGTAGATGTGGATAAGGAAACACTCACCATGGAGTTTGATGATCACATAGTGGAGTTCAACATCTTTGGAGAAGTAATCATAAGTCAGAACCAACAGAAATCAAAGAAAAGGTTTGCATTTGGGATTAGATGATGAAAGGTGAAGCAGTCGAGCTAATGACATTAAACAAAAGCGCTACTTGGGAGGCAACCCAAGGATGTAGAATGAGGGAGTATTTCTTTCCTTTACTTGTATTACCATTTAATTTTTGAGTTTTTATTGTTCTTCTTTGCATGCTAGACTTACTTTGAGGACAAAGTAAGATTTAAGTGTGGGGGGGAATATTGGTTTATGAGTCTATAGAGTTTTTTTTTTAGGAAGTGGAAATTAAAAAAAAAAGAGGTCAAATTTTTAAGAGTTTTGAAGATCATGATATGTTTTCTTTCTTTTAAGGATTGATTCTAAACTAAAACAAAGTTTTATAAGAAAGTTGAGACTATTTTGATTGTTATTATTATTGAAGTGAGTACTTTCTAAAGAATTTATGTGAGTTCATGATTAAATATGATTGATCATATGATATTGATAATGTGATTAGTTCATTGAAGTTGGTATAAGCAAAGGATAAATAGACAAGAACAAAAGAAAAAAAATAAAAATAAACATAAAAGAAAAAAAATAGAGGTTGAAAGCTTTAAATTCTACTCCAATGTTTTGAGTGGCTTGATCTTGTTGATTAAATTCTTTGAAGTGACTTGAAATATGAGTATGCAAAGCACTCTAAAGAGGGCTAACTTGTTGAGTAACCGGGTGTTGGTATCACCAATATTAACATTCGCGTAAAAAGGCAAGTAAGTACTTAGGGAAACCATTGTTGAAACCTCAAAAGAAAAAAAAAAGGTTCTTGATCTATTGACTTTGTTTGTAGTAATGTAAAGTGGATAATTGCAAAGTTGATATTATATGTTTCAGTTGTGTTGATCGTAAATTTTGCATGAATTTATTTAGAAGTATGCATGAATATGAGAAGTAATGATTAGAATATGATTGACTTGATTATTTAACTCTTGTTGAAGTTACGAGTTAAGAATTGAAAGATTTGAAAATATGTCCATGATCTTAATCTTGTTTTGGAGATGGAGTCATAATTTTTAAAAAATTGAGTCTTATTTTGAATTTTTAGGATTGAGTCTTAAGTAAAAGATTTTGTGGGTATATCTTCTGAAAGCCCTCACGAGACACAACTCGTCCACTAGGGGTGACCTAGGGGTTTAAAGGCTTATTGCATATGCTAAATGCAATCGTGATTCCTATGAAAGTGAGTTAGGATTTTAGGATTTAGTTATTTAGGAATTAGTTTAGCTAAGGTTTGCTAGAGGACTAGCAAAAGCTAAGTGTGGGGGAATTTGATAGGATGATATTTTGTAAATTTTATATGTGCTAATATATTTTCTTTATTGATGTTTTATGCCTAAAAGAGCTTACTAATGTTTATTTTATGTTTTAGGTATTAAATATCAAAGTTGGAATAAAAAGAAGCTAAAAAGAGCAAAGTGCAGTATTTTCTGTCCAGCTTGAAAGATTGACGTTTTTGACCAATTTAACGACCTGATCTCAAGAAGTGGCCTTCATAGAAGTTGTAGAAGACTTCTCAAGGTTTCCAGAATGCACAAGATCGCAAAAATTGGAGATCGTTTGGTTGGTCAAATGTCTGGACAAAATCAGTACGAAATTCTGGGCAGAAAAACGAGAATGAGAAGAAATTCCAACTAAGCAAGTTCAAGACAAGATTTTGTTGAGACAAGATAATTTCTTAATTCTATTATGTCTTAGATCTGTAATTAATTAATAAAAATAGGCCTTAGGAATTTTACTTAGAAAGTAATTGTAAAAAGATGATGAGATAAAGGTCAGAGTTTGACTAGTCAAATTACTTGTTTCCCAAGTAAACTCTTATCTAAATCCCACATTGCTTAGGAAAGTCTTTTAAACTCTTCCTTAGGCCTATATAAAGAGCACAAGGCTCTCATAAACAGCATCTCTCTTATCCCTTTACATCCCTCTCCTCCCTCTTCCCTTTTAGTCTTGTGTAGGATTTTCTTTAGGGTTTTTTAATAAAAATTTTATTTATTTTTAATTAGTTGTTGATTTCTATATTAAGTTTAGCAAAAATATTTTATTTTTCTTTTCTTTCTTATACTTGCTGATTTCTTTAGTGATAATTATTCTTGTTTTGTTTTGCATATTATTTGTTTAGTTCTTGCTAGTTTATAATCTTGATTCTAGATTTCTTGTTTTAGATTATTAAAGATTGATATATTGATTGTCTTTTGCATGATTCTTGATATCTTTATAATATTAAACTTGAAATTTATGATCTTGAATATGACTAGTGAGTAGGTTTCTTATTCTGTTACAAGGTAAATTGATTGTTCTTGGAAAAAGAATGTTGTGAGATTTTGAGTTTATAATATAATTGTTGATTAAGTATCCAAGATTCTCTGAGCACATTTGCATGATTATTTGCTTGATTAGATAGTAGGGCCCACTATTTAATTTAATTGAATAATCTACTGCCAGATTAAAAACATAAGTCCGTAATTGCTTATGGAGTTAATCACTAGGGATGGAGGAGAATTGAGGTTTAGATTAAATGAACCGAGCTTATGTGTTTGTTATCTAATGTCAACCCATATCTTTCTAGTTGTTAATGCTGCTACAACTTATATCTAGAGAGCTTGTTCTAGGTAGGTTAAGTAGTTAGAGATTAGTTAAAGAGCTTGTTTTAACTAACAACTCAGTAAGGGAAGATGGTGTAACAGAGCTTGTTGTTATGCTACGGTTGACTATTTAATTGACAATAATATTTTATAATCAATGATCAACTTCTAAATCCAAGAATAATTAATTACCTTGTAACTGAAGCTTTTTCATATTTGTTTTTGATATTTAATAATACTTGCTTTCTCTCTTTTAGGAATAGCTTACAAAACTCCAAAACCCCAAAATTTCTTCTTTCCCTAAAACTTAAGATTAGGTTTTTAATTTAATAATTAACTTAAATAATTCAGTCTCTGTGGGATCGACCCTTACTCCGCTATCTACATAGTAGAGTTAGGAAGTTTTATTTTTGGTGACTGACGACACTCATCAATCACACATGAGGGAACCACACAAGTCAAAGAAACAAAAGTAGGCATGCTCACACAAGACTATGAACTATTTAGAATGAAGAATGATGAGTCAGTTAGTGACATGTTTACTAGGTTTACGGATATAATAAATGGTCTTAAAGCTTTAGGGAAGACATACTCTAATGTAAAGATGGTGAAAAAGATTCTTAATAGCTTACCCAAATCATGGGAAGCTAAAGTCATTGCTATTGAGGAATCCAAGGACCCTCATACACTATCATTACATGACCTTATGGGATCCTTGCTCACTTATGAGATGAAAATTAAGAGAAATCAAGATCCCCCAAAGAAAGTTGGAGTAGCACTAAAATCCACCACAAGTGAGGAATCAAAAGATGATCATGATGTAAGTGGTGATGAAGAAGATTTAGAAATGGCCATGTTCACCAAAAGGTTCAATAAATTCATGAGGATGAGAGCTAGTGGAAACTCTAGGAGACCCCCTAGGAGAGAGTTAAATAGAGGTGAAACTAGTAGGAAAGATAAGGACCAAATTATATGTTATGAATGCAAAAAACCTGGCCATATTAAATTTGATTGTCCTTAGTATATGAAGCAAAATGAAAAGAAACAAAAGAAGAAAGCAATGGTGGCTACTTGGAGTGATAGTGACTCCTCCGATGAAGAGAATGTGGAAGATGAAGTAGCTAACCTTTGCTTCATGGCTTTTGAAGATGAGAAGGTAACTTCTAACTTGCTAGATACTCATGAATACACTTTTGATGAATTACAAAATGCATTTGATGAATTGGCAGATGAATTTGAATGCATGAACTTGAAATATAAGAAAATGATCTCTAAGTTGAAAAAGGAAAATGAAATGCTTGTGAATGTTAAGTTAGAATGTGAGAAGAAATTAGAAAATGCTAATCTAGAAATTGAAGAATTAAATGAGAAGAACACTAATTTGCATAACTCCTTTTCTAGATTTACATGGGTCAACAAAAACTTGATCAAATGCTAGAAACTCAAAGAGCATTCTTTGATAGAGAAGGGTTAGGCTATAATGCATCTAACAAAGAGACTCATCTTAAAAACTTCCTAGTTAAAGATAGAAAATTTGCTTTGTGCCCATTATGTAACAAACTAGGACATTCTTCACAAGCATGCACCTCTAGGAAGACCATAATTAGAGGAAAAATGGCTATCAAGATTTGGGTGCCTAAACATGTTTTGAATTCAAATGATGAGTCTTTAAAGTTGAAATGGATCCCTAAAGGATCAAAAATTATTGATACTAACTCTCAAGGACCCAAGAAAATTTGGGTACCTAAGATGAAGGCTTGATGTGTTTGTAGGAGGAAGAGTATTGCTACAAGGCTAAGTCCAAGGAGCATTGGTACCTTGATAGTGGATGTTCTAGACACATGACGGGAGACAAGAGCCAATTCAAGTACTTAAAGCATAAAAGTGGTGGAGAGGTCACGTTTGGAGACAACTCCAAAGGACAAATTGAAGGAATTGGCTCCATTGGTAACTCTTCCTCAACCATTGAAAATGTTTTGTATGTTAGAGGCTTGAAACATAACTTGCTTAGTATTAGTCAATTGTGTGATAAGGGATTTAAAGTTATGTTTGATGATTTGAGTTGCAATGTTGTTAATGCATTCGGCCTTAAAGAGTTGCCTGATTAGGGTTTCGAGATTTTACCTGACGTTTTCTCTGAATTTTCTGTCGTTGGTCGAGTCACAAGCAGCAACTTTTCGTTCCTGCCTCTACGGTATCCACACGAATGGATCTCACGACTCTTGAACGTCTCACGATCAGAAGCCTTAAAGAGCTTTTTAATTCCTTATAACCGAATTGCTAGCTTCAATTAAAAGGAATGTTTTTCTTTTCTGTTTTTAAAAGTGCGGCATGTTTTTTGGAAAAACATCCTTTTTATAGGTAGTAAATTTTACCCTAAAATTTACTGCCAAACAGAACTCTAATCCTACTTAGAATAGGATTAGATATATTCTTAATCCAATTCAGAATAGGATTAGATATATCCTTAATCCAATTCAGAATAGGATTATTTAAGCTCCTCATTGATCCGTTCTAAGTGTGCGACCCAATAGGTTCTCAAAACAATGGCAATGACAAAATTGTCACAGGCAATGAGCGGTATCTAGCAACACATCATTGCTACCCATGTAACGAGAATGTCAATGACTCGACATAACCTTACTCGTGATAGATGTTACCGTGTAGTTTAATCCCTTTATCCTATGATGTCTTGATTAGACACAAGTCATGGAATGTGTCACACTTGTATAGTCTAATCAGCATTTCTTGATTCCTGAGTAGACTAATTAAACAAATAAAATCAATATCTCATATTGACTTATTCGAGCACGGCCATGCATTTCTTAGTCTCACTCTATCAAAGGGCCCAAGACATCACTCTTGTTATATAAGAGGGATAAATCCTATCTTGATCACTCAACATCCCTCTACATAGATCAAGGCATACCCAATTACTACCTTTATAGTCCATCCTGTTACGAATGACATCTAGCAGCATTAAAGTATGCAATTCTCTATGTTGGGATCTCTGATGATCTCAAGTCAAAGGATCACATACACCATCATCACTATGAGAATCGCTTATGACATTCATATAACAATCCATGTAGCGTTCTCATGGAGGGTCGATCCAGTACATAGTTCTCTAACATGTACCTATGTGATGACTTGATATCCTATATCCATGACAATGGTCATCAGTCAACCACATACTAGTCTTATCGTATCATTGTTATCCTTGTTCACAATAATACTTGACTAGGGATATTTTAAGAATAGTGTGTTATTACTATTCTAAGGACATTATTATATAAGATTATATTACGCAGTTATAAGACAAATATAATAATGAACTATGATAAATAAAATGTCATGATACATAAAAAAATGCCAAAGTCAATCATCTAATGAATGGTTCTAAGGGCATAATCCAACAATCTCCCACTTGCACTAAGACCATTCACTCATGTATCTAATACCTAGTGACCTAGTGTGACGATCATGTCTCTGCTGCGTCAAAGGCTTCGTCAGTGGGTCGGCGATGTTATCGTCAGTTGGTACTTTGCATATCCTCACATCTCCTCTCTCGATGATATCTCGAATGAGATGGAAGCGCCGTAGTATATGTTTGGATCGTTGGTGAGATCTAGGTTCCTTAGCTTGTGCGATGGCTCCATTGTTGTCACAATAGAGCTCAATCGGATCTACAATGCTAGGAACAACTTCAAGCTCAGTAATGAACTTCCTGATCCAAACAGCCTCCTTAGCAGCTTCAGAGGCAGCTATATACTCAGCCTCTGTTGTAGAATCGGCCACTGTCGCCTGCTTTGAACTCTTCTAGCTCACAGCACCACCATTAAGGCAAAACACATAACCAGACTGCGATCTATAGTCATCTTTATCAGTTTGGAAGCTAGCATCAGTGTAACCTGTTACAATGAGCTCTTCCTCACCTCCATATATCAAGAATGTATCCTTAGTCTTTCTCAAGTACTTAAGAATATTCTTGACAGTGATCCAGTGACGTTCAGCAGGATCAACTTGATATCTACTCGTCATGCTCAAGGCATACGAGACATCGGGACGTGTGCATAACATGGCATACATAATGGATCCAATAGCAGATGCATATGGAACTTTACTCATACGTTCTCTCTCTTCTTGTGTTGTAGGACACTGTTCTTTTGAGAGAGAAATGCCATGTGTCATAGGCAAGAATCCTTTCTTGGAATCCTGCATGCTAAACCTCTTTAGCACTTTATCTATGTATGCACTTTGACTTAGGCCAATTAATTTCCTTGATCTATCTCTATAGATCTTTATACCCAGTATATAGGAAGCTTCGCCCAAGTCCTTCATTGAAAAGCAATTCCCTAACCAAGTCTTTACAGACTGAAGGGTAGGGATGTCATTCCCAATGAGTAGTATGTTATCTACATACAACACCAGGAAGACAATAGTGCTCCCACTGACCTTCTTGTAGACACAAGGTTCATCTTCATTCTTGATGAAACCAAACTCTTTGATTGCATCATCAAAACGAAGATTCCAACTTCGAGAAGCTTGCTTTAGTCCATAAATAGAACGTTGCAGCTTACAAACATTTCCAGCATTTTTTGGATCAACAAAACCCTCAGGTTGTGTCATGTACACATCCTCGAGTAGCTTTCCATTAAGAAAAGCAGTCTTGACGTCCATTTGCCAGATTTCATGATCATGGTATGCAGCTATCGCAAGCAAGATCCTAATGGATTTGATCATCGCGACTGGTGAAAAAGTTTCATCATAGTCAATACCATGAATTTGTTTAAAACCTTTAGCAACCAATCGCCCTTTATAGGTATGAACATTTCCTTCCATGTCGGTTTTCTTCTTAAAAACCCATTTACACCCTATAGGTTTTACCCTTTCGGGTAAGTCAACCAAGGTCCAAACTTGGTTGGCATACATGGATTCCATCTCAGATCTCATGGCTTCAAGCCATTTCTCAGAGTCTGGCCCTGTAATAGCCTCTTGATAGGTAGTAGGCTCATCTTGGTCCATGAGCAATACATCACCGTTCTGAGTCATTAGAAATCCATATTTCTGTGGCTCACGATGTGTTCTAACTGATCTACGCAAGGCTTGTGTCTCTTGAGCAGGCGGTTGCTCCACAACAGCTTGTGGTTCTGGTTCCACAACAACTTGTGGTGCTTGCTCAGGCTCCATCTCAACATCGGGTGCGCTATCTTGTAGCTCTTGAATTTCTTCAAGTTCTACTTTTCTCCCACTAGTTCTTCTAGAAATGAATTCTCTTTCTAGAAAGACACCTGTTCTAGCTACAAACACTTTGCGCTCAGTGGGATTGTAAAAATAATATCCTTTAGTTTGTTTAGGATATCCCACAAAATAGCACTTATCAGATTTAGGTGCAAGTTTGTTAGAGACTTGACGTCTTACATAAGCCTCACAACCCCAAATCTTCATAAAAGACATACTGGGACGTTTACCAGTCCATATCTCATATGGTGTCTTTGGTACCGATTTAGATGGAACACGGTTCAGTGTAAAAGCAGCTGTTTCTAATGCATGTCCCCAAAAGGATTCTGGAAGATCTGTATGACTCATCATTGATCGAACCATATCTAATAAAGTTCGGTTTCTCCTTTCAGATACACCATTCCATTGTGGTGTATTTGGAGGAGTGAGTTGTGAGACAATCCCACACTCTTTAAGATAGTCAAGCAATTCTTGGCTTAAGTATTCACCACCTCGATCTGATCGAAGTGCCTTAATGCTCTTGCCAAGTTGGTTTTGTACTTCATTCTTGAATTCTTTGAACTTTTCAAAAGATTCTGACTTGTGTTTCATAAGAAACACATAGCCATATCTACTGAAATCATCAGTAAATGTAATAAAGTACATAAACCCACCTCTGGCCTGTGTGTTTAAAGGTCCACATACATCTGTATGTACTAAGCCCAATAAATCACTTGCCCTTTCACTATGTCCTTTGAAAGGGGCTTTAGTCATCTTACCCATCAAACAAGATTCACATGTCTCATACGATTCAAAATCAAGTGAGTCCAAAAGTCCATCTTTATGGAGTTTGGAAATGCGATTCTCATTTATGTGTCCTAAGCGACAATGCCAGAGATATGTTGGATTTTGATCATTAGATTTAATCCTTTTAGCATTTATGTTATAAATAGGCATATCAAGATTTAGAATGTAAAGACCATTAATTAGTTGTGCACTACCATAAAAGATATCATTTAAATAAATGGAGCAACAGTTGTCCTTTATTATAAATGAAAAACCCTTCTTGTCCAAACAAGAAATAGAAATAATGTTTTTAGTGATGGAAGGCACATAATAACAATCATCTAATTCTAAAACAAGCCCTGTGGGCAATGTCAAAATATAAGTTCCTACAGCTAATGCAGCAACCCTTGCTCCATTTCCCACTCGTAGGTCGACCTCGCCCTTAGTCAATGATCTACTCCTTTTGAATTCCTGCACATTTACACAAATGTGAGAACCACATCCAGTATCTAATACCCATGATGAAGAAGTAGATAGATTAACTTCTATAACATAAATACCTGAAGTGGAAGTCTCACTTCCTCTCTTCTTCTTTAGTTCTTCCAAGTATTTGTTGCAATTCCTCTTCCAATGTCCGGTCTCACCGCAATGGAAGCATTTCCCTTCTTTGGCAACCCCACCTTTAGGCTTCAGTGTAGTATCATTGGGCTTGAACTTGCCATTGGCTTTATTACCTTTTTTCTTGCCCTTTGCATTAGCCTTGCCCTTAGCTTTCTTAACTATTAAGACATCTTTGGGCTTGGCCTTTTTCATGTTGGATTCAGCTGTTTTCAACATGCTAAGTAATTGTGGCAGAGTCTTGTCAATTTCATTCATGTTGTAATTAACAACAAACTGACTGTAGCTGTCTGGCAACGATTGCAGAATCACATCAGTGGCCAACTCTTGGCCCAAAGGAAATCCCAATCTTTCAAGGTTTTCAGTGTACCCAATCATCTTGAGCACATGAGTACCAACGGGAGTCCCCTCTGCCATCCTACACTGAAACATTGCCTTAGAGACATTGTACCTTTCTTGCATAGCTTCCTCTTCATAGAGTTGCTTGAGATGCTCGATCATATCGAACGCATCCATTTCCTCATGTTGCTTTTGAAGCTCAGGATTCATGGAGGCAAGCATAAGGCAACTAACATCCAATGCATCATCTTGATGCTTCTTATAAGCATCTCTTTCTGCCCTTGGAGCATTAGAGGGTGGTTCCTCAGGTAAGGGAATTTCAAGGACATACAACTTCTTTTCATGCTTGAGGACTATCCTCAGGTTCCTGTACCAATCCAGGAAGTTTGTCCCATTCAACTTGTCCTTCTCAAGGACAGATCGCAGTGAAAGTGTGTTATTTGTGTTTGATGCCATGGTAATCTACAACAAAAATATGCAAAATATAAGTATCATGAATGCATTCATTTAATTAAATATTTATTAAATGATGCTCCCACTATTTTTATCGAATCAACAACCCTCACTATTAATTCGGAAAAATTATCACATAATTTCTCTAGTGGGCCAAGATCCATATTTCACCTTATCTAGAGTTAGCTTTGGCTAATCGCCCAAGATTTGGCTATTTAGGTAGGCAACACTTACCAATTACATCTCATGTAACTCTTGGATAGTTGGGTGAACAACACTTGTTCTAATTCATCTCATGAATGGAAGCCCAACTTTATGCCTCTAAATTCCCAATCCTATTGATGAAATTTAGTTAAGTCAACCCAATTTATAGCCTTTGGATATCACTATTATCCCATCGCGTCTTACTAAGATAGATATGATATTTTGCTTTGGCAAACATAACAAAATCGATTCTAGTCTTGACGAGTGCTATTCATTGGTAGGCATCTATTATTGACTTAATTTAATTTGAGGGATTTTCTTAGTTTATTGAATAAGATCTCACCAATTTTACTTTTTTTTTTTTAATTATCATATGATTTTCATATCATAAACGTACAAAATAAACCATGCATCTCATGCAATTAAGCAATAAAATAAACGTGACATAGTTATAGCCCAAACTAAATGGATTTCCCAAGCCAATGAGAAACCCTAAGGGTTAACCTAAGGGTAATAGCATCTTCTCCAAGTGCCTCTTTGGTCATCCTTTGCATGGTTGTCAGCTCCAATTACATAGTTTAAGAGAAACCTCGAGTTACATTCGAGGGGAGTAAGATGAGAAAAGAATGTACAACAAGAATTTCAAGAACAAGGCACGACACGCAGGTCGTATTTATTAAAATTTACAACCACGAAAATACAATCATATTGGGCTAGGGCTATAACTATGCACCATGCTCAAACAACAACCACCGTGTTATACAAACAAGTGTAATGCAATTTTTAATTTTTAGTTTTATTAATGAGGCACATTTGAAACGAATTATAACCCTGACTGCGGGGTTCCCAGGGGCGGCAGCCCCTGGGCTAAAAAAGGTCAACAGTATTGACATTGCCAACGCCCCTTATCCGGAAGTGTCCTAATCTTATCAGGATGTTCCAGCCAGTATCTCATACTGACTATAATTTTAGTCGCATTAGAACTCTTATCTAAAAGTGTTTCAATCTTTATACACTTTCGACATTATTCTGTTTCTTCCATAACGTTTATGCAGAACAGAAACCGCCATTAATAATTCGCATCACAGATTATACATAACGTTTATGCAGAACAAAAACGCCATTAATAATTCGCATCACAGATTATACATAACGTTTATGCAAAACAGAAACGCCATTATTAATTCGCATCACAGATTATATCTCACATATAAGTTGAATCGAAATTGATATACATCATATATATATTTTCAACAATTCGATTTCTAGCCTCTGAATATATCATATACATTCTAATCCGTATTAATCTCATTAAAACGATTGCATGTAATCATAAACAGAAAGTAACCAGAGATCATGCTTTTATCAAAACAAATCAGGGACTCCGAACCTGGCTCGGATACCAGTGAAGGGAAACCGAAACAACACGCAGCGGAATTTAAATCATTCGGCCTCCACCTAGATCGATTCAGAGAGTTGCCTCATTAGGGTTTCGAGATTTTACCTGACGTTTTCTCTGAATTTTCTGTCGTTGGTCGAGTCACAAGCAGCAACTTTTCGTTCCTGCCTCTACGGTATCCACACGAATGGATCTCACGACTCTTGAACGTCTCACGATCAGAAGCCTTAAAGAGCTTTTTAATTCCTTATAACCGAATTGCTAGCTTCGATTAAAAGGAATGTTTTTGTTTTCTGTTTTTAAAAGTGCGGCATGTTTTTTGGAAAAACATCCTTTTTATAGGCAGTAAATTTTACCCTAAAATTTACTGCCAAACAGAACTCTAATCCTACTTAGAATAGGATTAGATATATTCTTAATCCAATTCAGAATAGGATTAGATATATCCTTAATCCAATTCAGAATAGGATTATTTAAGCTCCTCATTGATCCGTTCTAAGTGTGCGACCCAATAGGTTCTCAAAACAATGGCAATGACAAAATTGTCACAGGCAATGAGCGGTATCTAGCAACACATCATTGCTACCCATGTAACGAGAATGTCAATGACTCGACATAACCTTACTCGTGATAGATGTTACCGTGTAGTTTAATCCCTTTATCCTATGATGTCTTGATTAGACACAAGTCATGGAATGTGTCACACTTGTATAGTCTAATCAGCGTTTCTTGATTCCTGAGTAGACTAATTAAACAAATAAAATCAATATCTCATATTGACTTATTCGAGCACGGCCATGCATTTCTTAGTCTCACTCTATCAAAGGGCCCAAGACATCACTCTTGTTATATAAGAGGGATAAATCCTATCTTGATCACTCAACATCCCTCTACATAGATCAAGGCATACCCAATTACTACCTTTATAGTCCATCCTGTTACGAATGACATCTAGCAGCATTAAAGTATGCAATTCTCTATGTTGGGATCTCTGATGATCTCAAGTCAAAGGATCACATACACCATCATCACTATGAGAATCGCTTATGACGTTCATATAACAATCCATGTAGCGTTCTCATGGAGGGTCGATCCAGTACATAGTTCTCTAACATGTACCTATGTGATGACTTGATATCCTATATCCATGACAATGGTCATCAGTCAACCACATACTAGTCTTATCGTATCATTGTTATCCTTGTTCACAATAATACTTAACTAGGGATATTTTAAGAATAGTGTGTTATTACTATTCTAAGGACATTATTATATAAGATTATATTACGCAGTTATAAGACAAATATAATAATGAACTATGATAAATAAAATGTCATGATACATAAAAAAATGCCAAAGTCAATCATCTAATGAATGGTTCTAAGGGCATAATCCAACATTAACAACTAGAAAGATATGGGTTGACATTAGATAACAAACACATAAGCTCGGTTCATTTAGTCTAAACCTCAATTATATTCTATCCCTAGTGATTAACTCCATAAGCAATTACGGACTTATGTTTTTAATCTGACAGTAGATTATTTAATTAAATTAAATAGTGGGCCCTATTATCTAATTAATCAAATAATCATGCAAATGTGCTCAGAGAATCTTGGATACTTAATCAGCAATTATATTTTAAGCTCAAAATCTCACAACATTCTTTTTCCCAAGAACAATCAATTACCATGTAACTGAATAAGAAACCTACTCACTAATCATATTCAATATCATAAAATTCAAGTTTAATTTTATAAAGATATCAAGAATCATGCAAAAGACAATCAATATAACAATCTTTAATAATCTAAAACAAGAAATCTAAAATCAAGATTATAAACTAGAAAGAACTAAACAAATAATATGAAAAACAAAACAATAATCAAAATAATTATCACTAAAGAAATCAGCAACCATATAAAATTGTAAATAAGAAATAGATAAAGCCTAATAGACCTAAGGAAAGAATCTGTTTAAATAAAGAAAAGAAAAGAAAAGAAAACAATTTAATCCTAAAAACTAGAAAGAAATTGTTTACTTAGAAAAATATTAAATACGGAATTAAATCTGTTTATATTGGGAAGACTAAAAAGAAAATAATTTTATAACTTAAAAGAAAGAAATCAGCAAAACCAATGATAAAGAAAAGAAGAAAAATAAAATTTTTAAAGAAAAAGAAATCAGCAATATCAAAATTAAAAGAAAGAAAATAAAACTTTTATTAAAACCCGAAAGAAAACCTTACAAAAGACTAAGAGGGAAGAGGGATGTGAGGGATGCTATTTATAAGAGCCTTGTGCTCTTTATATAGGCTTAAGGAAGAGTTTAAAAGACTTTCTTAAACAATGTGGGATTCAAATAAGAGTTTACTTAGGAAACAAGTAATTTGACTAGTCAAACTCTTACCTTTATCTCATCATCTTTTACAATTATTTTCTAAGTAAAATTCCTAAGGTCTATTTTTATTAATTAATTACATATATAAGACATAATAAAATTAAGAAATTATCTTGTTTCAACAAAATCTTGTCTTGAACTTTCTTTGTTGGAATTTCTTCTCAATCTCATTTTTCTGCCCAGAATTTCATATTGATTTTGTCCAGATGTTTGATCCATCAAACGAACTCCGATTTTTGCGATCTTGTACATTTTTGAAACCTTGTGAAGTCCTCTATAACTTTCATGAGGCTACTTCTTGATATCAGGTCGTTAAGTTGGTCGAATTCCAACTTTTGAATTGGATAGAAAAAACTACACTTAATATTTAATACCTAAAACATATAATAAATATTAGTAAGCTCTTTTAGGAATAAAACATCAATATAGAGAATATATTAGCACATATAAAATTCACAAACTATGACCTTATCAACTGATATATAGGGCAGTCGACTGCTTTAAGTCAATTTTGGAAATAAGTACGTCAGGCCTGTTTCTGGGCAGTTAGCTACCAATTAAGGCAGTTGGCTGCCCCAAGTCCAAATCAAAACTAGGAGTAAAACCGAGATTCAAACCCCCTACACTTATAAAACAATTTAATTTGATATCCAACCATTCAACCACATGCAGACATAGTCACCTTACGTATGTTATACATGTTCTTTACCTCAGATAACTCAAAAACGCAATAGCTTGTTACACTAATAATTTTCCCTTCACTTCTTCAAAGCTGCAAAAACCATAATAACCATTAATAAATTAAACTTCCACTTAAATTAAACTTCCCTAATGCTTTTTTCAACACCCAAACTTCATCCTACGACCTTCAAATAGCACAAACCCTCTCTTGACCAAACCCTTAAGAAACCTCTACACTTGATTTTATTTCATTTTCAAGCTATAAACATGTTATACCACTTTATCACAACTCCAAACCTTGAATAAAATTAAAAGAAACAACTTCTTTTCTTACCTTTGTTAGTAACCAAAATAACAGCAACAAGATGCTCCCCATAACCTTTGATTCAGCTCTCCAAATTACATGTATAGCTAGAGTTAAGGATGAGGAACAGTTTTCATTAAAGAAGCTTGGTGATTCGATGAAGGAAAATGGGTGTTTGTCAAGGTGAGTATGAGGAAAACTTGGAAAATTTTTGAGAGAAAGAACTTCTATGGTGGCCGGCCCTCTTAGTGGAGAAGATGACAATCTCATTTAATTAGTATTTATCCTTTTAAAATATCATCCCTTTTTGACTATTTGACCATTTGATCATTAAATTGCTCTTATTCCTTCCATGTCCCACATATCACTTTAGTATATTAAAATTTTATATTTATTTTCACATAATCATAATCTTCTAATAATATAAAAGTCAATTCTTTGACCTTAAAGATATAAATGGGGCAGCAATGTGGGTGAAATGACTAAAATGCCCCTAACGGTACAATCACTTAATTTTTGATATTTTCAAGAGATTCAGTCCATGGCTTGGGATAGTCTAAGTCATCTTCACCCGATGATTCATTTATTCCCGTCTATTGGTCAAAAGTCAAACTATATTGATTGTTATTTAAAAATATTCTTCCATCCTATGGACAAAATCGTTATTTCTAGATTTGTTTCATATAAACCTAAGTATGCTTAAACAAAGGAATTTCATGAAGTTGTCTTCTTACCAACTAGGTATTTTGAGCCCACAATTCACATTTTGCCACTTCGAGATCCGTCCAAATTACAGATTAACTTGTGGGGCCCACTTGATACATTTCCCCCTTTACCTATAAAACACAATGCAACTTCTCAATATAATTTATCCAATCATTCTAACTTGAATTACTATAGAAATATGGAAAGGTTAAAGGAAATTGTGGATTTCACGTTGTAATGAATGTCTATCGTCGATCACTCATAGTTCGCACTGGTCAGGTGCTCACTGCATAAACCTGTGAGTTTGACCATAATTCCCACAGTCATATCATGTAAAGGGGAAGGTCTGGGATGTCTCCCAGCCTAATCATCACTATCTCGTATGCACGATCATCAGGGACATATCAATCTCATAAAATCATTTCATATAAATCATTTCTTTTGAATCATTTCATGTAAATAAATTTGTACCTGTCATATAACTCAATTCATGTAAATCATTTCGTATAATTCGATTCATGTAAAACATTTCATGTAATTCAAAGCATGTAAAATATTTCATGTAATTCAGTTCATGTAAATCAATGCATATAACAATCAATACATGTAAATTATATCATGTAAATTCATACATATAAATCATTTCATATAATTAGGTTCATGAAATCCAATTCATGTAAATCATATCATGTAACTCACTTCATATAAATCATTTAATATAATTCAATGCATATAAATCATTTCATTTAAATCAATTCATGTAAAATAAATACAGTAAATAGCATATAATCTTATGCAATTTAGAACATATAAAACTCATATGAATTTGAAACAATATATTTTCTTGCTTAGGAAAATTGGGCGGGGAATGGTTACGATTTATTTTTCTGAAAATTATGAAGGTAAGTAAAAACATTTCCTAAGAAACTCCTATACATGTTCCTTACCTCTACTTCCTTGCTAATATAAAATCTGATAACGTCCCTTACGCCTCTTCATTTCTCATACTTCCCACTGCACAATAATACTAAGTTATATTTTAAATTCTATATTAGAATCCAAATAAATATTCCATTAATTTCTATTTCTTATTTATCATTCTCAACAATTTATTTATTTTATTTTCTACTAAATGCCAAAAGATAATTTAAATTAAATCCTATTCTTTCTTTAATTTTCTATGTCACCAATAGATTCAATTTATATTTTTAAATATCATATATAATTTCTATCTTCTAATTTGAAATGTTCAACAATTAATTATTTCATTTCCTACCCATTATCAAAATGTCATTTCAATTAAATTCCATTTTTTTAAAATCCCAAGTCACTGCTAATTTCAATTTATACTTAAAATCCTATATATATCATTAATAATATAAATTCCTACCTTCCATTTTGTAAAATTTCTATAATCTATTTTTTTAATTTTCCTGTTAATTTTCCCAATGTAATTATAGTTAAATTTCCATTCTTTTCTTTAAATTCCATGTCAATCAATAAATTCCCAATTACCTTTAAAATCCTATATATTCTATAATAAATATTCTATACTTCCCACAAATAATTCATATTTTAATTTTAATAAATACTTTATAAATCTTTATTTTCTAATTTATTCTTTTCATAATAATTTTTTTTTATCAAATGCCAAACTTTAACTATAATTAAATTAAATTATTCTTCTAATTCAAATTTCATTAAAATTCTATTATCTTTAATTATTTATTATAATCAAATATTTTTTGGGAGAACCGCAAACTTCTCTAAATTAAGAATGTACTTAATAGTTAATTTAAGCGAATATAATGTAATGATGTAATTTTGAGACATCAAATTTAAGATTTTGGTCAATTTGCAGAATCAAAATCCTCGAGAATAAAGGGATTACGTTTAAATATAAGCTAAACTAAAAGACGCAACATGGATGTGTACATATGAAAACGTGCATGCAAGCAATAAACGTATGTACGAGTGTATATAAATGCACATACAAATAATAAGGACTAAATGAGATGAAAATAAATAATAAGATGAGGAAATAAGTTAATTGCATATAAATAGGTATGTATAAGTAAAGATATCTATATTGATGTCTATATGTATATTTTTATTTATATTCATACTTATATTTATAACTACAAGAATATGTATGTGAATATACCAATAAATAGGAATGTATACAAAACAAATAAATAAGTAAATGAATAAATAAATAAATAAATAGGGATACGTACTTATGTATATATATAGTGAATAACATACATATATAAATATCTTATATATATTGTATTGAAATACATGTATATTATATTTTATTAAAAATAAATATGTATAGGTGACTTTAATAGAGGATTTGGTGAGTACTACACTCACCAAACCGTCTGCCTTCACACCAAACCTCTGCCATATAGCATCATTGTTTAGAAAAAAAATAATATAAATATATAGTAAATAAATAAAATGAAATGGGGGAAACCGCTGCCAAGCAAAAACGTGAAATGAAAAGAAAGGAAAGAGTGAAGAATAGAGGAGTGTTTAACGTCAGAAGGAGAAAGAGTGAAGCTAAGGCACGTCTGGGCATGAGAAAACTGATTGGAGGCAAGCCGGAGAAGGGCTTTCGGTGCTGTAACATATATGAGTACCTAAAAAACGGTGGAGCAAAAATGTGGCTTAATTTTAGGTCTGAAATTAGGGACGAATGGAGGGTTGTTCAGTGCTGATGAGTGGCATCTTGGAGCTTGTACAGTGGTGCATTTTATTGATCTGAACCAAAGTTGGATAAGGGAGCAAGAACCGAGCCTCATTTAGAGGCTATTGAACGTGGAAATAAGCTGGACAGGAAGGGGTCACGACAAAAGTGAAGCTAGGCTAGAAGAAGGACCGAAACAAAAGAACCCTTGGCTCCTAGAAAAGGTTAATATAAGGCTGTGGGTAAATATTTTGGTGCTAGTTGAAACAGCCCTTGAACATTCAATCTTGGTTGCACCTTTAGGCTAAATTTAAGAAAGAGATCAAGGGAGGAAGAGGCTGAGTTGGCGTGGCATAATGGTGGCTAAAACAGGGGGTTTATAAAACTGAAACATAGGGGTTTTAAAGGGCTGTTAAAGGCTGTTGAACAGAGGATAGGAGGGTGTTTTAGGTGCCTAAAGTGGTGTTGGAACAAAGAAGGAAGGAGGCTGAAGAAGAACCATAACTCAGGCATGAAAGGCAAGTCGAGCGTGGCACGTTGGGTGGTCGGTGAGCTATCTACTGCTTACTTGTAAACAAGGTAAGAACCAAAGAAAAGAAAAGAAATAAAAAGAAAGGAAAAAGAATTAAAAAGAAAGGAAATAGATATATATGTATGTATGTATATATGTATAGTACATATATATATAAAGATGTAGGAAGATGAGAGAAATTGATTTGAGAATTTGAATCATATTAGTGTTAAGTGTGTATATATATATGTGTGTGTGTGTGTGTGTGTATATTAAGTTGGAATTGAAATTTTTATAAGCATGTAGAAATTGGGCTAGACGTTATTAAGTCGGATTTTATTGTGAATGTGTAGCATGACGGGAGGATGACGGACACGGTCTAGCTAACCACGACACACGCTCAAACTAAGCTCGCACTAGGTAAGATGTTTATATAACGTAGAAGTAGGATTATCCTGTATAGGTTAAAGTTTAAGGATGAAATGATTTGAGTATCTAGAGATTGGATTTAACGAAATGAAATGTAGGCACAACGTTAAGCTCGATAAAGTACCATAGTGGTGTATTATTAACAGGAAATGAATCAATACGGTATTGACTTATAGACATCATGAGATGGAATGATAAGCATTCATGCAATTCATGAGCATTATATTATATTGTTTTGATTTCATTTACTTGAATTTTATTGCCATTAAGCATGCCTTATTACTATACAGGAAACTCGAAATGATTTATTCTTATCATGCTTACAAGAAAACTTGGATGCTTAAATGGTTTTGAAAAGAATGAACTTATAGTATACGCATATGTATGTGTATTTGTAAATGATCTTAAAGAAAAGTATTATGTACATTGCACTATTTTCATAAGAAAATTTTAATGTTTTATGAGACTATAGGCACCCTAAGAGAGTTAAATTCAATAAAGCATAGTGGAAGCCGCCTAATTGGAGATTACTCATTAGGCATAGATGCTTGTCCGATAATAGTGGTGGACAAGGCTTAGTCTCACTTGATCAATGGGGCTGAGAGACATGAGGTCTATTGTAACGATCGAAATTAAAAAATTTCGAACCAAATTTTTCCTTTTCGATACTATTTTTCTTATTCAATTAGTTGATATCAATCGGTTTGCATTCGGTGTCAGTGTAAGTTCATTTTACAATTTTCATTACAATTCATAAACATGCTTTAACTTAACATCACACTATTTACATCCCATTGCAAACACATCTACTGTGCATTTATAAATCTGAATATAAATATAAAATTCTATATATATATATATATATATATATATATATATATATATATATACCTATATCTACCTGTTCACTTGATATTTTGAACTTCTAGTGAATTCTTCAACTAACTCGGAGGCAACGGATATCTTATACACTGATGGGCTATCTCGGATGGTGAGTAAGGGGGTGAGCTTTGGGGAAAGCCTAGTAAGAAACGTATATAAAAGCGCGTATAAAATGCAGTTAAATAAAAATATCTTATTTTACTAATTAAGAAAAAGGCATATTAAATACAAATATTAAAATGCATAAAAATATTTATTTCCTAGCAACTCACTAGGGAATAGTATCAAAAGGATACTATAGTCGGCTAGGTAACCAGGTACAGTATGGAAGGTACTTTAGAGTACCTGTCATGTTCCGGTCCCTAGATGCGACTATATGGAGTAAATTTGGTTGACGATAAAACAATTAATCAATATAAAACGTTTAATATTTTATGCAATGCAATTTCAATTCATTAATCAATATAAAACATTTAATAATTCATGTGATGCTATTTCAAATCAATAATCCATATAAAACATTTGATAATTTATGCGATGCAATTTCAAATCATTAATCAGTATATAAGCCATTTATGTAGGCGATGCTAGAAAACAAATTTCAGTATGCAACTTCGGTAACATTTTTAAATGTCAATAAAAGCAATATTTTCATCTTATTCAATAAAGCAATTCATTTAAAATTATTACTATCAATCATTCGATTTCAAACCTTTCTTTCTTTCTGTCAAATCAGTAATTTAGTATTCAAATCATTCGGTATTCAAATCATTCAGTATTCAGATCATTCGGTATTCAAATCGTTCAGTATTCAAACCCTTTGGTATTCAAATCATTCAGAAATCAAATCATTCAAATACAGTTCAATGGAGACAGTCACATCTAATGGAATCATGCACAAAATAGTATCGGTATCCCCGAAGGGACGATCGGTATCGGTATCCCCTTAAGGACGATCGGTAACGAATGGCCATCATCGGTTGGTCACAGTTAGCACTGAGTTCGCACTAGTCAAGTGCTAACTGTGTTTACCTATGGGTTTGAGCATAATAATCCCACAGTCGGTAAATAATATATCAATAACTTGTGGACTGGATCAGGTCTCGCAGTCGGTAACAATATGCATGATCAATAAAGAACGACCGTCTCAAAACATTTTCATAAATCATTTGATTCAACAATAGAAATCATTTCAAATAGCGATTAATAGTAGGAATTATTTAAAATAGCAGTTTGCAGTAGAAATCATTTCAAATAGCAATTATCTTCAGTCAGTCCAAAATCATATAAGAATAATTATTGTATTTGGTAGCAATAAATTTCATTAAAAGCTCAATAAAAACTTTAAATATATCAATAACTCATTGGCACATACCTAATAAATCATCCATGTGAAAACAAATAAAATATCATTTATGCAATTTACTCAATTCATGTAATTAATATCATGTAATTAATTTCATGTAAATCATTCTATGTAATTCATTTCATGTAAATCGTTCTATGTAAGACAATTCACATAAATGTCACGACCCGTGACCCCATTTTTCACCTTATGGTACACAACTTAACCAGTTGGGCTGTCCGTAATACTTCACTTGTACTAACTGTTAAACAATTTTACATAATATTGTTTATATTATACACATCCCCTATCTTAATTAATCAGATAAGTAATACTGTAGACATGTCTAAATACAGAAAATAAATGATCATACCTCAAATAATTCAGTCGATCTATCACATTGTCCTTTACGTACAGCCGTGATCCACAATCCACTGAACTCACAATCATCAAAACCTGAAATGTTTAAAATTAAGGGGTGAGCAAAACCACGGCTCAGTAAGAGAATTATATGCCTCACTTGATACTCAGCTTCCTTTATGCTGAAAATCTTTTTCATTTTTCCTATGGGCTCTAAGCTCGCATGTAAAAAGGATACTACAGTCGGCTAGGGATCCGAATGGAGTAAGGTAGGTATTTTAGAAAACCATACTTGTTCCGGAACCTAAAAGCAACTGTAAAGAGAAATTTTTATTTCGTTTTGAATTAATAAATCCTTTTCCTTTTCATTCCATAATCTTTTCATATTCTTTTCAAAATAATGCTTTTATGAATTAAAGCATTTAAATAGAATAACTAATATTCATATATTCTTTGAAAAGAATATTAGTTAAATCATCATTATTTTTCTTTAAAAACTCATTTCGTGTTTTACTGTACTCTCATAATTAGTACAATACTTTAAATAGCAAAGTAAGCTATTCAAATCTATTCCACTTATCACATTAGCAAAGCAGCAAGCACTTCTGTAGAGTAGTCACGATACACGTCGATAAATCAATTACTATGCAAATTAATAAATCAATCCATTTACAAAACGAAAGTCAATAAACTTTAAGCACATAGCTTAACTCACTGAAAACAGTTTCAAATAACTGATCACTTAATAACTTTAGGCGTAAGCCCCAGTTCACTGATTTAGTTACGACATCCATTTTAACTAGCAATGGAGTTAAGTGTCATATTGAGGAAACTCGTGTAGCATGCAGGTCCTTCGGGATTCTAGAGGTGGCTCCCACGGTCCAATTGGTATCCGTGTAGCACGTAGGTCCCGTGGGGTTCTAGAGGTGGCTCACACGGTACGAAAATCGAGTCTTCACTCGTTTTGGCCTTTAGGACACAAACTTCTTACTAACACATCGGAACTCGTGTAGCACTTAGTTCTCAAAGGATTCTAGAGGTGGCTCCCCATAGTTCACAAAGAATCTATGTAGCACTTAGGTCCTTTGAGTCTTCTAGAGGTGGCTCACACAGTACAGAAATCGAGTCTTTACTCGGTTTGGCCTTTAGGACTTAGACTGATTACTAACACATCGGAACTCGTGTAGCAGTTAGTTCTCAAAGGATTCTAAAGGTGGCTCCCCATAGTTCACAAAGAATCTATGTAGCACTTAGGTCTATTGAGTTCTCTAGAGGTGGCTCACACGGTACAGAAATCGAGTCTTTACTCGGTTTGGCCTTTGTGCCGTATACTTTCCACTATCACATCAGAACTCGTGTAGCACTTAGTGCTCAAAGGATTCTAGAGGTGCCTCCCCATAGTTCACAAAGAATCTATGTAGCACTTAGGTCCCTTGAGTCTTCTAGAGGTGGCTCACACGGTACAAAAATCGAGTATTTACTCGGGTTGGCCTTTATGCCATATACTTTTCACTATCTCATCAGAACTCGTGTAGTACTTATAATCTAATATTCCATTTAAAATCATAGTAAGAATATTAGATTTATCATTTCTTCCTTTTTGAAAACATATTACATGTTCATATCACATGTCTTATGAAAATCATCTCACAGTACTATAATCAGTACCGAAATGAGCATTTTGTAAAAATGCTATAAATCAATTGATTTTCTTCACATACCATATAAACATATTCTTTTCACATGTCACGCATCCTATAACACATTTTCCTTTTGACATATCCCATATCGTATAAAACACTTTCCTTTTAACATGTCACTTATCGTTTATGGAGTCTAAGATAATCATTAATCTTATCATATTATAGACCCCGGAGGGTAAAGAAATAAATAGGTCAAATCTATGACCATAATCTATATTGTCCTCGGTGGATCACTGATCAGGCGTCGATCGGGACTAAACATATCACATATCAAACATCAGTATGATAGGATGCCAACTAGTCTCAAAACCGTATTTTTTTTTTCATAAAATAAACCTTTATGGAATTTATAAAAACATATAATTCCATAATTTAAAACCATAAAGGTTAAAAATCATTTAGTGAATATTTATAAAAATATTTATAAAAATATTCACTGTATTTCACTTCATCTTTCGTCTCGTATTACGTGTAATTTATCTATTCCGAGAATTTTCGGTGATTTCATTATCACCATTCTCGAAAACATGAATATTTTAAAATTCCATCTCATTATATTCATGTTTTATGAAATTTAGTAATTTCCTCATTTTTTGTGAGTTAATATCGATTTTCGAAAATAAAATCATTTAATATGATTTTCTAAAATTTTTCTAAAATTTTCGGCAGCATAACGACTGCCGATTTACTAACCTCCTGTACGAAAAAACACAGTTTATAATTTCCAGCCAGTACTTCATCCTAAAAATTGCAGCAAATCATGCATCATAATAATTTTCATAAAATATTTCCATAAAATATTTCAAAATTAAAATATGCAGATTGAATATCCTTACAGTGCTGCACATACATCCCTTACCTTTTTTCCGGGTCGGTGACTTCCTCTTATCGATCGCGCTTGCACTCCATCTCTCCCGATTCCTTATCCCGATCGCTAAAAATAATTTCTGAAAATAAAAATTCTAAATTTTAGAATTTTTTCATAATTTATTAAATTTTTCTGAAATTTAATTTCCGGGAATTTCTTACCGAATTTCCGTAAATTTTCAGGTTATCGAATTTTCGGGAACCTCCGAAGTCCCGAAATTCTCCTTTTTCATCTTTTCTTTTTCTTTCTTTCTTTCTTTTTCTCTTCTTTTTCTTTTACTTTTTTCCCCTTCCTTTCCCGGTCAAACCGGTTCAGACCGGTCCAGTTCTTTTCCTTGCCGGTTCCTCGCCGGCGGCCGGTTCTCCAACGGCTCGGTGGCTCACCATCTGACCGGCGTCGAGACGAACTTGCCGGTGGCCTTAGCTTGGCCTGGATCGGTGGCACGGCGGCGGATCGAAGCGGAATAGGTTCGGTTTCTCCTTCCTCTTCACCGGCCCTCCTCCGCCGTTCATTGCGCCTCCGGTGGCTTCCCACGTCTTCCTCTTCCTCCGACGAAGCTTCGGTTGCAGTGGCGGCCACCGATTTGGCCGGCAACGCCGTCTCCTATTTTTCGTTTTCTCCCCGGTTTCTTTTGTTTCTATTTTCCGTTTCCTTTTTCTGTCGCCGGACACCTCTTCGCCGATTTGGCCGGCGTCGTTCACTTCTCTTCTTCTGTCTTGCCCTGCCGACAGTGGCAGGATGCTGCCGGCGGCTTCCGGCTGGGAAGAAATCGGGCTCTATCCTGATTCTTCCCCTTTTTTTTTCCTTCTTTTTGTTTCTTTTCTATTTTTAGTTGTATTTCCTTTCTCTTTTTAGTATATAATTTACTATATATTATACACTATAAATTATATTTTATACATATAATATATACTATATATATTATACATATATTATTTCATATATAATGTAATACAATATATATTATATATAAATCATATATATTGTATATTATAAAACATATATCTAGTATATATATATGTGTGTGTGTGTGTGTATATATATATATATATATATATACACTTTAAAATCAATAACATTTACATATACAAATTATATAAATGTTATAATACAACATATATACATATAAACTTTAATATAAAACCACATTTACCTTTCTTCTATATGTATTTATATAATTATATATACACGTAAAATATTATGCTTATATACATATATATTATTTAAATTTATGAAATAGTATATATTTCCATATATATACCAACGTATATTAAAATATACTATATAGTATTTTAAATACATATGTATTTGTATAAAGTACATTTGTAAAATTTGTAATTATATAAACATACTTTATTTTCATTTTTCATTTTTCTTATTTAATCTGGATTTTAATTTATCCAAATTAATTTTTTTCTCTCTCTATTATTTTTATTTTCACTTCCAATTTAATTTCCTTTACACAAATTTCCCGATTCTTTCACTTCCTCAATTCTCACGATTTTCACCAATATATCGTTCTCATAATTTTATTTATTTATTCCAACTAATTTATTTTCTCAAATATTTATCTCCAATATTTATAATTTCCAATTAAACGAAAAATTTACGGTTATCACATCCTCCCCACCTTAAGAAATTCGGTCCTCCGTATTTAACTTAAGTCCTAAGGTGGTATATGCCGTATACTTACAACTTTTGACCTCTAGGTCATCCTCCAAGTAATACTACCAGTAGACTTTCAACATCAAGAGTACTTTAGACCACTACATGTTGTCTTTCATCATATATGTCTATACTCCCGTATGTTCATTTCTCAAATCGGGAGTTATTTACTTTTACTCTTTTCATATAAGAGTCCATACACAATATTTTTCATATTACAGCTGATCTATGCTATTCATCATCCATTCTTCTCACTTAGTGCCAAGTCGACATAATTTGGTACTATTATGTATTCATGTAAATCAATTGTATGTAAGTGTCCCAATAGCTTTCACATCTCATGCACACGCTCTCTCAATATCATGGAGCGTTTACATTTCACGCTCATATATATATATATATCAGTATGGAGCGGTGCTATCAATAAATTGGGATCTCAAAGCCTTTTGCTATCACTCATTAGCATATGGCAACTCAGAGACTCCCATCACATGTAAGGCTCATTGGAACTGTACATACACATTTACACCGTTTAACACTTATACTTCGACTAAGGCACTAAAGAATCTAAAAGTCTGATAGTGGAAAGTGATTCTATTTAGATCATCAGTCTTTAATCACTTCCATATCATCATTTCTCTTTTGGACTCTTTATTGTCCATAATATTCATTTTCACACTTATTCCACCAAGGCTGCATCTCATTTGCCGACTTTACTATAGATCATTTCTTACAATCATAATTTATGAGACTATCATATTCTTTTCCTGTAGTATGGTCTTTAAATCTCTTTTCATAATTTAGATTCTATAATTGAATCCTCCAATCATCCATTTAGTCATCACATTATCTATACAGTTCCACCGTTTCTATCATGTCGAGGTGGTTATATGTACAAGCATTTTCTTATTTATATACTGGCAATAAACATATCAATTATCTTACTCCTTTAAGTATCATTAATTGCGCTTATCAAAGTTGGCTTGATTTTTTTACATCTTGCCACAATTATGTGATAACCAACACAAATCACCTTCAGTCTTACCTTCGGGAACTGTTTCATATTGATGTTCCCTTCTCATCATGCAATTTATTTCCTTATTCCACTTTCATTTTCGTTTTCATATTTCCACTTTTATCTCTTCAAATATTTTTACTCTCATCCTTTTTCTCGGTTTCTTTTTTTTTATAATTATATTTATAATTATACATATAATTATATTACAAATAGTATATATATATATTTTATTTTCACAATATATATATATATGTTTACATTTTAATTAAATTAATTAATATATATATTTCATACATATACATGTTTCATTTATATACATAATTGTATATAAAAATATACATATGTATTTATTTAAGACAAAATAGTATATATTTCATTTTATAAAATATACTATATTTCATATATATACATATGTATTTATATAAAAGTTATTAAAATATATTTATATAATCTAATTGTATAAATATATAATATTTGCATTTTTATTTCATTAAATTTTTAGATTTCTTAGTATCCAATTTATTTCCCCTTTTTAGTTCCTATTTAATTTGGATTTCCATTTATCCAAATTAAATTCCTCCTTTCCTTATTTTTCGTAAATCTGACTTTATTTTCTTTAATTAGGTCTCATCTATAGAGCAGCAAGTCTCATTACTCTTTTATAGACTGGCAGTAGTATCTAGCTAGACTCATTACTTTCGTATCTCAATCATTATCTCTATATCATAGACGGGTTCACTGTCATCCTGTCGTTTCGAGATCATATATCTCAAGAGGAGATACTGTCTAGCCAAATCTCTTAGTTGCCAATCTTAGCACAATTCCACAGTCTTTAAGAGTTTAAGGATCATATCACAATGCTGCTCATGTTCCATTTATACTTGAGACTCTATCAGTATTTCATCAATTTACTCATGTAAGGATGCCTCATTCTTTAGGCTTATATACTTCACAAGGTAAATCGTTAACCTCGTAACCTCAATAAGAACTCGTAAAATTTACTCCGAGTTCTAATCATCATCTCATGGACATCAATCTCTAATCTTTTATCTAAGGACGCTTTATACCGAGGCTAGTCTTATTAACTCCTCATGTTTATCAAATCAGATTCATAAAGCGTCCATTTCATCATGTAGATGAATACTTGTTCTTTACAAGAACTTTATTACCTAGTAGCCATTTACTATATCATGTCGATTCATCTACTTATTAAGATCATTTGTGCTGCTCTCTTTTACACTTATGCAGCCAACTTCATTAATCTCAAATATTTTCTTTTGTATTTCCATCAATCACACCTTATACACGTGCACTTCATTATTCTTTCATTTTCCAGAGTAGATTTCCTAAGCTTTCGAATTTTCTTAAGTTCTCCGATATAAGCTTAGAATCATATTTCATATTCAAAATCAAGTCAATGTTATCTCGATTCCTCCAATTTATATAACTCTGGAAGTTCTATCAGAAATCAAATCCGATACTTTCTTTAATCACATATTTCTCATTAATTCGGACATTTCATCCTCATGTCCTATCATTTACACTATGTATTCTCAAGGTAGAGACATTTACTATTCGATTCATTTCAACTCATACTCTACCTTGATTTCATTGTTCACTCATCTCTCACAGCATTACTAACCTCATTCTAGTAAGCTGTATCAAGTACAATGGTTATTAACACACTTTACAGCTAACCAATTTATTACAGTTATTCACTTTAAAATCATTTCCACTTAATGAATTCAGGCTTAATTCCCTTAAGTATATTATCCACGAGGTTCAAACCTTGGCACCCTTATGTACCTAGTTCCTTACACTTGTGTTATCACTAAGCTTCTTGTAAGAGTCCCGCCTGTTTGAATCGGCCGTCGGCGAGCATCCCCTAGGCGATCCTTTCGCCCCAGGTTTACCCTTACTGGTGAGTCGGCGATAACATAGTTCGCCTGTATCTCAACACATGATCCACTACGGGTCACCCATCATTGGGTCGCCCATCACAGTTCTGTCTCAAGGATCCTGAAGAACTTAGGTTAGTTGTCATCTTCTTTTTATTACTTCACTGTTCTTATAATTATTATCTAATTCACAGCACTCCACACAATACCTCATTCTGTAGCACATATTTCAAGATATGTCGGTTCTATATAAGATTATCTATTTGATACCTCAAAGTAGTAACAATGTATAGAACCATAAGTAACCATACCAGTATGTATTTCATTATCTGTACTATTCACCTCATCAGTCAATTCCTGTAATCATTTCACTTTTCATAATATTCAACGATCCGTTCAATACACTCTAATTTTTCGACCCTTAATGTCAATAACCGGGCCAATCATCTGATGACATTCCACTACACTCTTTGGATCGCATCATATAAGGCCCCGACTCGTCCGCCGTTCGCCTGTACACATCTGTACTGTCCGCTCTGGGTTCTAGAGGTGGCCCCCATCACGCAGACGTGGCACTTAGCCCCTCACAGATTTCTTTCGCGTCCGTAATCTAAGTGTTAGTGGAATCAGTAATAGGGATCGTTATATTCATATGACATCCTCTATGCCATTAATAATTCCATTACTATCAATGGATTCCAATTCAACTCGATTTTATCACTGTTCCGAACATCGCCCAATATCGAGGCATTTTCGTCATTTTGACATTTATTTCTTTCTCCTCAGTCTACTTTAGAATCATGATCTCATTATCTATGTGCTGATAGTATCATTTCTCATACTAATATCAGCCATTAAAATCTGGTTCGATTTCGACAGAGAAGTCCACTAAAATCCATAAGTGGATTATTCTGCTTGTAATACAGATTTATATCATCAATTTCTCTATCAAATCACTCAATTCCAACTTTTGTTGGTCTATTCTGACTCCCAGTAAAATTTTAAAGGCAGGGGTATTTTGGTCATTTTTGGCCAAAAATTTTCTCTCTCTTCAAATTACCCTCAATCGGTGATCTCAAAGTCTATTTAATGATGATATGTCATTCCCCTTCCTTATACCATCACTTTCAGGTCTCAGTTCGGTCCGGACAGAAAAGTACTGGTGGGGCCCTCACCGAGTCCATTTCTGTTCCTTACTGAACCGACCTTCATTTAGATCATAAGATCACCATTTCTGGTAACATTCCTGAGCAGTTTTCACTTTTTAGCATTCCTTATTCCAAAGTTGCTCACTCCCTTCTAAACACTTAATTCAATTTGCAATCATTTATTTTCTCTATGTATTCAGACTACACAGTACTACAAGAGATGTTTAACTCTTTTCCTTCCAAAAGTATCCACAGACATCAGGCCAACCATTGCTCTGATACCATTAAATCTGTCACGACCCGTGACCCCATTTTTCACCTTATAGTACACAACTTAACCGGTTGGGCTGTCTGTAATACTTCACTTGTACTAACTGTTAAACAATTTTGCATAATATTGTTTATATTATACACATCCCCTATCTTAATTAATCACCTTTATGGAATTTATAAAAATATATAATTCCATAATTTAAAACCATAAAGGTTAAAAATCATTTAGTGAATATTTATAAAAATATTTATAAAAATATTCACTGTATTTCACTTCATCTTTCGTCTTGTATTACGTGTAATTTATCTATTCCGAGAATTTTCGGTGATTTCATTATCACCATTCTCGAAAACATGAATATTTTAAAATTCCATCTCATTATATTCATGTTTTATGAAATTTAGTAATTTCCTCATTTTTTGTGATTTAATATCGATTTTCGGAAATAAAATTATTTAATATGATTTTCTGAAATTTTTCTAAAATTTTCGGCAGCATAACGGCTGCCGATTTACTAACCTCCTGCACGAAAAAACACAGTTTATAATTTCCAGCCAGTACTTCATCCCAAAAATTGCAGCAAATCATGCATCATAATAATTTTCATAAAATATTTCCATAAAATATTTCAAAATTAAAATATGCAGACTGAATATCCTTACAGTGCTGCACATGCATCCTTACCTTTTTTCTGGGTTGGCGACTTCCTCTTATCGATCGCACTCGCACACCATCTCTCCCGATTCCTTATCCCGATCGCTGAAAATAATTTCTGAAAATAAAAATTCTAAATTTTAGAATTTTTCCATAATTTATTAAATTTTTCTGAAATTTAATTTCCGGGAATTTCTTACCAAATTTTCGTAAATTTTAGGGTTGTCGAATTTCCAGGAACCTCCGAATTCCCGAAATTCTCCTTTTTCCTCTTTTCTTTTTCTTTCTTTCTTTTTCTTTTCCTTTTTTCCCTTCCTTTCCTGGTCAAACCAGTTCAGACCAGTCCAATTCCTTTCCTCGCCGATTCCTCGCCGGCGGCTGGTTCTCCGAGGGCTCGGTGGCTCAGCAGCTGGCCGGCGTCTAGACGAACTTACCGGTGGCCTCAGCTTGGCCTGGATCGACGGCACGGCGGCGGATCGAGGCGGAATAGGTTCGATTTCTCCTTCCTCTTCGCCGGCCCTCCTCCTCCGTTCATTGCACCTCCGGTGGCTTCCCACGTCTTCCTCTTCCTTTGGTGAAGCTTCGGTTGCAGTGACGGCCACCGATTTGACCGGCACCACCATCTCCTATTTTTCCTTTTCTCCCCGGTTTCTTTCGTTTCTATTTTCCTTTTTGCTTTCCGTTTCCTTCTTCCATCACTGGACGCCTTTTCCTCGCGTCGCCGGCGTCGTTCACTTCTCTTCTTCCGTCTTGCCCCGCCGACAGTGGCAAGATGCTGCCGGCGACTTCCGACTGGGAAGAAATCGGGCTCTGTCCCGATTCTTCCTCTTTTTTTCCTTCTTTTTGTTTCTTTTCTATTTTTAGTTGTATTTCCTTTCCCTTTTTAGTATATAATTTACTATATATTATACACTATAAATTATATTTTGTACATATAATATATATACTATATATTATACATATATTATTTCATATATAATGTAATACAATATATATTATATATAAATCATATATATTGTATATTACAAAACATATATCTAGTATATATATATATGTATATATATATATACACTTTAAAATCAATAACATTTACATATACAAATTATATAAATGTTATAATACAACATATATACATATAAACTTTAATATAAAACCACATTTACCTTTCTTCTATATGTATTTATATAATTATATATACACGTAAAATATTATGTTTATATACATATGTATTATTTAAATTTATGAAATAGTATATATTTCCATATATATACCAACGTATATTAAAATATACTATATAGTATTTTAAATACATATGTATTTGTATAAAGTACATTTGTAAAATTTGTAATTATATAAACATACTTTATTTTCATTTCTCATTTTTCTTATTTAATCTGGATTTTAATTTATCCAAATTAATTATTTTTCTCTCTATTATTTTTATATTCACTTCCAATTTAATTTCGTTTACACGAATTTTCCAGTTCTTTCACTTCCTCAATTCTCACGATTTTCACAAATATCCCGTTTTCATAATTTTATTTATTTATTCCAACTAATTTTTTTTCTCAAATATTTATCTCCAATATTTATAATTTCCAATTAAATGAAAAATTTACGGTTATCACAATAAATCACTTCATGTAATTCGATTCATATAAATCAATTCATGTAAATCATTTCGTATAAATCAATTCATGTAATTTAATTCAAATAAATCATTTTAGATAAGGCAATATTTGGATCTATAGAAATTTAAGATACATTTCTATTTTTCTTTTGGGAGGATTAAGCGAACAAACTGTTATGATTTGGTATCCGAAAATTTCTAAATGCAAGAAAGATTATTTTATGCAACTCCTATACATGTTCCTTACCTCTACTTCCGTGCAGTATAAAAATCTGGTAGCTCTACTTGCGCCTCTTTATCTCTCGTACTCCATACTGCACAATAAATCTAAATTATATTCAAAATCCTATATTACAAATTCTGATTCAAATAAATATTCCATCCTTTGCTATTTTCTATTGATTCACACTCTCTCTTAAATTCTATTTAAAATCTCATAAATAACTCAAATGAATATTTCTATAATTTCTATGAGAGCTCATAAATTAAGCTTTCACCCCAAATTTATATTTGCCCAAATCCTTATTGTTTTCCAACTATAGTTTTACAATTAATCTTAATTCCATCACTATATTAGTTTTATTAATACCATTTATCAAATTATATTAACATTTCCTTTCTTTTTCTTTTTTTTCTTTTTTTTTTTCATTTCTGTTTTCCTTTCTTTTCTTTTTTGGTTTTCTTTTCTATTTTCCCTTGAAGCTGTCGGCAGCTTACATTTTTCCTCCTCCCAACAGCCAAAACCGACAGCCCCTAATTGCTCTTCCATCTTCATGATTTTTCATTTCTTCTTCCCTAAATTTAGCTCATAAATATCTTCCACTTTATTTTCCTCATGATCAAATATATATATATTTCTGCAGTAAAGAATTCATCACCATCCTCATTTTACAAGCTTTGCCGTGAGCTTCCTATGATCTTATTCTTATGATTTTCTTTCTTTCAATTAACTCTAATTCATAAGTTTCTTCTACTCACCTAATAAATTTATTATTTATTCATTTTACATTTAAAATTGACATTAATTTCCTTTCCAAACAGCCTTGGCCGGAAGTCCCAAAAATCCATATGTTCATGTTTTGTTTCCATTCTTTATTCTAATTCTAACCTTATAACCATTCTCTACTCATTCAAGAAATTCATCAAACACCTTAAATCACCAAAATATCATCACTAACGTCAGCCCCTGTTTTGGCGAAGAATCCCCCAAATTCACGCCACTTCTAGTTCTTGGCAAATTATCATTACAAACCATAATCCAACCAAGGTCTATTCCTCATCTACCACCAAATTCTTTCCAACATATATCAAGATCACTAAAATTTCTTTGTTTTCTTTCTATAACCGAAGCAACCAATTTTGTTCACGATCAATTTTTTCTTTAATTCAAAGCTATAAGCAAGTTTTATTAACTCCATACAGTCATAATTAACAAGCAAGATGAATTAAAACCATTTATTCCCTTACCTCCCATGAAAGCCATACTGTACAGCAATTACAACAGCCTACGTTCCTTCAATTTTGGGTCTTCAATTTTCTGGTTTTAGCATGTTCTTGAGTGCAAGACAGGTTTTATAGAAGGTCTTTGGTGTTTTAATGGAGACAAGTACTGACTTGGTTAGGAAAACATGAAGAAACATGAAGCTAGATGGTGAGGAGAAGGAAAAAACGGTGAGAAAGTCGGTGCAGCAGAAAACAGAGCAAGGAGTCGGTGATGAAATGGCTGATGGAGCTTGGAAAAATCCCATTTTGCTTTCTTTATTAACATTCCATCCAATAGGATTTTAGCACATGGTCCACTATCTTGTCTCTACTTTTTCTTTTCTTTTCGTTCTTTCTTTTCAGACTTAAATGTCTCAGCAAGCTTCCTTTGGAAGCTTGCCGTGACATTATTATTATTATTTTATTTATTTATTTATTATATATATATTGTACATATATATATTTTTGTATATTAAATATATATAATATGCATACATATATATTTTATATAAATAAATATTATATATAAAATCCTTACAATATATATTTTAGTATTTATATATTGTTCTAATTTTTAAAATCTTTATTATATGTGTGTGTGTGTGTATATACACACACACATATATTTCTTTAATTTTAAATACTCCATTTTTAATTTGATTACATTCTAAAACTTAATTTTTTATTTAATTGAATTAATTCTCACAACTCTTAAATATTCCATGTTAATTATAGGAGTCTACGTAAATAGACTTACCAAATTCCAAAAAACTTGCGATCATCACGTCTATGGCCATAGATATCACCCTAGTTGGTTTCCAAGGGACGATGATATGATTTTCACTGCTAGCTACAGTGATTTAAGTCTTTATTGATAGTGTATTGGGGATCTAGCCTAGTCTCAAATGATATGAAATGCAGTTTAGAGTACGGTTTTAGAACATAAATGAACTCTAAACTCGATATGGCTTTATGGCATATGAAATGTATTTTGATATTGCACATGGCATAAAATATGTTTCAAAAGTTACATGTGACATGAAATGAAAGTTTTGCATATTCTCAAGTATGTCTTAAAGGTAAAACTGAGATGTATTGATATTTCGCATGTTTAAAAGAATATGTATCATACTTTTAAGATTGCAATTACCTCATATATAATTACATGCTACAAGTCATAATATGATTTCATGGCTTAGACATCACATGACAAGTTGTAGTATTGTTGCATTGAGCTTGAGAACATAATAGGTATAAACTACATGGTGAATAAGAGAGTGATTTAATAGTGAATTCTCATCACATGACATCATGCAATTGCATTAGAATAGTATAATTCTAACTCTGCACTTATATAAATGACTTACTGAGCCTCGCTCATTAAACACTATTTAAATTTTTTAGATTGAGCATGGAGTTGGGGGAGTATTTCGGAGCTATCCGAATAGTCCCAAGCTTGAAATATAGTCCCAACTCTCCAAGGAGATTATTTTGAGCACTTTGGGTATATATACTCTCCTTTTGTACTTAATATCAGTTTCAGGCTGTTTTTGATTTGGTACTATAGATGGGATGTAATCTAAGATATGGAATAGCATCTAGACTATGTTAATGATGAATTATAGAACTGCTAATCCTTGCATGAGTATGGATATATGATTGAATGGCATGAACAAGTGACCAAGCAAGAAGATATGAACCATATGGATGAAATGTTATAATTTGGAAGGGGGCTTAAGTTCTGATGAAAATTTAGACTCATTAAAAGAAAGGATTATGGTGAATTTAGAGATAGTAATGCCAGAATATAAATCAACTGTCGTTGTGGGAATCATGAGCTGTATATTAATTGTGAATTTTATGCAGGTATTTAATCTAGGTAAAGTGATAAAAATAAGCAAGGGAGTTAACGTCCCAAAATAAAATTCACTGTATTGCACTTAGATAAAACAAGTATAGAAAAGCGAAAAATGTGAGGCCCGTATCCTAGTGGCCCATACCTCACTCAACCGTATTGTCCGCTCTGGATTCTAGAGGTGGCCCCCGTCAGTTTCAACTGACGTGGAACTTAGGTCCTCACGGATTTCTTTCGCGTCCGCCGTTACTCGAACCCCTTACCACTTGTAAGTGTCGAGTAACGACTAACCATTGGACCTAATGAAATGCAAGTATGATATTAGACTTGATAAAGTACCATAGTGGTGTGATATTAACCGAAAATGAATTGATATGGTATAGACTTACAGACATCATGAGATGGAGTGATAAGCATTCATGAAATTCATGAGCATTCCGTTATACGGTTTTCATTTCATTTTCTTGAATATTATTGCCATTAAACATGTCTTAGTACTATACATGAAACTCAAAATGATTTATTCTTATCATGTTTATAAGAATACTTTGGATGCTTAAATGGTTTTGAAAAGAATGAATTTATAGTGTATGCATATGTACGTATATGTATGTAAATGAATTTAAAGAAATATATTACGTACTTGACACTATTTTCATGAGAATAGTTAAATGTTTTATGAGACTTTAGGCACCCTAAGAAATTAAATTCAATAAAGCATAGTGGAAGCCGCCTAATTGGAGATTACTCATTAGGCATAGATGCTTGTCCGACAATAGTCGTGGACAGGTCTCAGTCTCACCTGATCAGTGGGGCTGAGAGACATGAGGTCTATGGCCATAGATAGCGCCCTAGTTGGTTTCCAGGGGACGATGACATGATCTTCATTGTTAGCTACAGTGATTTAAGTCTTTATTGATATAGCATTAGGGATTTAGCCTAGTCTCAAACTGATATGATTTATAGTCTAGAGTATGATTTTATTCGATATGAACTCTAGACTTGGCATGGTTCTTTTATAGAACATGAGATATGTTTTGACATGGTATATGTTTTAGACATATTGTAAAAGATGAACATGAGATATGTTTTGAAAACTACATATGTTTTGAACATGTTTTAAAAGTACACGTGACATGGTTTACGAATTGTACATGTTTTTATTATCTCTTAAAGGTGAACACGAGATGAATTGATATGATACATGTTCTGAACATGCTTTAAAAGTACACGTGATATGGTTTACGAATTGTACATGTTTTTATCATGTCTTAAAGGTGAACACGAGATGAATTGATATGATACATGTTCTGAACATGCTTTAAAGGTACATGTGATATGGTTTACGAATTGTACGTGTTTTTATCATGTCTTAAAAGTGAACATGAGATGAATTGATACGATACATGTTTTGAACATGCTTTAAAAATATATATATATTATGATTTCGAGTTTGTATATGCTTTATATATGACTATATACCAAACGTAATAAGATTTGAAAGGATAGTCTTATTGCACCGTAAAGCTTGCATGAACTGTATATTGGATTATGATATAACAATATGCTTTATACGTGAAAGATGTCATAACCTTTTACTATATATGAACGTGGAATCTATATAAAGAGTGCCATGACTATGTACTATCTATGATGATGTTTTTCCACATGGAAAGTAAGATGATCTAATAGAGTACATTAGAACAAATTGTATATGATAAATGACTTGATCGATATTGTGTTTGATCATGGTTTTTATGTGATATGTGATACGCCGTGAGATGAATATAAGCTCTGATTTTTATTGTGAGGCCCGCTTCCCGGACTACCTCACTCATCCGTAGTGTCCGCTCTGGAGTGCACCTGGGGCCACCGCGCCACATGGCGTGCACCCACAGGCCAACGCTCCTCACGGATTTCTTTCGCGTCCCGGAGGGTTCGAACACTTGATCTCAATCAGATGTCAAACACCTCCTACCATTGGACACTAGGTCCAATGGTAGGAGGTGTTTGACATTTGATTGAGATCAAGTGTTCGAACCCTCCGGGACGCGAAAGAAATCCGTGAGGAGCGTTGGCCTGTGGGTGCACGCCATGTGGCGCGGTGGCCCCAGGTGCACTCCAGAGTGGACAATACGGATGAGTGAGGTAGTCCGGGAAGCGGGCCTCACTTACTATTTCTTAAAAACGGATTGAAAATATCCCCCCTTATATTTTGAGTTTTCCCCAGTTAACTACCTGTAAAACATCACAATATAATATAACAGCATTTCCAACAATCCACAATATTCACCAAATACGTGTTATCTCAACAATCCTAGTATTCACAATTGATCACCACATACACATCATCTACTATCAGAATATTACATCAACTATTCATTATCCTAGTTTGCATCCCATCCTATAGTACTGTGCCTGAAAATAAAAGCATGTGCAAAAGAGTGTATACCTCAAAAGTAACCAAGTAGGTTCGGAGGACAGGACCAGTACCATGTATAGATACCATCTCCGAAGTCTCACTCAAAACCCTTATGGCGGAGTTTAACTCAGATGATCTGAAAAGATGTGAAATTAAGGGGGTGAGCAAATCCACGGCTCAGTAAATCATTTATATAAGTGCAGAATTAGGCTTATACTGTTCTAATGCAAATGCATGAGACCTTTACATAAAGATTTTCATATCATATGCCATTTGTAATTGTTTATCCAACATCTCAGATCATGCCTTAAAATCTAAAAACGGGCAAAGAGTTTTAAGATGTCGATGTAAGGGTACTTGAAGATACCTTATCATTCCTGTCTTGGTACCTGTCTATCCCATAAACCTTTGATCATATCAATTCAGTTATTTTCAACCCTTTTATCCTTATACCACCGAATATCATGCATAATGCGTCTTATATAATTCTAACATTGTATGATACTAAACCATGCTTATATTCATCTCACGGCGTATCACATATCACATAAAAACCATGATCAAACACAATATCGATCAAGTCATTTATCATATACAATTTGTTCAATGTACTCTATTAGATCATCTTACTTTCCATGTGGAAAAACATCATCATAGATAGTACATAGTCATGGCACTCTTTATATAGATTCCACGTTCATATATAGTAAAAGGTTATGACATCTTTCATGTATAAAGCATATTGTTATATCATAATCCAATATACAGTTCATGCAAGCTTTACTGTGCAATAAGACTATCCTTTCAAATCTTATTACGTTTGGTATATAGTCATATATAAAGCATATACAAACTCAAAATCATAATATATATATATTTTTAAAGCATGTTCAAAACATGTATCGTATCAATTCATCTCATGTTCACTTTTAAGACATGATAAAAACACATACAATTCGTAAACCATACATGTACCTTTAAAGCATGTTCAGAACATGTATCATATCAATTCATCTCGTGTTCACCTTTAAGACATGATAAAAACATGTACAATTCGTAAACCATATCACGTGTACTTTTAAAGCATGTTCAGAACATGTATCATATCAATTCATCTCGTGTTCACCTTTAAGAGATAATAAAAACATGTACAATTCGTAAACCATGTCACGTGTACTTTTAAAACATGTTCAAAACATATGTAGTTTTCAAAACATATCTCATGTTCATCTTTTACAGTATGTCTAAAACATATACCATGTCAAAACATATCTCATGTTCTATAAAAGAACCATGCCAAGTCTAGAGTTCATATCGAATAAAATCATACTCTAGACTATAAATCATATCAGTTTGAGACTAGGCTAAATCCCTAATGCTATATCAATAAAGACTTAAATCACTGTAGCTAACAGTGAAGATCATGTCATCGTCCTCTGGAAACCAATTAGGGCGCTATCTATGGCCATAGACCTCATGTCTCTCAGCCCCACTGATCAGGTGAGACTGAGACCTGTCCACGACTATTGTCGGACAAGCATCTATGCCTAATGAGTAATCTCCAATTAGGCGGCTTCCACTATGCTTTATTGAATTTAATTTCTTAGGATGCCTAAAGTCTCATAAAACATTTAACTATTCTCATGAAAATAGTGTCAAGTACGTAATATATTTCTTTAAATTCATTTACATACATATACGTACATATGCATACATTATAAATTCATTCTTTTCAAAACCATTTAAGCATCCAAAGTTATTCTTATAAACATGATAAGAATAAATCATTTTGAGTTTCATGTATAGTACTAAGACATGTTTAATGGCAATAATATTCAAGAAAATGAAATGAAAACCGTATAACGGAATGCTCATGAATTTCATGAATGCTTATCACTCCATCTCATGATGTCTGTAAGTCTATACCATATCAATTCATTTTCGGTTAATATCACACCACTATGGTACTTTATCAAGTCTAATATCATACTTGCATTTCATTCGTTAAATCCAATCTCTAGGTATAACACCTATATTCAACCCAAGATGGTTCACATTTCACTTTAAATTCCTCGATTCCTTAATTTAAATTTCAACGGGGTTGTACTAAAGGAAATCAATTTAATCATAAATGTACTCATCGCAAACTATACTATGGATCATTCGATCGTAAAACTAATAACGTTCAATCACTCCATCAATTATCATTATACCATTCTTTATGTATTCTCAACCCTCAACTGTTAATCATCACTGTCATAGCTCAATCTAACTATGCCTATACAATATAATTCTAAGTCCGAATTATATAAATGTCTTACCGAATTGGAGCTTAGCGTGAGCGCATACTAAGGATAGCTAGGTTGTGTTCGTTATCCTTTCATCGTGCTACACATTCAACATTAAAATTCAACTTAGTGTCATCTAATTAAAATTCTATATACTTATAAAAATTCAATGCCAACTATAAAATTTTATTTCAAATGTTTATACCAAGGCATAGACAAAATACTATCATTTTTACCTTGTTCCTTTGTTTCTTCTTTTATTGATTTTCCTTTCCTTTTCTTCCTCTCTTTCTTGCTTCACTTTTCTTCTATTTCTTATCTACTTTGATCATCATGGACAAGCCCAAGTAAGTCTTCTTTTCCCTTGTTTCTTTCTCTTCTTTTTGGATCCCCTTAACAGCCTTAAAAATCACCTAAAATCAACCTCTAACTTGGTTAAAAGGTCAGGCCACGATCAGCCTTGGTTCAGCCACTCTCAGCTCTTTTTCTTCACCATTCTCCTTTTTGATTCCTCTTTAATTCTAGCTCTAAAACACCGTATCATTTAGCCCCTTGATTAGTATATTTCTAGCTCTTTGTTTTTTTTTTTAAACTCTCGTATCAGCCCCCTTTCATCATGCCATTCTAGCAGCATCAATGCCACACATGAAGCCCTTCACATTTCTGCCTCAGCTCCCTTCTCCTGTTTCACCGAGGGATAAGGACCCTAATTGGTCTTTGTTTAAATTAGTTTTGGGTATAAAATCCAGCCCTTGATCAGTGTCAAGATCAACACCGAAAACCTCTTCTTTTTTTTTTTTATATGCCAACCCTATTTAGCCCTTAGGCACTACGGTTTAGGCTCCAAAATGCCACTCGAAACTCACTGCAGCCTCACCTAAATCCCACTGGTTCAACTTCTCCCACAAGCTCTTTCACATGTAACCTACCTTGCCAGATCTGTATCCTTCAGCCTCCTGTAGTCAACTCTATAATAGGACTACAAGTCTCTTGCTTCTAGCCCTCCTCCACGCATTGCTCAACTCTGCTTTTGTTCCTCTTCACGCGTCCATAGCAGCCTCTGAACCAGTCAGCCCACTTTGCTTCTCGGTTTTACTGCTACAGTTCCATTTCGATCTTAAGGCCCCTCTTGGTTTAGCTCCCACCGTCCCTGCTTCTTCCTCTCTTGGTGTCAGTATCTTCACCGTTTCTAGCTTTGTTCCTTCACTTTCATTTATTTTCATTTCACCCGATTTCTACCTCTCTCTCGTGTCTCTATCTCATTCTCTTTTCACTCCGCAACTTCTTTCAATTTCTTTTCTTTCTTTTCCTTTACATTTTATTTTCTTTTATTTATGTTTAGAGTGGTGTAGTAGGGAACATAAGGCAGAGTAGTCTGCCTTTTGGCAGACGTGATAAGAGAGTGGGAGATTTGGTGAGATATTTTCCCATCAAATCCTTAACTTTCTTATATTATATAATTTATATATATTTATTTTCTTAACTCCCTTTTTATAAATATTTTAAATTTTATAATATATATCTTATTTTAATTTATAACTATATACATATATATATTTACACCGTATACTTGTGTAAGTATTTATTTATCCATGGTGTACGTATTTAAATTCTTTGTTTTTTCAAATATATTTATATTTATATTTATATTTATATATGTGTATTTTCAAATATATATATACATATTTATTTACACATGTAATTTATTTTATAACTTTTTTTATCATTTAATTTATTATTATTTTTATATACAATCACGTACATATGCATGCATGTATACATGTACGTTGCATGCATTTGGTTTACGTACGCATGCATTTAGGTTGGTTTATGGATGTACACAACCATATTCGTGCATTCAATTATAATTCCTTTCGTATCATTTGGCGTACATTAAACATATTGTACTAACGTACGTTCCACGTTATTCTCGAAGACTTTGTTCCCACGATATGAATCACAATCTTATATTTACAAAATCTCAAATTTTCATTATCGTCTTATATTTGCTTAAATTATACGTTGGGTGTATATATATATATATAGTTTAAGAAAAATCGTGGTTCTCACATCCTCCCCACCTTGAAAAATTTGGTCCTCCAAATTGTTTCGAGTTATTCTTCAATAGGTGATAATATTTCTCTTTCATTAAATTGTCGAACTCCATGTTGCTTCTTCTGAGAAACGATTTTTTTTGCCAAAGCACTTTTACCAAGGAAATCGTGTCGATCCCGAATACCTTATCCTTTCGATCAAAAATCTAAATCGATTTCTCAACATAACTCAAGTCTTCCCTGATTTCCAAATATTCATACTCAATCACGTGGAAAAGATCCAAATGATACTTCCTAAATATAGAGACATGGAATATGTTACGCACACTCGATAGCTCTAGGGTAGTGTTAGTCGATATGCCACCCACTTATTCCAATATTTCAAATGATCCAATGTATTGAATACTCAACTTCCCTTCCTTCCCAAATATTATTATGCCTTTAGATGAAGTGATCTTCAAGGATACTTTATCTCTAAGCTGAAACTCCGAGTGTCTCCTTCGTTTATTGGCATAAATCATCTATTCACTCCGAGTTGTCCCTAACCGATCCCATATCAACTTCACATTTTGAGAATTTTTTTCTCTGCTAGTTCCAAAGCATATATCTTGTCCTTATATCCTAAAACTTGTCGTCTATCTTTTTCACTAGCAATACTAATGCTTTTAGGGTGACACACTTGACAAGTAAATTCCTTGTCTAGCAACTCTCGCATTTGCTTTTAAGCTCTTCCAACACTGATCAACATCATCCCAACATCTGAGGGTACTTTTCTTTATCACTGGCTCTTTCTCCATATCATTTCAAGGTCCGATAAGTTACAAGATCATAAGTTCATATTATCACTTATTTCAAAGATGGTACCGTTTCCATATTAATTTCAAAGTTCAATACTCGATAAGTCCACCTATTTGTACGTATCTCGTTAGTTCATACTTTGTGACCATTCATCCTTTTATAATTCAAAACTATCAATCTAGGTCAAGATCAGTACGAAGGCATTGTGATCTTGAGTGTCTTATTTCATGCAACCTTAACTTCCATATCAATTTTTACTTGCACGACATGTCTTAATAATCTCTAATATTTGCTAAAGATTCAAAGTCTATAGCATGTCTCGTTCAATCATAACTTTACCAATAAGAGATTTGAAAGGTCCTTTTGTTGTCAAATTCCCATAGTTTATAACCATAGGATTTAAACCATTGAGCTTTCAAGGTCCATGTAGTTCAAGGCAGTATATTTCAGAAGTCATAAATTTTGAAATCAATGTAGTCTCCAATTCACATATGTTTTATATCAAATGGTTTTCCGAAGCCCATACATTTATCAACATATATAAGATCCTATACATCTTTCGAATCCATAAGGAGGTTAGTCAATTGTTTTCTCTCAAGGCATCTCAATAAAGTTCACTTTCTGCCACACATGGTGGACAAGTTTAAGTAAATTTCTTGCCATTTTCGTTGTTAGGCTCAAAATCCTATTGGTCTACTATCATAAGCCCAATCGAACCCTAGTTATTGAGTTCATTAAGGTAGCCCAATCCCTCAAATCCAAAACTTTCATATTTTGGCATCACTTTGCAATCCCAATAGTTTTCAAAACAAGCCTAGATCTTGTGTTCGATCAAATCTTATACCTTTTAGGTATTACCAGTTCATTGACAAAAGGTCCTTCAATCCTCTCTTTTTGTTTTACACTTGAGGCCTTATAAGGTAACGTTCGTCTAAGTTTAAGAGGTACGCTTAAACTCCATGCCATAGTATAATCTCATTTTTAAACAAACTATGCCAGTCACTCCACAATCATTTCCATCAAACACAATTTTAAGCCTCATTCATAAGTTGTGATGAGTATACCATATCAATCTCCACAACCCAAAACTTAACATAGGCTACTATGTCTATTCTTATCTCGTTGCAATTCACAATACCTTATAGGCCATTGTGTCACTTATTGAGGCTTCAAGCCATTTACACCATGGTAATCTTCTTAACCTCGTTATCATTTAATTTCTATATAAAAACACATGCATTTAGAACAATATTCTGCACTTATTTAGCACTTTAACATTCAGGCATTGACAGTACTATGAGATGTAAACTATTTTGACTTCTCTACACTGACACGTACTAGACAAACTTTGCTCTGATACCATTAAATCTGTCACGTCCCGAAAGCCACGACATTCACTTGATAGTCATATTTTTTCCGTTTTTCAAATATATATATACATATTTATTTACACATGTAATTTATTTTATAACTTTTTTTATCATTTAATTTATTATTATTTTTATATACAATCACGTACATGTGCATGCATGTATACATGTACGTTGCAGGCATTTGGTTTACGTACGCATGCATTTAGGTTGGTTTATGGATGTACACAACCATATTCGTGCATTCAATTATAATTCCTTTCGTATCATTTGGCGTACATTAAACATATTGTACTAACGTACGTTCCACATTATTCTCGAAGACTTTGTTCCCACGATATGAATCACAATCTTATATTTACAAAATCTCAAATTTTCATTATCGTCTTATATTTGCTTAAATTATACGTTGGGTATATATATATATATATATATATATATATATATATATATATATATATATATATATATAGTTTAAGAAAAATCGTGGTTCTCACAAAAAATTAGCCCTAAATTCTACGCATGCATACAAACAAGATGCACTATTGTGACCTTCGAGTCATGACATTTTTCTTGTATTATATTTATTATTTCCATTTTATTAAATTCCTTGACTATGTTATTTTATATTCTTTTCTAAGTTTAATTCCTTACCATGACTTTTAATAATTTCTTTCAATTTCTTATCTTCAGCCTTATCAATTTCAATAATTACTTTATTTTATTTATTTAATTCCCTACCAAATGCCACTACAAGTCTACACTCGAATTTCAATCTTTTATAATTCCACCTATAATTATATTAATATTTGTTATATCATTTCTTATCTATTAATTACCAAAATTCTAATATTTCATCTCATAAAATATGCTTAGCCTAATTCACTTACTTGTTCAAACTCATTTCTTTTCTAAATTTCCAATTTCATTAAAATAATCGAATTAACCTTTATAAATTATTTCTTAACTATCCACCATAAAATTTTACCTTGTAACTTATATATTTTTGCCTTCGCTAATTTCACATTTGTCCACATTTTTACTATTTTTCCTAATTTTATATTTGTAATAGATCTTAATTTATCATTGTATAAACTTTATATTTGTCAACTATTAAAGATTACATTAGCATTTTTCTTTTCTTTTCTTTTCTATTTTCCTTTCTTTCTTTTCTGTTTTTCTTTTATTTTCTTTTATTTTCTTTTTCTACTACTGCCAACAGCAGCTTTCATATTTCCTTTCATGGCTAGGGGCTTCATCCTACCATGTTTGCATTCATTCTACATCCAATCCTAGTGTCATGAACCCTTTTTACTCATTCAAGTTTTTTATCAAACATCTTAAACTCATCATTTTATCATCACCATCATGCAACACAAACTATAACCGGTAGTACCATCCACGCCACTGCCCTGTTTTTGAACTATCATCAAACCAATTTCCATGATTTCACAAATCATTAAATCTAAATTCCAAGCAAGCTTACTTCATTACCCACTTCAAAATCCTACCTAATATATATCAAAAGCACAAAAATTTCCTTATTAGCACATAATAGCCGAACACTTCATTTTCACCTACACTTAACGTTATTTCATTTTAAGGTCTCAAATATATTTCATGGGCATGAATAAATTGAAGACCATGGCTGGAAATAAATGGTACATCACCAAGCCTTACCTTTCACCATTGCCGATAGTACCAACTTGATAGGATGATATTTTGTGAATTTTATATGTGCTAATATATTCTCTATATTGATATCTTATGCCTAAAAGAGCTTACTAATGTTTATTTTATGTTTTAGGTATTAAATACCAAAGTTGAAATTAAAAGGAGCTAAAAGGAGCAAAGTGCAGATTTTTCTGTCCAATTTAAAAGATTGATGAATTTGATCAACTTAATGACCTGATCTCAAGAAGTGGGCTTCATCGAAGTTGTAGAGGACTTCTATCATGACTCGAAGGCCGCGACTTTTCCTTAATACTTATACTTTTCTTAGTCTACAAATTTATGGACTAAATTTTTCTTTTTCATTTTTTGTATTCGGTGTCAGTGTAGTTACTATACTATCTAGGTGACCTATAGTTATTTTATTTAAATATTAAACTAGCAAGGAAACGGTTCTTAGTTACATCCCGACTTGTTAAACAGAATATGTACTGTGCATCAATTTAAGTCTTACATGTAAACAAGTATTTTATAAGAAACATATACCTCAGAAGACTAGTACCAAGTCCATACACCGTCTCCGATGCCCACTTAGCAGCTCACACGGTAGATGTTAACTTTAGTAGTCTAAAAGAGATGAAATTTAGTGGGGTGAGCAAAACCACGGCTCAATAAGAGACTAATATAAATACAAGAGTAGGATCATACTGTCTTAACCGCAATGCTTAAAACTTGCAAGGATGCAATTACAGTCAATCCTTTCTCATCGATAACATCTCATTATCTCAATTCTTGCCATCTGTCTATCACTTATACTTTTAAATAAATCATCATTTTCACTTTTCAGTTTTCTTATCCTTGTACTATAGTGCATCGCACAATAATATCTCGTGTCCAATTTGAATGTCACATACTATTAGTCCATACTTTACTCAATCTTGGAGTACATCATGTCCAATTGAGATATCATATCAAGTCACTTTATGTTTCATAATCGTACTCCTGTATTCTATCATCTCATATCACTTTCCATATAGAGAAATCATGATCACAGTGGTACGAAGTCATAATCCTCTTCGTATAAATTCTATACTCATGTATCATATCATATCATATCATGACATCATGTAGACGAAATATCATTACCACCAAGTCATGATACTCCTCATATACTCTTCATGTTTTTGTACAGTACACTAATGATTTAGTAATCAGCTTATGCAACTTCACTGTATAAACTGCTATCATTTCAAATCATATCATATATACTTCAGAACATGCTCCACATATAACTTTCAATTCATTTTATAATTACTTTCAAAACATGATCGATGCATGTACAATTGCAAATCATGTATTCGTTTTTAGAGCATGTCTGAAACATGTGTTTTCAAAACATTTTTCATATACTGTAAGTCATATCAGGTCTAGAGTTCATATCAAATCAAACTATACTCTAGACCGCATATCATGTCATGTTTGACACAAAATCATATACAAATCATATAGGTGTCAAAATCATATATCATGTACTTTTAAAACATATACTGTAAGTCATATTAGGTTTAGAGTTCATGTCAAATCAAACTATACTCTAGACCGCATATCATGTCATGTTTGACACAAAATCATATACAAATCATATAGGTGTCGAAATCATATATCATGTACTTTTAACATGTTTAAAACATGTACAGTTTCAAAATATTTCTCTTTTCAAACATGTTTCATGTACTACATAAATCATTTCAAGTCTAGAGTTCATATCAATAAAATCATACTCTAGACTTCATATCGGTTAGAGACTAGGCTAGATTCCTATCATCTCTATAAATAAAGACTTAAATCACTGTAGCTAGCAGTGAAAATCATGTCATCGTCTCTTGGAAACCAACTAGGGCACTATCTATAGCCATAGACCTCATCTCTCTCAGCCCCACTGATCAGGCGTGACTGAGACCTGTCCACAACTATTGTCGGACAAGCATCTCTGCCTAAAGAGCAAAGCTCCAATTAGGCGGTTTCCACTATGCTTTATTGAATTTAAATTCTTTTAGGGTGCCTACAGTCTCATAAAACATTTAAATCTTTATCCTTTCTTGTCAAAATCATGTAAAGCATATGGTATCATCATTTAAGAAATTTTATATATAATATATATATATCTACCATATACTTTCCTTTCAAAACAAATCAATACTTTATAGTATACATATAAACATTATTAAAAATGTTTTCAAGTTGTAACAAGGCATTTTTTTTAATGCAATGCAATTTAAAACATGAGTTCAATAGTGAACTATCATTTTCATCAACCATGTCATTTAATTATAACGTTCACTATATTTCAATTCTTTCATTTCCATCCTTTTGATTTCAATCAGATCATACCTAATAGGTAATTTCGATACTATTTTCAAATATCGATATAAATCATATTTCATCTAATACAGTGAAGTAATTCATTCAATTTTTATTACCATCAATCATTCGACTTCGAAACTTCCTCTTTGTCAAATCAGTAGATTTGTATTCAACTCATTCAATACTCGATTCATTAAGTATTCAAATTGTTCAATATTCAATTCATTCGATAATCAAATCACTTGGTATTCAGACCATTCGATATTCAATATCCTTTCTCAATCGTCATTGACTGTAATAATCATTTATACATCTCATCATCAATATTAGGATCACATCATTAGCATGAATCCTCTTAGTTTCTATGAGCATTTAGATATTATGTTTCTGTGTAACCATCAAGATACGGAAATTATGTAATTTCCAATATCGTCATCCAATATCTACTCCAGAGTCGATATTGAAGATAACAGAACCACCTGATCAATAATCACTTATCAAATCCAATTATGGTTTGACCTACTGACGCACGTTCATAATTTCTGACTTGAGTTTCAATTTCATTCACTATCACAGAGTTAGATCACAATCCTCAATTCAATTTTCCATGTGGCCTGTATAATTTAATATCGAACTTATGCGATTATTAATCTCATTATTCAAGGCCTATTTCACGGTTATACGCAAAAACCATGTATCTGCATATTTTATCACTCAATTGTTTGGATCTATAATTGATCGGATTGTGTCGTGATTCAACCTCACTTTTAATAAAGTTATGTATGTACAAATCATATATTCGTTTATGATTCAGTATCATAACTATCCATTTTGTACCACAATATTGCTAATAATACCAATATCACTAGTGTATGTACGTTTATTATCTCACATATATCTGGTGATACGATGTAGTATGGTGAAATCATTTCAACATCGATCTCTCGAATAGTCCCTGTTATCACGTTTCAGAATTGCTTCAAGATCAAGAATCGAATTCAGTAAATTCTGGAAAAATCATTACTCCATTAATAGATTCACAATTCAGTTACTTGACCATCAAAATTTCAATTACGAACTTCTCTTCCAAGCTACATCATATAATCATTATTACTTTCATCAATACTCCAACCAATCGATATTCTTCCTCATTTTCGACTCAATAATCAACTTGAAATGTTAAGATAACTTGAATTATCAGTTCTATAAGATTCTCAACAAAATTCCTCGCGTTATCTTGCTCATTCATTACCCCTCTCATCAATTTCAATAATCAATTTCTCCATGACACGATAAGATCCTTTCAAAACTGATTTATGATAATTCTTCCCAAGATTTCATTTACATGAGAAGCTTAATCTTTTTCCTCAAACATTTTCATAGAAATTTCGACAGCATAACGGCTTAATTTTCCCTAACCTCCTATAAGAGAAACACAATTTATACCACAGCTGTTGATTCTCACAATTCCTACATCTCTACTTAGACCCCCACCATCAGTTGTGGGTCCTCTTAGCATTTTTAACATCAATTCAATCAATGCATCATATTAAAAAAAAAACACACAATTCCATTAAAAATCATTCCATCAATGCATCATATAAAAATCATAAATCCCACACACAATATAATGCTACTAATGCTTTATAAAAGTATCTTACCTGTTCGCCAAAGCTTAGCGCACTTTCCGATTTTCGAGCCTTGCCAAACTCCACCATTCGTCTCATTTCCGTTTTTGCTATAATTTCAATAATTAACACATATTTTCATTTAGAAAATAATCCAACAATTTCTAATAAATTTCATAGATATATAGCGAAATCTTTTAAATTTTCCTTACCCATTTCTTCTTCTTCTTCTTCTTCTTCTTCTTCTTCTTCCTTTTCCTTTTCCTTTTTCTTTTTCTTTTCTTCTTTTTCTTTTTCTTTTTCTTTTTCTTTCTCCTTCTTTCTCTTTTTCTTTTCTTTTCTTCTTTTTCCTTTCTTTCTTCTTCTTTTCTTTTTCTTTTCTGAACTGGGTCGAGTCAGGTTCAGCTTGGCTTGGCCGGTTCAGTTTGGCTTCGTCGGTTCAGCCTCTTCCCACCGGCATCACCGCCGGTTCCGGCCTCCCTCAGCTGGCCACGGTTGCGAGGATGTCGGATCTGGCCTCGGTTTCGCCCCATCACCGGCGACGGTGCCGGATCTGGAACAGTTTCTCCTATGTTTCTTCCTCCCTCCGCCGTCCTTTGCCTCGTCGGTGACCTTCCTTTTCTTCCCCTCAGCTCCACCGAGCTCGGGGTTGGTGTGGCGGTGCCTAGACCGGCTGGCACTGCCACATCCCTCTTTTCTCCTTCCCTCTTTTTCCTTCGATTTTTCTCTTCTGTTTTCGCACCGATTCCTTCTCTTTTCACCTCGGGCTGCCGTCATCTGCTTCTTCTCTTGCCGGCGACACCACTCTCTCTTTCCCTTCCTCCTTTAGCTCAGTCGGCATCGGCCGGCCTCACATCTCGCCCTTCTCCTCTGTTTCGTAAGGAAAAGGGGTGGGAATCGAGTTTGAATCCCGATTCCCCCTCTTTTCTTTTTTTCTTTTTTTTAATAATATAAATATATTTATTTATATAATTATATTAATACAATATATATTGTATTTACAATATATATATACACACATCTTTATTTCTTAAATTTTGGATTTTTATCATCCAAAATAAATATACTCATTTTCATCTCTTTAAATATTTGGATCTCTTAATATCCAAATTAATTTCTTGATTTCATTTCTTATTTAATTTGGATTGCAATTTATCCAAATTAAATTTTCCCGGATATTTAGTATTTATTTTCGAAATTTCATGGCCTTCACAACTTCTCAAGGTTTCCAGAATACACAAGATCGCAAAATCAGAGTTTGTTTGATGGGTCAAACGTCTGGACAAAATCAGTACAAAATTCTGGGTAGAATAACGTGATTTAGAAAAGAATTCCAACAAAGCAAGGTTAAGACAAGATTTGGTTGAGACAAGACATGTTTGAAAATTTTGTTATGTCTTAAAGTTTTAATTATTTTTAAGACAATGTAATAAAGTAGGAAAATAGAGTTTGAGTAGAAAAAGAATTGTAAAGAAAGAGAAGTTCTAAAAAGAGTTTGAGTCAAATTAAAACTCTTCTTAGACTCTTACTCTAATTTAGATTCTTAGGCCTATATAAAGAGCACATTGGCTCTCATAAAAATCAGATCTCTCTTCCCCGTCTTCTCTCTTGTTTAGTTTTAGAGTAGATTTTAAAAAAATTTTATTTTCATTATTTTGCTGATTTCTTTATTATTTTTAATTCTGATTTTGTTTTCTTTATTTAAATTTATATTGTTTGTGTTCTTGCTTGCTAGTTTATAATCTTGATTATTAATTCTGATTTTATATTATTAAAGATTGCTTCTTTGATTGTTTCTTGCATGATATTTGTAATCTTTATAATATATAATTTGGAGTTTATATTCTTGAATATGAATAGTGAGTAGTTTTCTTGTTCAGTTATGAGGTAAATTGATTATTCTTGGGAAAAGCATGTTGTGAGATTCTTGAACCTATAATATAATTGTTGATTAAATATCCAAGATTCTCTGAGCACATTATAATGATTGTTTGATTGATTAGATAGGGTGCACACTATTTGGTTAAATTAAATAATCTACCGCCAAATTAAAAACATAAGTCCGTAATTGCTTGTGGAGTTAATCACTAAGGATGGAGGAGAATTAACGTCTAGATTAAATGAACCGAGCTTATTTGTTTGTTATCTAATGTCAACTCATATCTTTCTTGTTGTTAATACTGCTACAACTTATATCTAGAGAGCTTGTTCTAGGTAGGTTAAGTAGTTAGAGATTAGTTAAAGAGCTTGTTTTAACTAACGACTCAATAAGGAAAGATGGTGTAACAGAGCTTGTTGTTATGCTACGGTTGATTGTTTAATTGACAATAATATTTTGTAATCAATGATCAACATCAAAATTTAAGAATAACTGATTGCCTCGTAACTAAAGCTTTTTTGTAATTGTTTTTTTATATTTAATAATTCTTGTTTTCTCTATTTTAGGCATAGCTTATAAAACCCCAAAATTTTCTTCTTCCCTAAAACCTAAAATTAGATTTTTAATTTAATAATTAACTTAAATAATTCAGTCTCTGTGGGTTCGACCCTTGCTTTGCTATCTACATAGTAGAGTTAGGAAATTTTATTTTTGGTGACTGACGACACTCGTCAATTTCTGGCACCGTTGCCGGCGATTGTTATTTATTTAAGTTGTTTATTATAATTTAAAGATCTAATTATTTTCTTTTCTTTCTTCCTTGCAGGGTTTGCATGTCTGACAAGGATTCTAGTCACAAACTTCAAAAGATTAGGGACTACATACAAGCAACCCAAAGCATGGTGCCACAAACACCACAACATCCACTATCACTACCACCCAAGACGAGAGGTAAGAGGCCTCCATGGAGCAAGCTTATGAACCACACTATAATTATGACCCATGCTATAATTATGAACCACATTACGATACCTATAATCAAGGACGGTGGGATCATTCTAATTTTAGTTATGGGAATCAATATGAGGTTTACAATGCGCCATTCCAAGATACATATCAAGCTCCACCTTAAGACTCAGGTATGCCTCCACCTCAAGAATCAAGTATGTCTCTTGAGGATATTGTTAAGACTCTTGAAATTAAAACTTTACAATTTTCACAAGAGGTTGATGTTTATATTAAGAATATTGAGCACCATGTGAGTCAAATAATGAATTCTTTAAGTAACATTGAAGCTATGACCTCTCAACCTGTGGAGAATCCAAGAGATAATATTACTAACATCACCTTGAAAAGTGAAAGGGAAATTGAATCCAAGGAAAGTGCACATGAAGATGTCGACAACTTTATAGAAAGAGAGGATGAAACTGGTTTCAATATTAAAGGTGGAGTTGTTAACATGCACAATGTAAAAGGGAGAAAGAATTTCGAAAACTTTATAAAGCACTATGAGGATGTTGAAATTAAGGAATCCAAAACTGAGGTAAGTGATAAACAAATTCCTTTTAATTCTTCTACTTACCCTCCTCCTTTTCCTAGTAGGTTTGCAAGAGCTACAAACAAAGAGCAAGACAAGAAGACATTGAAGACATTTAGGAAAATGGAAGTCAATATTCCTCTCCTTGAAAAAATTAATGATCAAGTGCCTTGCGATGCCAAGTTTTTAAGGGAACTATGCACTTCCAAGAGGAAATTAAAAGGTGATGAAAAGCAAGTTTTTAAAGATGAGTTAGAAATAGCCACGAGCAAAAATCTTGAGAATGAGTGATGGAGATCCACTTGCTCGTGATGTTAGTGATGCTAAGGATCCATTGCTCATCCAAGGAGGTCCAATTACCCGAGCTCGAGCCAAGAAGACGCAACAAGCCCTGGCCTCATTAATGCAACAAGCTCTGGCATTATTGAAGTGTCAAGGAAGCTTCCATGAAGAGTCCCAAGACATCTATACTTGCTTGGAAGCCCAAACGACATAAGCATGGTTTACTGTCTTATTTTAGCTTAACAATAAGATGGGCTAAGTGTTTGAATAGCCCACATTTGAGTCTTGTTGTGTCTTGGACTATTTATTTTATGTAACTAGGTTTAGGCATGAATTTGGGTTTAGTCTTATTTTCTGTTGGTGTTAATTCCAGCCCACTTGTTTATGGGCTTAAGTGCTAGGTATTATTATAAATACCTTGTAAACGCTACTGATGAACAGATCAGTTTTGAATTTCAAAATTTGAGTGTGCCTTTCTCTTGGGTTCCCTCTCAACTAGGCTTATCAAGGTCTTCTTCCTTGTGGCACCTCCTTTTTCACCATCCACCATTACTATACCTTAGGTTCTCGAATTCTTATTCGTAGGGTCAAGGTCAAATACCTTTGGGCTCGAATCTCTTTAGGCTTCGGGTCTAGGTTTTCAGAAGTTGTCATTCTTCATCCTTGCTTCAGTCCCGTTGCGTTTTCAGCTCCTTCAAATTCCAAGCTACGTTTTCTCTTGTCCGTGTGCATCAATTGGTATTCAGAGCTCAAGTTTTGATTTTCTAGTTTGTTTGTGCATCACTCATTTTTCAATTTTTGGTTTGTTGGTTTCGATTTTTTTTTCTTTTGTTAGTTTCAATTTTTGGTTTGTTTGTGCGTCTCTCACTTTTGGTAGAACCCTAGCAGCCACTTATTTCGTAACCCTAGCCGCACCTCTCAATTATAACCCTAGCCGCACTTCTTCAACCACTTAATTCAACGCTAGTCGCACCCCTACTCTTTTCAAGGAAATCGCAAAAAAAAATCAGATTAAAAAAAAGAAGAAAAAAAAGGAAAAATTCAAAAAAAAAATTGTTGCGGTACTGTTCAAACAAAAAATTTTGTTTGAGTTAGGAGGCGTGTGAGTACCCGTTTTAAAGAAAACGACGAAAGAAAACGAACTCGTAAAAACGAGCCCCACCCTATATTGGCCAAATTCCATCGTTTTCCTATAGTTTTAGGCCATTTTTCATATTTTTGGTCCTTCTAGTGATTTTTTTATTTTTCTATTTTTATTTTATTTTTTTCTTTCTTTGAGTCACCCTAGCCGCACCTTTCTGTGAAAAACAACAAAAGGGAGAAGAATTCAAAAAAAAAGATATGAGCTTACTTTGATGTTTTATGCCTAAAAGAGCTTACTAATGTTTATTTTATGTTTTAGGTATTAAATATCGAAGTTGGAATTAAAAGGAGGTAAAAGGAGCAAAGTGCAGATTTTTCTGTCCAGTTTAAAAAATTGATGAATTTGACCAACTTAACGACCTGATCTCAAGAAGTAGCCTCCATCAAAGTTGTAGAGGACTTCTCAAGGGTTCCAGAATGTACAAGATCGCAAAAATCGGAGTCCATTTGTTAGGTCAAATGTCTGAAACAAATCAGTGTGAAATTCTGGGTAGAATTATGTGATTTAGAAAAGAATTCTAACAAAGCAAGGTTAAGACAAGATTTTGTGAAGACAAGATTTGGTTGAGACAAGACATGTTTGAAAATTTTGTTATGTCTTAAAGTTTTAATTATTTTTAAGACAATGTAATAAAGTAGGAAAATAGAGTTTGAGTAGAAAAAGAATTGTAAAGAGAGAGAAGTTCTAAAAAGAGTTTAAGTCAAATTAAAACTCTTCTTAGACTTCTACTCTAATTTAGATTCTTAGGCCTATATAAAGAGCACATTGGCTCTCATAAAAATCAGATCTCTCTTCCCCCTCTTCTCTCTTGTTTAGTTTTAGAGTAGATTTAATAAAAATTTTATTTTTATTATTTTATTGATTTCTTTATTATTTTTAATTCTGATTTTGTTTTCTTTATTTAAATTTATATTGTTTGTGTGTTCTTGCTTGCTAGTTTATAATCTTGATTATTAATTCTGATTTTATATTATTAAAGATTGCTTCTTTGATTGTTTCTTGCATGATATTTGTAATCTTTATAATATATAATTTGGAGTTTATATTCTTGAATATGAATAGTGAGTAGTTTTCTTGTTCAATTATGAGGTAAACTGATTATTCTTGGGAAAAGCATGTTGTGAGATTCTTGAACCTATAATACAATTGTTGATTAAATATCCAAGATTCTCTGAGCACATTATAATGATTGTTTGATTGATTAGATAGGGTGCACACTATTTGGTTAAATTAAATAATCTACCGCCAGATTAAAAACATAAGTCTGTAATTGCTTGTGGAGTTAATCACTAGGGATGGAGGAGAATTAAGGTTTAGATTAAATGAACCGAGCTTATATGTTTGTTATCTAATGTCAACTCATATCTTTCTAGTTGTTAATGCTGCTACAACTTATATCTAGAGAGCTTGTTCTAGGTAGGTTAAGTAGTTAGAGATTAGTTAAAAAGCTTGTTTTAACTAACAACTCAGTAAGGAAAGATGGTGTAACAGAGCTTGTTGTTATGCTACGGTTGACTGTTTAATTGACAGTAATATTTTGTAATCAATGATCAACATCAAAATCCAAAATAATTGATTGCCTCGTAACTAAGGCTTTTTGCTAATTGTTTTTTTTTTATATTTAATAATTCTTGTTTTCTCTATTTTAGGCATAGCTTATAAAACCCCAAAATTTTCTTCTTCTTCCCTAAACCCTAAAATTAGATTTTTAATTTAATAATTAACTTAAATAATTCAGTCTCTGTGGGTTCAACCCTTGCTTTGCTATCTACATAGTAGAGTTAGAAAATTTTATTTTTGGTGACTGACGACACTCATCACAACTTCCCTAAAATCGATTCTATTTCTTCACATCCAGCCCACCAAATTTGAATTTAAGGTGTTCCTATGGTGAAGGATGGATCATGTAAAGGAGTCTTGGTGTTTTGGTGATAGCAAATGGTGATGTCGATTGGGTAAGGATGAAGAAAGCATGAGAAAATCAGGAAGAAATGGGGTAGAACGTGAGTAGCTGAAATAGATAAGCAAGTCGGTGATGAGACTGGGTTTCTGCCAATATTAAGCTTCGTTTAGTCTTCTTTATTTAATATTTCATCCAATAAAATGGTGCCACATTTTTAGTAGGTAAAATTTCCTTTAAAGTTTCAATTATTTTATTTAGGCCACCATATATATCCACTTAATTTATATTTCAAATTTTATATTTTATTTTATTTTAATTAAATATTATTTATTTTATTTTAATTAAATTTAATCTTTGACTATTTTGACCCACTCCTATGTTAAATGACCATTCGACCCTTGTTTAATTTCATTATTTCCAATTATAGCCCATCATTAATTTAAAATTTTTAATTTCAGATTTAATATTTTATTTTTATTATTTTTCATATATTTTAGTTAAACATGGTCAATTATTGACCTTTGAGGGGGTTTGACTAGTCTTGGGGTTTGACATTACCAACTACTCCTTATTGAAACTCGTCACTTAATTCGCGTAATTCAGTTCACAGGCTGAATCCATGTGAAACTTCTTTACACGAGAATTGTCCTATAACATTCTATAGGTCTAAAGTCAATTTGGTTTGATTGTTATTTAGAAAAGTTCATCCGAGGTATAGACACGATCATCGTTTTCAAATTTGTTTCTAACTTTTCAAAATACATTCAAACAAGGTGATTTTGAGATGCAACTTCTTGCCATATTCATATTTCACCTCAAATATCATCATTCTAGGGTCTCAATTCGATCTGGACAGAGAAAGTCCTGGTGGACCCTCACCAAGTACCTCTCTGAACCTTATCAAACAAACCATTCATTAAATATTTAAAAATAAATTTCTCTTTTTAAATTCCTACACTCTGTAGCTTATATCGAATATAAGAAATTGGGGTCCTCACAGTATGGATATGATCATCATTTTCGAATTTGTTGTACATAAACTGAGGTATACTCATCTTAAGGGATTCGAAAAAATAGTCTTCTTGACCTTTAGATATTTCAAGCTCATTTTAATATTTTGCCACTTTAGAGACCATCCGAGTTACGAATTGCCCTGTGAGGCCCACTTGACAATTTTCCTGATAATTCTATAACGTAGGAGAAATAGTTTCTGAAATTTTACTTATTATTCCAATTCATCACTTCCATGGGTATAGGGAGAATAGAGAAATTTGGGCTCTCACCTAAGAGCAGGACATTATGGTGTTGAGCAGGGCATTGGAACATATTCTTGGGTGCTTGAACCAATGCCAAGACAAAGGTAGTTTTCTTTGAGTGTTAAAATAGGGGCATTTTGGAATTGAAAGGTTGGTGTTTAGTACTTAAATGGCATCCCAAACGGGGCTGGAACAAGGAGTTTGAGGGTTGGACAAAATTGAATAGGAAGAAAGGAAAAGAAAAGAGAGGTATTTTGTGGAATTTTCCAAACTCCCGGCTAAAGAGAAAGGGTAAAGGATTTATGTTTTGCCTTGGTGAATTTATGTGTTATTTTATAATTTTCCTAAATATTGTGTATGTTTGCATTGTAGTAAAATTCACAAAGTGGTGATTGTGGAATTGGCTAAGGCTTGGTTTTGTCATTATTGCTAAGCTTGAGGCGAGTTGGTAAGTTGTTTATATAATGTAGAATTAAATTATATTGTATAAGGTTGAAAGTTGAAAACAATTTTTAATACTATAGATTAATCAATTTGATTATATATGATAAGTGTCATTAGTCACCAAAAATAAAATTTCCTAACCCTACTATGTAGAAAGCAGAGTAAGGGTCGAACCCACAGAGACTGAATTGTTTAAGTTAATTATTAAATTAAAAATCTAATTTTAGGAGGGAAAGAAGAAGAAATTTTTGGGGTTTTGAAAACTATGTCTAAAATAGAGAAAGCAAGGATTATTAAATATCAAAGACACATATAAAAAAAAACTTCAGTTACGAGGCAATTAATTATTCTTGAATTTTGATGTTGATCATTGATTACAAAATATTACTATCAATTAAATAGTTAACCGTAGCATAACAACAAGCTCTGTTACACCATCTTTCCTTACTGAGTCGTTAGTTAAAACAAGCTCTTTAACAAATCTCTAACTACTTAACCTACCTAGAACAAGCTCTCGGATGAGTGTCGTCAGTCACCAAAAATAAAACTTCCTAACTCTACTATATAGATAGCGGAGCAAGGGTCAAACCCACAGAGACTGAATTATTTAAATTAATTATTAAATTAAAAATCTAATTTTTGAGGTTTAGGGAAATAAGAAGAAATTTTGGGGTTTTCTAACTATGTCTGAAATAGAGAAAACAAGAATTATTAAATATCAAAAACAATTAGCAAAAAGCTTCAGTTACGAGGCAATCAATCATTCTTGGATTTAGATGTTGATCATTGATTACAAAATATTACTGTCAATTAAATAGTCAACTGTAGTGTAATTCCCCAACGTCCAATTACACCTATCTTTCCTTACTGTGTTGTTAATTAAAGGCTCAGCGTCTTAATTAATCTCTAACTATCAAAATTTACCTATGCTCAACGCTATAGATTAAGTTTTAATAGCAGCATTAATATCTAGAAAGATTTGAGTCAACATTAAGTAACAAACTCACTCAGCACGGTTTATTTAACTTAAACCTTAATTCTCTTAGATCCCTAGTGATTAACTCTACAAGCAATTACGGACTTATGTTTTTAATCTGGCAGTAGATTATTTAATTTAACTAAATAGTGTGCACCCTATCTAATTAAACAAACAATCATTATAATGTGCTCAGAGAATCTTGGATACTTAATCAACAATTATATAATAGGTTCAAGAATCTCACAACATGCCTTTCCTAAGAATAATCAATTTACCTCATAACTGAATAAGAAAACTACTAACTAGACATATTTAAGATTATAAAATTCAAGTTTAATATTATAAAAAAGACAATTATCATGCAATAAACAATTAAACTATCAATCTTTAATAATATCAAAATAAGAAATCTATAATTAAGATTATGATCTAATAAGATTTTAACAAAAAAATAAATCACAAAATCTAAAAAAATAAAAAGAAAATAATTTTATAAAACAATAATAAGAAATCAGCAACTAATTAAAAATAAAGAAAAATAAAATTTTTAATAAAAACCCTAAAAAAATCCTACAAGACTAAAAGAGAAGAGGGAGGAGAGATGTGAGGGATGTTGTTTATGAAAGCCTTGTGCTCCTTATATAGGCCTAAGGAAGAGTTTAAAAGACTTTCCTAAGCAATGTGGGATTCAGATAAGAGTTTACTTGGAAAACAAGTAATTTGACTAGTCAAACTCTTACCTTTATCTCATCATCTTTTTACAATTTTTTTCCAAGTAAAATTCCTAAGGCCTATTTTTATTAATTAATTACAGATCTAAGACATAATCAAATTAAGAAATTATCTTGTCTCAACAAAATCTGGTCTTGAACTTGCTTTGTTGGAATTTCTTCTCAATCTCGTTTTCCTGCCCAGAATTTCGTACTGATTTTGTCTAGACGTTTGACCCATCAAATGAACTCCGATTTTTGCGATCTTGGACATTCTGGAAATCGTGAGAAGTCCTCTACAACTTCCATGAAGGCCACTTCTTGAGATCAGATCGTTAAATTGGTGAAAAATGTCAATCTTTCAAGCTGGACAGAAAATACTGCACTTTTCTCTTTTTAGATACTTTTTATTCCAACTTTGATATTTAGTACCTAAAACATAAAATAAACATTAATAACCTCTTTTAGACATAAAACATCAATAAAGAAAATATATTAGCATATGTAAAATTCACAAAATATCATTCTATCAAATTCCCCCACACTTAGCTTTTGCTTGTCCTCAAGCAAACCTTAGCTAACTAATTCCTAAAGAACTAAATCCTAAAATCCTAACTCACTTTCGTAGGAATCACGATTGCATTTAGCATATGCAATAAGCTTTTAAACCCCTAGGTCACCCCTAGTGGACGAGTTGTGTCTCGTGAGGGCTTTCAGATGATATACCCACAAAATCTTTTACTTAAAACTCAATCCTAAAAATTAAAAATTCAAAATAAAACTCAAAAATTTAAAAATTAAGACTCAAAACAAGATTAAGATCATGAACATATTTTCAAATCTTTCAATTCTTAACTCATAACTTCAACAAGATTCAAATAATCAAGTCAATCATATTCTAATCATTACTTCTCATATTCATGCATACTTCTAAATAAATTCATGTAAAATTCACAATCAACATAACGAAACATATAATATCAACTTTGCAATTATCCAATTTACATTACTACAAACAAACTCAATAGATGAAGAACCTTTTTTTTGTTTTTCTTTTTTTGTTTTTTTTTCTTTTGAGGTTTCAATAATGGTTTCCCTAAGTACTTACTTGCCTTTTACATGAATGTTAATATTGGTGATACCAACACCCGGTTACTCAACAAGTAAGCCCTCTTTTAGAGTGCTTTGCATACTCATATTTTAAGTCACTTCAAGAATTTAATCAACAAGATCGAGTAACTCAAAACATTGGAGTAGAATTTAAAGCTTTCAACCTCTATTTTTCTTCTCTTTTTATGTTTTTTTTTGTTATTGTCTATTTATCCTTTGCTTATACCAACTTCAATGAACTAATCACATTATCAATATCATATAAGCAATCATATTTAATCATAAACTCACATAAATTCTTTAGAAAGTATTCACTTCAACAATAATAACAATCAAAATTCTCTCAACTTTCTTATAAAACTTTGTTTTAGTTTAGAACCAATCCTTAAAAGAAAGAAAACATATCATGATCTTTAAAACTCTAAAAAATTTGATGTCTTTTTTTTTTAATTTCCACTTCCTAAAAAAGAAAACTATCGACTCATAAACCAATATTCCCCCCCACACTTAAATCTTACTTTGTCCTCAAAGTAAGTCTAGCATGCAAAGAAGAACAATAAAAATTCAAAAATTAAATGGTAATACAGGAAAAGGAAAGAAATACTCCCTCGTTTTACATCCTTGGGTTGCCTCCCAATAGCGTTTTTGTTTAATGTCGTTAGCTCGACCACTCCACCTTCCATCATCCAATCCCAAACCTTAACTTTTTTATTCGTCTCTCGAGTTCCTCATTCGCAAGATTTTTACTTGTGGCTATTTCTAGCTCATCTTTAAGAACCTGCTTTTCATCACCTTTTAATTTCCTCTTGGAAGTGCATAGTTCCCTTAAAAACTTGGCATCACAAGACACTTGATCATTAATTTCATCAAGGAGAGGAATATTAACTTCCATTTTCTTAAATGTCTTCAATGTCTCCTTGTCTTGCTCTTCATTTGTAGCTCTTGCAAACGTACCAGGAAAAAGAGGAGGGTAAGTAGAAGCATTAAAAGGAATTTGTTTATCACTTACCTCAACTTTGGATTCCTTAATTTCAACATTCTCATAGTGCTTTATAAAGTTGTCGAAATTCTTTCTCCCTTTTACATTGTGCATGTCAACAACTCCACCTTTAATATAGAAATTGGATTCATCCTCCCTTTCTATAAAGTTGTTGACATCTTCATGTGCACTTTCCTTGGATTCAATTTCCCTTTCACTTTTCAAGGTGATGTTAGTAACATTATCTCTTGGATTCTCCATAGGTTGAGAGGTCATAGCTTCAATGTTACTTAAGGAATTCATTATTTGACTCACATGGTGATCAATATTCTTAATATAAACATCAGCCTCTTGTGAAAATTGTAAAGTTTTAATCTCAAGAGTCTTAACAATATCTTTAAGAGACATACCTGATTCTTGAGGTGGAGGCATACCTGAGTCTTGAGATGGAGCTTGATATGTATCTTGGAATGGTGCATTGTAACCCTCATATTAATTCCCATAACTAAAATTAGAATGATCCCACCATCCTTGATTGTAGGTATCATAATGTGGTTCATAATTATAGTATGGTTCACAAGCTTGCTCCATGGTGTCCTCTTACTTCTCGTCTTGGGGAGTAGTGGTGGTGGATGTTGTGGTGTTTGTGGTACCATGCTTTGGGTTGCTTGTATGTAGTCCCTAATCTTTTGAAGTTTGTGACTAGAATCCTCGTCAGAAAGCAATCCCTGAAAAAGAAAAGAAAAGGAAAAGAAAAAAATTAGACTTTAAATTAAAATAATTAACCTAAACAAATTTCAGTCCCCGCCAACAGCGCCAAAATTTAATGAGTGTCGTCAGTCACCAAAAATAAAACTTCCTAACTCTACATATAGATAGCAGAGTAAGGGTCGAACTTACAGAGACTGAATTATTTAAATTAATTATTAAATTAAAAATCTAATTTTTGAGGTTTAGGGAAAGAAGAAGAAATTTTGGGGTTTTGTAACTATGTCTAAAATAGAGAAAACAAGAATTATTAAATATAAAAAACAATTAGCAAAAAGCTTCAGTTACGAGGCAATCAATCATTCTTGGATTTAGATGTTGATCATTGATTACAAAATATTACTGTCGATTAAATAGTCAACCGTAGTGTAATTCCCCAGCGTCCAATTACACCTATCTTTCCTTACTATGTTGTTAATTAAAGGCTCAGCGTCTTAATTAATCTCTAACTATCAAAATTTACCTATGCTCAGCGCTATAGATTAAGTTTTAATAGCAGCATTAATATCTCGAAAGATTTGAGTCAACATTAAGTAACAAACTCACTCAGCGCGGTTTATTTAACTTAAACCTTAATTCTCCTATATCCCTAGTGATTAACTCCACAAGCAATTACGGACTTATGTTTTTAATCTGGCAGTAGATTATTTAATTTAACTAAATAGTGTGCACCCTATCTAATTAAACAAACGATCATTATAATGTGCTCAGAGAATCTTGGATACTTAATCAACAATTATATAATAGGTTCAAGAATCTCACAACATGCCTTTCGTAAGAATAATCAATTTACCTCATAACTAAATAAGAAAACTACTCACTGACATATTCAAATCATAAAATTCAAGTTTAATATTATAAAGAAGACAATTATCATGCAATAAACAATTAAACTATCAATCTTTAATAATATCAAACAAGAAATCTATAATCAAGATTATGATCTAATAAGATTTTAACAAAAAAAGAACTCACAAAATCTAAAAAAATAAAAAGAAAATAATTTTATAAAACAATAATAAGAAATCAACAACTAATTAAAAATAAAGAAAAATAAAATTTTTATTAAAAACCCTAAAAAAATCCTACAAGACTAAAAGAGAAGAGGGAGGAGAGATGTGAGGGATGTTGTTTATGAGAGCCTTGTGCTCTTTATATAGGCCTAAGGAAGAGTTTAAAAGACTTTCCTAAGCAATGTGGGATTCAGATAAGAGTTTACTTGGAAAACAAGTAATTTGACTAGTCAAACTCTTACCTTTATCTCATCATTTTTTTACAATTATTTTCTAAGTAAAATTCCTAAAACCTATTTTTCTTAATTAATTACAGATCTAAGACATAATCAAATTAAGAAATTTTTTTGTCTCAACAAAATCTGGTCTTGAACTTGCTTTGTTGGAATTTCTTCTCAATCTCGTTTTTCTGCCCAAAATTTCGTACTGATTTTGTCCAGATGTTTGACCCATCAAATGAACTCCAATTTTTGCAATCTTAAACATTATGGAAACCTTGAGAAGTCCTCTACAACTTCCATGAAGGCCACTTCTTGAGATCAAGTTGTTAAATTGGCCAAAAACGTCAATCTTTCAAGCTGGACAGAAAATACTGCACTTTGCTCTTTTTAGCTACTTTTTATTCCAACTTTGATATTTAATACCCAAAACATAAAATAAACATTAATAACCTTTTAGACATAAAACATCAATAAAGAAAATAATTATTAGCATATATAAAATTCACAAAATATCATCCTATCACTCTCTAGATATAAGTTGTAGCAATATTAACAACAAGAAAGATATGGGTTGACATTAGATAACAAACACATAAGCTCGGTTCATTTAATCTAAACCTTAATTCTCCTCCATCCCTAGTGATTAACTCCACAAGCAATTACGGACTTATGTTTTTAATCTGGCGGTAGATTATTTAATTTAACCAAATAGTATGCACCCTATCTAATCAAACAAACAATCATTATAATGTGCTCAGAGAATCTTGGATATTTAATCAATAATTATATTATAGGTTCAAAAATCTCACAACATGCTTTTCCCAAGGATAATCAATTTACCTCATAACTGAATAAGAAAACTACTCACTAGACATATTCAAGATCATAAAATTTAAGTTTAATATTATAAAGGAGACAATTATCATGCAATAAATAATTAAACTATCAATCTTTAATAATATCAAACAAGAAGTCTATAATCAAGATTATGATCTAATAAGATTCAAACAAACAGTAATTAAAAACTAAACAAGAAATTGCAAAGTCTAAAAATATCCAAGAAATAAATTGTTAAGAATAAGAAAATAAAAAGAAAATAATTTTATAAAAGAATAATAAGAAATCAGCAACTAATAAAGAAAAAGTAAAATTTTATTAAAAACCCTAAAGAAAATCCTATAAGACTAAAAGAGGGAAGAGGGATGTGAGGGATGTGAGGGATGCTGTTTATGAGAGCCTTGTGCTCTTTATATAGTCCTAAGGAAGAGTTTAAAAGACTTTCCTAAGCAATGTGGGATTCAGATAAGAGTTTACTTAGAAAACAAGTAATTTGACTAGTCAAACTCTTACCTTTATCTCATCATCTTTTACAATTATTTTCTAAGTAAAATTCCTAAGGCCTATTTTTATTAATTAATTACAGATCTAAGACATAATAAAATTAATTAATTATCTTGTCTCAATAAAATCTGGTCTTGAACTTGCTTTGTTGGAATTTCTTCTCAATCTCGATTTTTTGCCCAAAATTTTGTACTGATTTTGTCCAGACGTTTGACCCATCAAACAAACTCTGATTTTTGCAATCTTATACATTCTGGAAACCTTGAGAAGTCCTCTACAACTTTCATGAAGGTCACTTTCTGAGCTCAGGTCGTTAAAGTGGTAAAAAATGTCAATCTTGCAAGTTGGACAGAAAATACTGTACTTTGCTCTTTTTAGCTTCTTTTAATTCCAACTTTGATATTTAATACCTAAAACATAAAATAAACATTAGTAAGCTCTTTTAGGCATAAAACATCAATAAAGTAAATATATTAGCACATATAAAATGAAGGAAATCGAAACAAACACGAAGTGGAATTTAAATCATTCGGCCTCCACCAGGATCGATTTGGAGAGTTGCCTGATTAGGGTTTCGAGATTTTACCTAACGTTTTCTCTGATTTTCTATTGTTGGTCGAGTCACAAGCAACAACTTTTCGTTCCTGCCTCTATGGTATCCACACGAACGGATCTCACGACTCTTGAACGTCTCACGATCAGAAGCCTTAAAGAGCGTTTTTTTTTATTTTAACCGAATTGCTAGCTTCTATTAAAAGTATATTTTGTTTTTGTTTGAAAGAAGCTCTAAAACCACAGAGAACAGGTTTCTCTTTTTTGTTTAATTGTGTGGCTCTATTTTAGAAAACACAAAACATCCTTTTATAGGCAGTAAATTTTACCCTAAAATTTACTGCCAAACAGAACTCTAATCCTACTTAGAATAGGATTAACTATATCCTTAATCCAATTCAGAATAGGATTAGATATATCCTTAATTCAATTCAGAATAGGATTAATTAAGCTCCTCATTGATCCGTTCTAAGTGTGCGACCCAATAGGTTCCCAAAACAGTGGCAACGACAAAATTGTCACAGGCAATGAGCGGTATCTAGCAACACATCATTGCTACCTATGTAACGAGAATGTCAATGACTCAACATAACCTTACTCGTGATAGATGTTACCGTGTAGTCTAATCCCTTTATCCTTTGATGTCTTGATTAGACACAAGTCATGGAATGTGTCACACTTGTATAGTCTAATCAGCGTTTCTTGATTCCTGAGTAGACTAATTAAACAAATAAAATCAATATCTCATATTGACTTATTCGAGCACGGCCATGTATTTCTTAATCTCACTCTATCAAAAGGCCCAAGACATCACTCTTGTTATATAAGAGGGATAAATCCTATCTTGATCACTCAACATCCCTCTACATAGATCAAGGCATACCCAATTACTACCTTTATAGTCCATCCTGTTACGAATGACATCTAGCAGCATTAAAGTATGCAATTCTCTATGTTGGGATCTCTAATGATCTCAAGTCAAAGGATCACATACACCATCATCACTATGAGAATCGCTTATGACACTCATATAACAATCCATGTAGCGTTCTCATGGATGGTCGATCCAGTACATAGTTCTCTAACATGTACTTATGTGATGACTTGATATCCTATATCCATGACAATGGTCATCAATCAACCATATACTAGTCTTATCGTACATTGTTATCCTTGTTCACAATAATACTTGACTAGGGATATTTTAAGAATAGTGTGTTATTACTATTTTAAGGACATTATCATATAAGATTACATTACGCAGTTATAAGACAAATATAATAATGAGCTATAATAAATAAAATGTCATGATACATAAAAAAAAATGCCAAAGTCAATCATCTAATGAATGGTTCTAAGGGCATAATCCAACAGTATGGGAGGTACATTGAAGTACTTGTCATGTCCCAGTCCCTAGAAGCGACTATATGGAGTAATCAGCAAATGATATACACACACTTTAACTGAAATCTTTTCAGTAAATAGTTCAATATAGAAATCCAATAAACAGTACAATAATATTTTAGAATTCCACAATACAGTTGATATTTAAATCATTCACTTTAGTACCAATAAGATTTTCAATTCAAGAAAACAGTACAGTACAGTGGAGACCAGGCAACACCCAATTAATATCATGCCATAACAATATGCCAAGAAGGGAGAAACAATAACAATACGACATATGGCCATAGTCACAGTGGTCCACAGTGTACACTTGCCAAGTGACAACTATGGAAGCTAAAGACTTGGTGGGTCTATCAACAACAGCAACAGTAACAGTAACAGTCAGCATGACATAGGGCCTAATAGTTTCAAAATAGTTTATAAACAGTAGAAACACTATTTATGAAATCAATTTTTGTAACGTCCAAAATTAGAAATTTTCAAACTAACTTTTCCCTTTTGTTACTATCTTTCTTATCCCATTTACACAGTATCATTTTGGTTTGCATTTGATGTCAATGTAAGTTCGATATACTATTCTCATTACCACTACATTTCATACCATTAAATTTATTAATCCATAAATGATAAATAAGAAATTATCAAAAGGCTATAACATAATATTTAAAATTCAATGTGATTACAATCCACTGATTCAAGTATCTCTCTTTAATTTAATATTTCACTTTTTACATCCTAGTATAAATACATCTACTGTGCATTTGCTAGTCTGAATATAAATATAAAATTAACATATACCTGTCTAATTGATATTATAAACTTCTAACAACTTTCCTCCACTAACCTGAAACCTGTTGTTGCCTCGTACATAGAAGCGTTATCTAGAATGGTAAGGGGTATGAGCTTTGAGGAAAACTCAGTAAGAAACATTTATAAAAGTGCGTACTATATGCAGTTAAATAAAATCACTTATGAAAAAGGCATATTAATTATAAATATTAAAATGCATAAAAGCATTTATTTCCTAATTGCTCACTAGGTGACGTTATAGGAAAGATACTATAGTCGGCTAGGTAACTGGATGGAGTATGGGAGGTACTTTAAAGTACCTTTCTTGTCCTAGTCCCTAGAAACATTTATAAAGAATAATAAGTTGCAGATGATATGCATGAACATTTTAAATCACTTGAAAACATTTCATGTACTTTCAATATTTATAAATAATTATAAACACTTTAACTAAAAACATTTCAATATAAAAATCCAGTAAACAATACAATAACACTTTAAAATTCCACCGTACAGTCATCATTTAAAACATTTATTTCGGTACTAATAGCATTTTCAATTAAATAAACAGTACAGTACAATGAAGACCAGGCAACACCCAATAATATCATGCTATAATAATATCCCAAGAAGGCAAAAATAGTAGCAATACGACACATGATCATAGTCACAGTGGTCGACAGTGTACACTTACCAGGTCACAACTGTGGAAGCTGAAGACTTGGCAGATCTATCAGCAACAGTAACAGTTGTGATAACCGAGAATTCCCTTATTTTTGAAATTAACGATCTGTAAATTCAATTTTTGATGTTAGTAGACAAGTTAAAATAAATAAATAAATTACTAGAGGACTGGTATATTTCGAGATTATGGTACTTGATTCACTGACAAATTCAAGATTTAATATCTAGGAATTTAATTTGGGTATTAAGGAGTCCAAAATTGAAAGAAATAAAAATGTGTGTATATATATATATATTTATATCTTTATATATATAAATATATTATTATATATGTACAAATATACATATGTACATATATGAACAATAAATATTATTTTGAATTAAAGTATATATATTAATAAATAATAAAATGGATAAGTATATGTTTTTAGGATTATATATAATATATATAAATTATATATAAATATGTTTTAATATAAAATAATTATATTGTAAAATATAGATTTTATATATATATATATATATTATATGTTAAGAATATATTTATATGTACCAAAGTGTTAATATAAGTGTGCTTATATATATATATATATATATATATATATATATATATATATATATATATATATATATATATTGTTGTCAACAGAAAATATATTCATGATATATTGGTATTATGTAATTATAAATAAAAAAAAAGAAGAAATCGCAGCAAGCTTGTGGAAACTTGCTACACAAAGTTGAGGTACTCGATTGAAACAGAAAAATAAAAGGAAAAAGGAGTGAAAAGAGGGGAAATTGATTGGTAGACCATATGGCAAGTTTCTATTAGATGGCATATTAATAAAGAAAGCCAAATGGGATTTTCTTGAAGCTTCTGCCAACTCTTCCTTATGGCTGTTCTGTTTCACGTTTTTCTTCCTCTGTTTCACGTTTCCTTCCATTTTTCCTTAAGGTTTTCTTACTTTCACTTGGTAAATCACTAATACTTCCACCAAATCATCAAGCATCATTAATAAAAGTTTTTCCTCACTAAAAGTGTGATAACCGTGAATTCTCCTATTTTTAGAGTTAGATATCTGTAAAAATTTAATTTTAGATATTAATAAACTGGTTGAAATAAATAAATAAATTTACTAAAGGATTGGAATATTTCGAAATAATAATACTTGATCAATCGATAAATTAAAAATTTAATAATGAGGAATTTAATTTGGGTATTAAGAAATTTAGAAATTTAAATAAAATAAAAATAAAATGTACGTATATATAAATACATAAGTATATATTTATATTTTTGTATGTGAAGATATATATAAGCAATAAATATTATTTTGAGCATTAATATATATATATATAAATGATAGAATGGATAAATATATGTTTTAAGGATTATATATAATATATAAATTATATATAAACATGTTTTTTTATAAAATAAAATAATTTTATTGTAAGATATAAATTTAAATATATAGAAATATATATGTATATATGTATTGTAAGAGCTACGGCGAGCATCCCCTTGGCGATCCACGCCCTAGGTTTACTCTTACTGCATCGTCAATGCCTCGCCCGTATCACCAGGCCGACGGCGAGTATCCCCTAGGCTCCTCGCCCTAGGTTTACCTTGACAGCGAGAGTTGGCGGTCGCCCAACACTTACCAACAACGTATTGTCCGCTCTGGGAGGTTGCCCACCCTCATGGCTTTGTCTCAAGGCTCCTGAAGAACTCAGGATAATGCCTTGAACGTGTTTTCTGAGGCTCGAACCTAGCATCCTTAGATACCTGAGCCTTACACTCATCATACCATCAAGACAAGTTGTCTCGATGGTATGATGAGTGTAAGGCTCAGGTATCTAAGGATGCCAGGGTTCGAGCCTCAAAAAAGGCGTTCAAGGCATTATCCTGAGTTCTTCAGGAGCCTTGAGACAAAGCTGTGAGGGTGGGCGACCTCCCAGAGTGAACAATATGTTGTTGGTGAGTGTTGGGCGACCGCCTACTTTTGCTGTCAAGGTAAACCTGGGGTGAGGAGCCTAGGAGATGCTCGCCATTGGCCTGGTGATACGGGCAAGGCCTTGACGATGTAGTAAGAGTAAACCTGCGGTGTGGATTGCCAAGAGGATGCTCTCCTCGGCCTGGTGATACGGGCGAGGCTCTTACATATATAATATATGTTAAGAATATATTTATATGTACAAAAGTGTTAATATAAATGTGTGTGTATATATATATGTATATTGTTATTAATAAGAAATATATTCATGATATATTGATATAATAAATAAATAAGTAACTAAATAAATAAATAAAAGGAAATCGTAGGTAGCAAGCTCGTGGAAGCTTGCTGCTGCAAACCTGAATTGAACAAAAGAAAAAGAAAAGAGAAAAAGAAAGGAAAAAAGAGAAAGGAGACAAAAGAGAGAAATCTAGTTAGTGGACTATGTGGCAAAAGCTTATTGGATGAAACAAAAATAAAATGAAACCCAAACTCTGCATTTTCTGTAAGGACCCATCGAGTAGCACTTTGCTCCCCTCAGGGATTCAAGAGGTGGCTCCCTCGGTGCCCTTACGTTTGGTGAGGTGGAGATCGCCTAACACTCACTCCACTTAACGTATTGTCCGCTTTGGGTGATCTCCCACACTGGGCGATCTCTGCCCTCACGGCTTTATCCCAAGGTGCCTGAAGAACTCAGGATTAATTCCCTCGAGCACATTTTCACTGAGGTTCGATCCTAGGACCCATGGGTACCTGTCACTTACACTCATGTTACCATTAATACAACTGTAAAAATGCGCCCTGGGTCCTGGGATCGAACCTTAGTGAAAATGCGCCCGAGGGAATTAATCCTGAGTTCTTCAGGCCCCTTAGGAAAAAGCCGTGAGGGCAGAGATCGCCCAGTGTGGGAGATCACCCAAAGCGGACAATACGTTAAACTGGAGTGAATGTTGGGCGATCGCCAACCTCACCAAAGTTAAGGGCACCAAGGGAGCCACCTCTTGAATCCTTAAGGGGAGTAAAGTGCTACTTGGTGGATCCGTACGTAAAAGCACCTGTTTTTAGGTAAAGACGCTGCTCGTTCCTTGGCCTTCGGCGAGCATCCCCTAGACGATCACACACGCCCCAGGTTTATCTTTACACGTATTGTCCACTTTGGCAGTCGCCCACCTCACGGCTTTATCCCAAGGGACTTGAAGAACTCAAGATAATTCCCTCGGGCGTGTTTTTACTGAGATTCGATCTCAGGACGCATAGGTACCTGTCACTTACACTCATGTTACCATTGAGACAACTAGTGACAGGTGCCTATGAGTCCTGGGATCGAACCTCAGTGAAAACGCGCCCGAGAGAATTATCTTGAGTTCTTCAGGCCCTTTGGGATAAAGCCGTGAGGTGGGCGATCGCCAAAGTGGAAAATATGTGTGAGTGTGGGTGACCGCCAACTTCACGTGTAAAGATAAACCTGGGGCGTGTGTGATCGCCTAGGGGATGCTCGTAGACGGCCAAGGAATAGGCGGGGTCTTTACATTTTTAGCCAACCATCACCGACTCATTCTTCTTGTTTCTTCTGCAGAAATCGTTTCTGCTTAATTTCCTAAAGCTTCTCACATTTTCTTCTTCTCTTCATAGCTAAACCCTTAATTTGCTTCCACTAAATCACCAAGGTCCCTTTACTACCTTATACCTCATCATCATGGCTGTTTAGGACTGGAATATGATGGCCAAAATCCAACGATGGAGGTTGGAAACATGGCTGGGCTATTCGGGTAAAACAGGGTAAGTGATGTGGTGATGTTTCTTCTACTCTTAGCTATGGTTCTTAGTTGATTTGTGCATGAGAAGTGTGATTTTGGTATTTGATTGAAATAAAATGGAAGTATAAGATTAGGAGAGATGTTCGATCATGATAAAAAAGTAGAGGAATTGTTGTGATTTTGAGGAATGTTTTTATAGGAATTAGTAAAAATGATGAAAGGAATTTGATTTGGAAATTGAATTGAAGATTTTGAATTGATGAATTTTGCTAAAAGCTAAAAATGGCGTGAATTTGGGTGGTTTTTCGTTGAAAACAGAGGCTGATTGACTGGATGATATTTTAATGGGTTGAAAATGCTTGATGATAATCCAAGATGAGTAAAAGAAAAACATAAAAGCTGGAATTGAATTGAAGATGAAAGAGCAAGTAAGGGCTGTCGGTCATGGCTGTCTGGGAGTAGATAATTGTTAGCTTTAAATTGACATATATATTTTGAAATGACAAAAACTTAGGTAATATTAAGTGTTTGACTTTATAATGTAAATTTGCTTTACCAATCATATGAATTTCTCAAACCACTTTAAGTCTACATATAAAAGTTTAAGACCATGATTTAATTGTATATTTTTATTAGTCTTAACATTTTGCAAAATGATTTTGAATATCTTCATCAAGTAATTTTCTCAAGACCTTATTGAACACAACTTTAGAAAATTACTTAATGAGTTTTTTGGGCTATGTTTTTATTTGAGAAAATCAAGAAAAACTCACACAAAATTCTAAAATGTTTTGGGATGAATTAAAATTAAAGTCCACATCATTTCTAACCCAAATTAGCCCAGACAAGTGTAGGAAAAGCATGAAGGATCGATCCCCTAGGATGAAGGATCCATCTCCGAATGGCAGAATGCTCCCAGGAAGCGAAATCAAGCAAAAAGGAATCATGGGATCGATCCCCAAAGGGAAGGGATTGATCCCTTCATGGCAGAATGCATTGGAAGCTTGCGAAGAAACATAGGATCGATCCCCTAGGGCAAAGAATCAATCCCTACCTTGAAAATGCACTCCAACGGCTAGTTTTTGTGAGATACAATGGTCACATTCAGTTTTGGCTCCTACCAATGTTTAGAAACCATCCAAGGGACTATAAATAAAGGCTTGGAAGCTCAAGTAAGCAAGAGGGACAGCTGAGCAACATCTTTCTTCATCTTCTCCATCTTTCATAAGCCTATCAAAATCACAATTGCTACAAAGTCTTCATATTCTATCATACTCATCATATTTGTATAGCATAGCACAAATATTGTATAGGATTTCTCTTGTGCTTAACCATTGTAATCACTTGCCTACCTAGAGGCCTTTCTTTGATTACATCACTTGTAAACACATTCACACCTTGTAAAAGGAAGGTTTCTTGATAGGATGATATTTTGTGAATTTTATATGTGCTAATATATTTGCTTTATTGATGTTTTATGCCTAAAAGAGCTTACTATTAGTTTATTTTATGTTTTAGGTATTAAATATCAAAGTTGGAATAAAAAGAAGTTAAAAAGAGCAAAATGCAGTATTTTTTGTCCAACTTGAAAGATTGGCCTTTTTGACCAATTAACGACCTGATCTCAAGATGTGGCCTTCATGGAAGTTGTAGAGGACTTCTCAAGGTTTTTGGAATGTACAAAATCGCAAATATTAGAGTTCGTTTGATGGGTCAAACGTCTTAACAAAATTAGTACGAAATTCTGGGCAGAAAAACGAGATTGAGAAGAAATTCCAACAAAGCAAGTTCAAAACAAGATTTTGCTAAGACAAGATAATTTCTTAATTTTATTATGTCTTAGATCTGTAATTAATTAATAAAAATAGGCCTTTGGAATTTTACTTGGAAAATAATTGTAAAAAGATGATGAGATAAAGGTAAGAGTTTGACTAGTCAAATTACTTGTTTCCTAAGTAAACTCTTATATGAATCCCACATTGCTTAGGAAAGTCTTTTAAACTCTTCCTTAGGCCTATATAAAGGGCACAAGGCTCTCATAAACAGCATCCCTCACATCCCTCTTATCCCTCTTCCCTCTTATCCCTCTTCCCTCTTAGTCTTTTGTAAGGTTTTCTTTAGGTTTTAATAAAAGTTTTATTTTCTTTCTTTTAATTTTGATATTGTTGATTTCTTTTGCTTTAAAAATTTTATTTTTCTTCTTTTCTTTATCATTGGTCTTGCTGATTTCTTTCTTTTAAGTTATAAAATTGTTTTCTTTTTAGTCTTTTCAATATAAACAGATTTAATTTCGTATATTTCAAAGTAAACAATTTCTTTATAGTTTTTAGGATTAAATTGTTTTCTTTTCTTTTCTTTATTTAAACTGATTCTTCCCTTAGGTTTATTAGGTTTTATCTATTTTATAATTTTATATGGTTGCTGATGATGCACACGGACAAAAGAAAACGTAGCTTGGAATTTGAAGGAGCTGAAAACGCAACGGGACTGAAGCAAGGATGAAGAATGACAACTTCTGAAAACCTAGACCCGAAGCCTAAAGAGACTCGAACCCAAAGGTATTGGACCTTGACCCTACGCATAAGAATTCAAGAACCTAAGGTATAGTAATGGTGGATGGTGAAAAAGGAGATGCCACAACGAAGAAGACCTTGATAAGCCTAGTTGAGAGGGAACCCAAGAGAAAGGCACACTGAAATTCTGAAATTCAAAACTGATCTGTTCATCAATAGCGTTTACAAAGTATTTATAATAATACCTAGCACTTAAACCCATAAACAAGTGGGCTGGAATTAACACCAACAGAAAATAAGACTAAACCCAAATTCATGCCTAAACCTAGTTACATAAAATAAATAGTCCAAGACACAACAAGACTTAAATGTGGGCTATTCAAACACTTAGCCCATCTTATTGTTAAGCTAAAATAAGACAGTAAACCATGCTCATGTCTTGGGACTCTTCATGGAAGCTTCCTTGACACTTCAATGATACCAAAGCTTGTTGCATTAATAAGGCCAGGGCTTGTTGCGTCTTCTTGGCTCGAGCTCGGGTAATTGGACCTCCTTGGATGACTAATGGATCCATAGCATCACGAACATCACGAGCAAGTGGATCTCCATCATTCCCCCTCTCCTCTAAAGGATTTGTCCTCAAATCGCATATACCTTCATCAAAAGAAAAAGGAGAAAGATCAGAAACATTAAAAGTAGCAGATACACCATACTCACCAGGAAGATCCAAACGGTAGGCATTATCGTTGATCTTCTCTATGACTTGGAATGGTCTATCTCCTCGGGGATGTAGCTTGGTCCGTCGCTGAACGGGATATCTCTCCTCTCTCATATGCACCCAAACCCAATCACCAGGCTCAAAGACTACTTTCTTTCGATGCTTATTTGCTTGGGTGGTATACTGCTCAGTCTTCTTTTCAATAGCTTGACGTACTCTCTCATGGAGTTGCTTCACAAACGTAGCTTTCTGTTCTCCATCCATGTTACTCTGCTCAGCACTAGGTAATGGCAACAAATCCAAGGGAGTAAGAGGATTGAAGCCATAAACAACTTCGAATGGAGAGCAACTCGTAGTGGAGTGGACACTGCGGTTATATGCAAACTCCACATGTGGCAAGCAATCTTCCCAATTCTTCAAATTATTCTGTATAATGGACCTCAATAATGTAGATAGGGTTCGGTTGACGACCTCAGTCTATCCATTAGTCTGGGGGTGACAAGTAGTGGAGAATAACAATTTAGTTCCCAACTTTCCCCATAACGTCTTCCAAAAGTAACTAAGGAACTTGGCATCTCGATTAGAAACAATGGTCCTCGGTACACCATGTAGACACATTATCTCTTTAAAGAAAAGGTCAGCAACGTTACTCGCATCATCCGTCTTGTGGCAGGCGATGAAATGAGCCATCTTAGAGAACCTGTCAACCACAACAAAAATAGAATCTCTACCGCCTTTTGTTCTAGGCAAGCCCAAAACAAAATCCATAGAGATATCAGTCCACGGAGTAGTAGGAATGGGTAAAGGAGTATATAAACCATGATTATGAACTCTAGATTTAGCTTGCCTACATGAAATGCATCTATCACATAACCTCGCTACATCTCTCCTCATGTTAGGCCAAAAGAAATGCTCTTGCAAAACATCTAGAGTTTTCTTAACTCCAAAGTGACCCATTAATCCTCCACTATGGGCTTCTCTAACTAACAACTCGCGCAACGAACTCCTAGGCACACATAATTTATTTTCTCTAAATAAGAACCCATCGTGCCTAAAGAACTTGCTAAAACCAAATGTAGAACATGCCTCATAAACATGACCAAAATCAACAGCATCAGCATTCAATTCTTTGATATAATCAAATCCTAAAAGTTTAGCATTAAGAGTAGTGATAAGAGTATACCTACGAGATAACGCATCAGCTATGATGTTCTCTTTACCTTGTTTGTACTTGATCACATACGGGAACATCTCAATGAACTCTATCCACTTGGCATGACACTTATGCAGCTTACTCTGTCCTTTCAGATGCTTCAAGGACTCATGATCAGTGTGGATGACAAATTCCTTGGGCTATAAGTAATGTTGCCATGTCTCCAAGGCCCTCACTAACGATTACATCTCCTTGTCAAACGTGGGATAGTTAAGTGCTGCTCCACTTAACTTCTCACTAAAGAAAGCAATTGGGCATTTTTCCTGCATAAGCATAGCTCCAATACCTATACCTGAGGCATCACACTCAATCTCAAAAGTTTTAATAAAGTAAGGCAGAGATAACAAAGGAGCAGAACAAAGTTTATCCTTAAGCAAATTAAAAGCATGTTCTTGTGCGGGACCCCAATGAAATGCAACATTCTTTTTGACCACTTCGATCAAAGGTGCAGCTATAGTGCTAAATCTCTAACGAATCTACGATGGAAACTAGCTAAAGCATGGAAACTACGCACCTCAGAAACAGACTTAGGTACAGGCCAATCTTTAATTGCCTTTACCTTCTCATTATCAACAGAAATGCCATGTGAAGAAACTACATACCCAAGCAAAACAACCCGATCAGTGCAGAATGTACATTTCTTAAAATTGGCATACAAACTTGCATTCCTCAAAACAGTAAGAACATTCCTATGATGCTCAACATGTGCATGCTGGCTCTCACTGTATATCAAAATATCATCAAAATAAACAACCACCTACTTACCAATGAAATCACGTAAAACATGGTTCATTAAGCGCATGAATGTACTGGGTGCATTAGTCAAGTCAAAAGGCATAACTAACCACTCATAGAGACCATGTTTAGTCTTGAATGCGGTTTTCCACTCATCACTTTCTCTCATACGAATTTGATGATATCCGCTCCTTAAATCAATTTTAGAAAACATGCATGCACCATGCAACTCATCAAGCATGTCATCTAGCCTAGGAATAGGATAGCAGTACTTTACAGTGATTTTGTTGACGACTCGGCAGTCAACGCACATCCTCCACGTCCCATCTTTTTTTGGCACAAGCAGTACGGGCACGGGGCATGGACTCATGCTCTCTCTCACATAACCTTTCCTCATGAGCTCTTCAACTTGCCTTTGTAGCTCCTTCGTCTCCTCGGGATTACTTCTGTAGGTTGGACGGTTAGGAATGGCAGCTCCGGGGACAAGGTCAATCGTGTGCTCGATCCCACGAATCGGTGGTAATCCACTTGGGATCTCCTTAAGGAATACATCCTCGAACTCCTGCAACAATGAGACAACATCAGTAGGCAAAGTATCATGGAGTTCAGCATCAATGAAACAAGAATCTTTAAATAAGAGTAAAAGGATAAGAGACTTAGCAAGAAACGCAGTCTTCACATCTCGGGGTTTGGCATAGCAGCTCACTGTTTTGCTTTCCTTGTTTTCCTTCTTTTCTTTAGCTTGCTTCCTTTGCTCGTCATGTTGCTTTTTTAGCCTTAATTGGTCCTCATAAATCTCCTTGGGGATAAAGGGAGCAAGAGTGATCTTCTTGCCATCCATAGTAAAGGAGTAACAGTTAGTGTAACCATCATGGATGACTCTACGATCATACTGCCACGGTCTACCCAGCAATAGGTGGCCAGCTGGCATAGGCACCACGTCACACAACACCTTATCTCGATAACTTCCAATACGAAAAGGAACCAAGACTTGCTTCACCACGTTCACTTCACCACAGTCATTAATCCACTGCAACTTATATGGGTGGTGACGCTTGGTAGTGGGCAACTTTAACTTATCAACAAGGTATGTGCTAGCAACATTAGTATAGCTCCCACCATCAATGATTACAGTGCATACCTTGTCACTAATATGGCACCTCGTATGGAAGATGTTCTCACGCTGTGCCTTATCATCAAACTTCACATGGGTATTAAGAGCACGCCTGGCAACAAGCGCTTCACCATGAGCAGCATACTCAACAACTTCTTCTTCGTCAGCATCCTCAAACGCAGGCATCTCATCTTCAACACCGACTTCAGAACCTTCACTCTCAACATCTCCATTTCCATGCATGATCATCGCTCTACGGTTGGGACACTATGAGGCAATATGTCCATGACCTAAACATTTGAAACACTTAATGTCACGTGTCCTGCTCTGGGATGCTTGGGCAGGTTCAGTTGTGGGCTTTGGAGGGCCCTTAGGCTTAGGTTTAGCAAAGCTCTCTGACTTAGACGTAGACACAGGCTTATCATCCATACGAAAGGTGTTAGATTTCCAAACAGGAACTGAACTAGGAGTGAAACGGGATGTACCTTTCCTTTGGAGTTGCCTTTCCACTTTGATGGCCACATGCAGCATCTCCTCTAAATCCATGTAATGCTGCAACTCTACTGCAAGGTTTCGTTATCTCGATTTATCATGTCATACTCAAAAATACACAGCGGATTAAAAACAACAAAACCAAAATCATGCAACAAGATTAATTTCGGGATAAAATCTAACCTTTTGGTGTGCTCGTGTGGGAATATTCGACTTCTGAATATGGCAGCCCATGAACAACCCTTGATTTATCGTTAACTCAAGACTCCTAGCTGAGAGAAGCCCTCTAACGGTATCCACACGAGTAGGACGCAAAACAAGACCTTTGCCTGAGACAAGATGTGATCACAAGCAAAGGGTGGAGGAAGGGAATTGTTTTCTGAGTGTTAGCTCCAAGAGGTAGAACGACTATAAAAATATTCTGTTCTTCTTATGTCTAACTTTTAGACTTAATGTTGTTTTTATAGTACCTCTTAACAAAACCCTAAAAAGGCCTTAGCCTTAGTCCAACTAAATTGGGTCTTTTGGGCCTTTTAAAATTACTTAATCCAAATACAATTAATTGTAGGGCATACTCTAACAATCTCCCACTTGCACTACAACCAATTGGTTATGCATTTGGATTAATAATTTGGTCTGCCAATGAATTATTATATTAATAATTCATAATTATAATCTCATTATAATTGAAAAGACCAAAATACCCTTTAGTAATCTCGGGCTAAAATTACTATTAATTAAATCCCGAATTGTAGTTGGAACAAGATTCTAGTCTCACTAGGAATCCTTCTTGTACTAGGATTTATCACATGAATCCAACTCAAATTACCTTGTCTTGGTCATACCCTTATTTCGTGTGACCCTTTAGGTTTCCATTACGTTGGCAGTGATTCAGAATCTCATTCATAAATCACAAGCCAAGATTGGCATCTAGCAATGCATCATGGCTACCCAAGTAATGAAAATGTCGGTGAGTTGATGACAACCTTTCAATGAGCAATTACCGTATAATTCGATCCTTTTGTCACCTAATATCTCAGTTGAACATAGATTATGGAACGTGTCATCTCTATTAAAGTTCAACTCCATTGTTTCTCAATCTTAAGATAAATGATTTAATCAAATGAATTCAAGATCTCATCTTAAATCTCATTTGTACTGTGGCCACAGATTTTCAATCATTAATCTCTATTGAGAGTCCTTGAGATATAGACTCTTGTTACCAAGAGGGACAAATCCTATCTTGATCACTCACAAGCCTCATATGATTCATGATGTACCCAATTACTGTCTTACTTGCAACCCTTATTGAGCTACGTTTACCAGCATCAAAGTACACCAATACACACATAGGATACCATGGTGATCTCAAGTCTAAGGATCACATATACCATTGCCATTTGAGAACATCTAATGACACTCAATGTAACGATCCACATAAAGTTCTCAAGATGGGTCAATCCAGTGTATTCATTCACAATGATCACCCATGTGTTGATCTGGATATCACCATATCCATGACTTATGAGATCAGTCACCCAAAGGAATCTAACACATGTTAGTCTTACCGTATCACTGATGTCCCTTCTCAATGATACTACGACTAAGGATATTTAAGAATAGTATTCTTTGTATCATAAGGATCTCATTACAAAGTCATTACTTTGATTCCTTTGATACGAATCCACTATTCTAGGGACTTTTATCATTTGATTATGACTTGATCAAACTAAATATAGTCAATAATGATAAATAACTGCCATGTATTATTAAATAACATAAATAATCACAATGTCTTAAGTGTACTATAAGTCCAAATCCGATTGGCTTATAGCGCATACACTAACATTCTCCCACTTGCACTACAGCCAATCGATCATGGAAGGGCTTGAGTATTTGTTTGGACCATTGGTGAGACCAAGATTTCTTAGCTTGTGCAATGGCTCCATTGTTGTCACAATAGAGTGCCACTGAATCAGCAATGCTAAGGACTACTCCAAGTTCTGTGACGAACTTTTTTGATCCAAACAGCTTCCTTAGCTGCATTTGAAGCCGTTATATACTCAACCTCGATTGTAGAATTGGCCACTGTCTCTTGTTTAGAACTTTTCCAACTTAACAGTGCCATCATTTAGGCAAAACACATAGCCAGATTGTGACTTAAAGTCATCCTTGTCTGACTAGAAATTGGCATCAGTGTAACCATTTACAATGAGCTCATTCTCTTCTCCATAGACTAAGAAAGCATCCTTAGTCCTTCTCAAGTACTTAAGGATGTTCTTAACTGCTATCCAGTGAAGCTCACCTAGGTTAACTTGATACCTACTCGCCATGCTTAAAGCATGGGAAACATCAAGCCTCGTACATAACATGGCGTACATGATAGATCCAATAGTCGAAGCATATGGAATCTTAGCTATTTTATCTCTCTCATCTTATGTTTTAGGACACATGTCCTTTGGGAGATAAATGCCATGAGACATAGGTAAAAACCCTTTCTTGGATTCTTCCATGTTGTACCTTTTCAACACTTTGTCAATATATGTACTTTGACTTAGACCTAGCAGCCTACTCGATCTATCTCTATAGATCTTTATTCCAAGGATATAAGCTGCTTCTCCTAAGTCTTTCATGGAGAAGTAATTTCCTAGCCAAGTTTTGACAGATTGTAGGGCAGGAATGTTATTTCCTATGAGTAGTATGTCATCCACATATAACACTAGGAATATGACAGCACTCCCACTAACCTTTTTGTAAACACAAGGTTCATCTTCGTTCTTGATGAAGCCAAACTCTTTGACTGTCTCATCAAAATGAATGTTCTAGCTCCGAGAAGCTTGCTTCAATCCATAAATGGATTTCTGAAGTTTGCATACCTTATTGGCATTCTCAGGAGTGATAAAACTGTCAGGTTGTGTCATATACACATCTTCCGACAAGTTTCCATTCAGAAACGCGGTTTTAACATCCATATGCCATATCTCATAATCATGGTATGCAGCGATAGCAAGCAAAATTCGAATGGACTTGAGCATTGCAACTGGTGAAAAGGTTTCATCATAGTCTATACCATCCTTTGTTTGAAACCTTTGGCCACCAATCGGCCTTTATAGGTATGCACGTTACCATCCATGTCAATCTTCTTTTTGAAGACCCACTTGCACCCTGTGGGTTTACCCCTTTAGGTGGATCAACCAAGGTCCATACTTGGTTTGTAGACATGGAGTCCATTTCGGATTTCATGGCTTCAAGCCATTTCTCAAAATCTGGGCCCGTAATTGCTTCTTCATAAGTGGTAGGCTCATCATTATCCATGAGCAATACGTCATTGTGTTGAGTGGTGAGAAGGTTAAGCTTCTCAGGCTCTCGACGTATCCTATTAGACCTACGCGGGCCTTGTGTTTCTGGAGCTACTTCCTGTTCCACAACATCTTGTGGGACTTGCTCCTATTCCACTAAAGGTTCAATGACATTTTGTGGTTGTTGAACCTCTTCAAGCTCTATTTTCTTCCCACTAGTTCTTCTAAAAGGAAGTCCTTTTTCTAGAAAGACACCGTACTGAGCCACAAACACTTTGTGCTTTATGCGATTATAGAAATAGTATCCTTTTGTCTCTTTAGGATACCCCACAAATATGCATTTATCATATTTGGGTCCTAATTTGTCTAAGACTTGTCTTTTGACATAAGCCTCACAACCCCAAATCTTTAGAAAAGACAGATTAGGCTTTTTTTTTCAGTCCACATCTCATGTGGTGTCTTTTCAACAGCTTTAGTAGGAACACGATTTAGTGTAAATGCTGCTGTCTCTAAAGTATAACCCCAAAAGAAGACAGGGAGGTCAGATAGACTCATCATGGATCGAACCATGTCCAACAAGGTTGATGAGTGTCGTCAGTCACCAAAAATAAAATTTCCTATCTCTACTATGTAGATAGCGGAGCAAGGGTCGAACCCACAGAGACTGAATTTTTTAAGTTAATTATTAAATTAAAAATCTAATCTTAGGGTTTAGGGAAAGAAGAAGTTTGGGGGTTTTGGAGACTATTCTAAAATAAAGAAAATAAGAATTATGAAGTATCAAAGACAAATAGCAAAAAGCTTCAGTTACGAGGCAATCAATCATTCTTGGATTTTGATGTTGGTCATTGATTACAAAATATCACTGTCAATTAAATAGTCAACCGTAGCATAACAACAAGCTCTGTTACACCATCTTTCCTTACTGAGTCGTTAGTTAAAACAAGCTCTTTAACTAATCTCTAACTACTTAACCTACCTAGAACAAGCTCTCTAGATATAAGTTGTAGCAGCATTAACAACAAGAAAGATATGGGTTGACATTAGATAACAAACACATAAGCTCGGTTTATTTAATCTAAACCTTAATTCTCCTCCATCCCTAGTGATTAACTCCACAAGCAATTACGGACTTATGTTTTTAATCTGGCGGTAGATTATTTAGTTTAACTAAATAGTGTGCACCCTATCTAATCAAACAAACAATCATTATAATGTGCTCAGAGAATCTTGGATACTTAATCAACAATTATACAATAGGTTCAAGAATCTCACAACATGTTTTTCCCAAGAATAATTAATTTACCTCATAACTGAATAAGAAAACTACTCACTAGACATATTCAAGATCATATAATTCAAGTTTAATATTATAAAGATTACAAATATCATCCAAGAAACAATCAAAGAAGCAATCTTTAATAATATAAAATCAGAATTACTAATCAAGATTATAAACTAGCAAGCAAGAACACACAAACAATATTAATTTAAATAAAGAAAACAAAACCAGAATTAAAAATAATAAAGAAATAAGCAAAATAATAAAAATAAAATTTCTATTAAATCTACTCTAAAACTAAACAAGAGAGAAGAGGGGGAAGAGAGGGATGTGAGGGATTTGAGGGATTTGAGGGATATTGTTTATGAGAGCCTTGTGCTCTTTATATAGGCCTAAGGAAGAGTTTAAAAGACTTTCCTAAGCAATGTGGGATTCAGATAAGAGTTTACTTGGGAAACAAGTAATTTGACTAGTCAAACTCTTATCTTTATCCCATCATCTTTTACAATTATTTTCTAAGTAAAATTCCTAAGGCCTATTTTTATTAATTAATTACAGATCTAAGACAAAATAAAATTAAGAAATTATCTTCTCTCAACAAAATCTGGTCTTGAATTTGCTTTGTTGGAATTTCTTCTCAATCTCGTTTTTCTGCCCAGAATTTCGTACTGATTTTGTCCAGACGTTTGACCCACCAAATGAACTCCGATTTTTGCGATCTTGGACATTCTGGAAACCTTGAGAAGTCCTCTACAACTTCCATGAAGGCCACATCTTGAGATCAGGTCGTTAAATTGGTCAAAAATGTCAATCTTTCAAGCTGGACAGAAAATACTGCACTTTGCTCTTTTTAGCTTCTTTTTATTCCAACTCTGATATTTAATACCTAAAACATAAAATAAACATTAGTAAGCTCTTTTAGGCATAAAACATCAATAAAGCAAATATATTAGCACATATAAAATTCACAAAATATCATCCTATCAAAGGTCTGATTCCTCCTCTCAAATACACCGTTCCATTCAGATGTACCAGGTGGAGTGAGTTGTGGAACTATTCCACACTCCTTTAGAGGATCTATAAATTCTAGGCTCAAATACTCTCCATCACGATCTGATCAGAGTGTCTTGATATTCTTGCCTAGCTGGTTTTATACTTCATTCTTGAATTCTTTGAACTTTTCAAAGGATTCTGACTTATGTCTCATTAAATAAACATAGCCATATCTACTGTCGTCATTAGTAAATGTGATGAAGTATTGGAACCCTCCTCTAGCTTGTATGGTTGATGGACCACATACATCTGTATGTATGAGCTCTAATAAACCACTAGCCCTTTCACTTATTACTGTAAAAGGGGCCTTGATCATTTTACCAAGCAAACAAGATTCGCATACATCATATGATTCAAAATCAAATGAATCTAAGTGTCCCTCTTTGTGGAGCCTAGATATGCATTTCTAGTTTATGTGACCAAGTCTACAATGCCAGAGGAGTGTAGGGTTAATCTCATTACCCTTTGACCTCTTGAAATCAATACTGTATATGTGATTATCTAAATCTAGAACATACAATCCATTCATAATGGAAGCATTGCCATAGAAAATATCATTAAAGTAAATTGAACAACTATTGTTCATTATTTTAAAAGAAAAACCTTTCTTGTCTAAACAAGAACAGAAATAATGTTCTTGGCAATTGTTGGAACATAATAACAATTATCAAGTTCTAGAATTAGGTCCGAAGGCAACGATAAATTAAATGTTGCTACAGCTAACGCAGCAACCGTTGCTCCATTTCCAACTCGTAGGACCACCTTGCCCTTGGCAAGTTTTCTACTCCTTGTTAGTCCCTGCACATTCATGCAAATGTGAGAACCACATCCAGTATCTAATATCCAAGATGAAGAAGTAGACAAATTTATCTCAATCACATATATACTTGAGATGGAAGTCTCACTTCCTTTCTTTTTCTTCAGCTCCTCAAGGTACACAGTGCAATTTCGCTTCCAATGACAAGTCTTACTGCAATGGAAGCATTTTCCTGTCTTAGCAACTCCACCAGATGGCTTGAGTTTCTTGGCCTTTTCCTTCTTGTTACAATGGGGCTTGGGCTTACCCTTAAGCTTGCCTTTGCCTTTGGATTTGGTCTTGTCAATCACCATAATAGAAGTAGGCCTTGACTTCTTCAAGTCCTGCTCAGTAGTTCTCAACATATTGAGCAATTCTGCCGGTGTCTTATCCATACTGTTCATGTTGTAGTGCAACACAAACGAACTATAGCTATCCGGTAAGGATTGGAGGATGAGATCAACTGACAACTCTTTATGCATGGTGAAGCCCAGTGCTTCCAGCCTCTTAATTACCTAATCATATTAAGTACATGAGTGTGCACCGGAGCTCCCTCAGCCATCTTGCTCTGGAAGAGCGCCTTAGACACCTCATAACGTTCGTGCCATGCTTGCTCTTGGAACATTTCCTTGAGATGTTCGATCATATCAAACGGTTTCATATTCTCATGTTGCTTCTGGAGTTCAGAACTCATGGAAGCTAACATCAGGCACTGTACGTCAATGGCATCATCCAAATGCTTTTGATAAGCTTGCTTATTAGTAGTGGAAGCATTCTGTCGGGGTTGAGCAGGGATCGCATGCTCTAGAACATATAACTTCTTTTCTTGCGTGAGGACTATCCTCAAATTTCTGTACTAGTCTAAGAAGTTTGCCCCAACCAACTTGTTATCCTTCTCAAGGATAGAACGAAAGGATAAATTGTTGTTTGCCATGATAATTCTACAATCATAAAATATGCAAGTAAGTAACATTGTGTCACGCCCCGGAAACGTGGAAGTTTTGGGCTAAAATTTTTTTTTTATACATTTAATCTTAATTTCTTACTTGGGTTGCATTCCTGCCAGTATCTCATCACACTTTTTCAACCACAGAAACATTATAATATTTTCATAAAATATTTCATTCACGTTATATTAACTTATTCTTCAAAGTGACGTTACATTCCTACAATATCGATTACATCCCAAAAGTATTATCATATACAAATATCTGTGCCATACAGGATGTCTGGTATCAAAATATGAGTATACCTTACGTGAGTACAAAAATGGCCGGAGGAGAGACGTATCCCTCAGCCTACGTCGTATGCGCAACAGGCTAGGAGATGATCACTGCAAATAATCTGGTAGAGTAGGGGGTGAGCTTTTTGGAAAGCCCCGTAAGAAATGCATTTAAAATAGTCATAGTATCGATATATGCAGAAAACAAATGCCATAATAATGCATTTCATACTTTAAATCATTGTATGAATTCTTTAATGCATATATCTAAAATTCATACTTGTTTCAAACATACATCATACTTTAGAAACTTAACATCATAATTAATAAAACTTATCATACAGTTCATGGAGACTAGGCAAAATCATATAGCCAGTATGCGGGTCATGACACTTACTTCTTCCTCCGAAGAGGGAACGGAATACCTATGGCCATGGTATGGGCTGTAGACCTGATCAGAGTCGTACAGCAAACATATACATACACCACGAAGGACCAACATACCCACAAAGGATGAAAACATACACAATGTGGGCGAGAACATGCACGACGTGGGCTATACATATGCCACAAGGGACGGAAACATGCACAATGTGGCAAGCATGACAGGCAATAACATAAACTATAGGAAGGCCGTAGTCTCAAATCTTACTTACTTTTGTAACTTCTTAATCATGCATTTAGTACAAAATAATAAGGACCGGACGTGCCAGGGTCTAAGTTAGCCTGGGGTGTGCCACTCCGATACCTTTTTCGGAAAACATATAATTAAATCATACAATTGATATAAAATAGTAAGGACCGGGCGTGCCAGGGTCTAAGTTAGCCTGGGGTTTGCCACTCCGATACCTTTTTCGGAAAACATATTTATTTACTGTCATACTTAAAACATTATGGAAAAATATGCATAGAAGTTATAAGGTTCATTTAACTAATTAACAAAAGATTATGAAAATTAACTTCGGAATAAAATTCATGCTTCAAACATTTCTTTAAAATTTGCGATGAAAGCAAGGGACACCATCACAACTTTAAATTACATCCCTTACCTCAGTACATTGTAGAGCAACGCCTTATGTTGCACTCTTATGCTTCTTATCTCTCCGAATTATAAACTGTCAAGTCAAAATTTGACATAATTAATTTTCGGTATTAAATTTCCTCCTTGTCTAATTCTTAATTAAATTCTTATTACTTAGAATATTATAATTTCTTAAAATTTCACAGTGTGGCCGAATGACCTTGAATAAATGTAGATGTTTTCTCCACTTAATATATATATATATTATATATATCACTTATTCTTCATGTAGGTCAACTTAACCTCTATTTGTTCTTTTCTTTTCCTCCATTTTTCTACTACATATATCCAAACCGAGAGCTCCCTTTTTCTTTTCATTTTTCTACCCTTTGTTGACCCCAAAGCATGAACTTTCTTTCCCTTTTATTCACTTCACGTTGGTTGCATGTAGGTTAGAAAATTTTATTTCTTTATGATGCATTTTTAGTTTAACTTCATAAGTACTTCATCATGTCCTTTAGTCAACCTAAAGCTAACTTTCTATTTCATTCATTTTTTTTCTTTCTTTCCTGTTACATGCTGTCCAACCCGACAGCATACTTCATTCTTTTCTGTTTTCCTGATCTGCAGTTCACGTTGGCCTCCTCTTTGTCTCTATATCATGGCTATACTTAGTACATCCTAGGTTGCCAAGATCTTCTACCATTCACACCCAAAGTCAGCTATGGCTAGCTTTTTCTTCTCTCTTTTATTTTGCATAACCGATTGCCTTTATTACTCTTTATCTTCTCTCCCACGTACTGCACTTCTTCCTCATTCATTCTAACTTTTTCTTGGTCATTATTGCACTACCCTACATAATATAATTTTAGACTATTAAATTGTGTTATTTTTACACTTAAAAGTCAACAAAAGTCAGCTCAATCTCCTTTATTTTTCATCTTTTTCGGCTGCACCATCAGCCTTATCTTTCACCTCCATTCTCGGTTGTACAAGTAAAAATCCTATGTTCTTTCTTCCAGCCCTTTTTGTTGACTTAATTCACTCCTTCTCTTTTCTTTTATTCTTCCCCTTAACTCACGTAATCACAACTTCTTCAACCAAGCTTTAATTATTTTCTGTTTCATTTCTATTCAAGCCGACAGCTTCTCCTCTTTTTCTTCAAGGTTCACGTGGTATTCATTTCATATCAACTCACTCTTTCTTAACTTATTCAATCCTAGTATATAACTTATAGGTTTTTATTCCCTTTTTATATTTTCCTTGACTGGTTCGGTTCTTAAATTCTAGCTTGTTTTCGGTTCATGACTATCTTGCATCCCCATCTTCACGTAAATCACCATTAGCATCATCCTATTTTCATTCTAAATTCTCCTTATTGAACTAGGGTTTTCATTCTACATATGTTTACTCCAAACAATGACTATAACCAATACATTCTTGCTCACTAAAGCTATAATTTAAGGAACAATCATTTTAAAACTAATGCTGGAATTTTACCTGTATAAAGAAGAAATCTGAGCATGTAAATCTCTTCCTGTTTTGAAGGTTTTTGTGCCAACTTCTTTGAGGTTTTGGAAGCTTAATATCCAAGGCTTACTTTCCTTCAAAAGCTTGGTTTATTTGCTAAAAGTTAAGCATGGTTCTGTTGTGGAGAAGAACTTACAAAGTTTGAAAGAAACAGAACACTTTCGGTGATGATGTTGGCTGGAGAGGAATTCACGATGGGAAGAGGATTATATAGCACAAAAATATATATTTGTTGGACTTTTTTGCCAGCTTCATTAAAGCCCTCTTCATTCCCTATTTCTTCCCCTTTTTTTTTTATTATTTATCTTCCAACCGGACTACATTTCCTGTTTCTGTTACGTTTTTATTTCCTCTCCATGCAGCCCACGTTTTTTGACTTCCCATGCCAATATTTTGCAGCTAATAATTTTCTATCTTTTCCTTGCTTTTATGTTTATTGTCATGTTATAGTTTGGTCTTCGGTGGAGCAAGGAAGTGAACCAAAGTCATTGTTATAGCTTCTGCCAACCTAAGACAAAAACGTGAGGTAGACTTTCTTGTGTCTTCCTTTATTGGTTACTTCATATATTTTTCTCTTGTTTTGATATTGCTTATCTTCCAACCGAACTCCACCTAGATAGCCAATAAACTCTTCTTTTATTACTTCATACCCTCTCTACATTTGATTCTTCAAGTCAAGCTGTTTAATCTTCTTTGTTTCTTCATGCCGCACCATTTTTCTGATTTATCCAAATCAGAATTTTCCACCATTCATTTAATTATTTATTTCATCCTTTATGTAATATTTTTCCATACTTATTTATATATATATTTTTCTAGAATTAAAATCTTCTATGTGAGAAACACTATTCTTATATATTTACTTCCTCAAAATATTATCAATAATTTCTTTATTGATAATTTGTTCATATACATGTACAACTATAGTATAAGAAAATGAGATCTCACACATTGTGATTAAAATCATTAATTATGGTCTTTTAATTAAATGAATTACTCCCACTATTTTCCTCAAGCTAATAGCCCTCACTATCAACTCGGGAAGCCTTTTCACCTAGACTTCCTAGTGGGCCAGGATCCATATTTGGTCCCATTATGACTTTAGCTAAGCTAATGCGTCCAATGAGATTATTTAGGTAGACAACTCTTGTCAATTGCATCTCATACAACTCCTGGATAGTTGGGTGAACAACTCTTGTTCTAACTCATCATATGGGTTAAAGCCCAACCTATGCCTCTAAATCTTATTAGGTTTGACTGAGCCAATGCCCTAATTTAATTTAGTTAAGTCTGACCCAATACACTTGGAGATAACTATTATCTCATGCAATATGGATTCCTAAGGTAGGTATGGCCTTGACTGAGCCAAAGTAGCACAATACCGAACAAAGTCTCTTTCACATGCATCTTATTGGAAGGCATCTTTATTTGTTATCTTTAACTTAATATTTATTTTGAGGGATTTTCAATTTTACCGTCTCACCTAGCATGCTTTTCTAACATTTATATCAACATATATAAGTAAAAGCGTAAAATTAAACGTGACATGGTTATGGCCTTTCTATTACAAAAGAACCTAGGGATACATTATTTTTCTAAATGGCTTCTCCTCGATTTCCCTTCAAGCGTCACCTCGGTTCACCTTGGCTCCGAATCATCTTGGCTCCAAATGTTGTACATTTTACAAGATAATCCTAATTTATCTATATAACTATTACATAAATACATTACAAATAAATCAAGGCTCACAGGCCCAATTTAAATTTATTTAAATAAATTACAACCCATGTAAACTTAGGCCCATAACCATGCACCATGCAATCATCCATATCACATAAGAATCAAGCATCAAGCATACACAGTAATATCACATATTAATTTGCATGCTTCCTTATTAAAATCTAATTTTAATTAATCTAATTTTAATTAATCTAATTTTAATTAATTATGGGTATCAAGAACTGTTTTAATTTAATTTTAATTCTTAAAATTCAATTTGGGCTTAATTGAAATTTTAATCTTATTAAAATCTCAAAACCATTGGATAACTCTTATCCATTTTAAAATATTTTATTTTAAAACAAAATTTATAAAGATAACTCTTTTTGAAATTTTAATCTCATTAAAATATCAAAAGTGTTGGATAACTCTTATCCAATTTAAGATAGAAAATAATTTATTTTAAAACAAAATTTTATTAAGATAATTCCTTTTGAAATTTTAATCTCATTAAAATCTCAAAACTATTGGATAACTCTTATCCAATTTAATACATGATATATATATTTTTTATTTTAAAACAATTTTATCAAGATAATGTTTTTGAAATTTTAATCTTATTAAAATCTCAAAACTATTGGATAACTCTTATCCAATTTAATTTTTAAAATATATTTAATTTAAAACTCTTATTAGGATAACTTTTATCCTAATTTATTTTATATATTTTAAATAAAATAATAACAAGTAATTTTTTTTAAATCTATAATTGTCTTACAATTATTTTAGGTTGCCCAAACGAATTTTGAAAATTAAAATTAAATCTATAACAACTTATAATAAAACAGCATCACCACGAATCGAATTCGCTATCCCGAAAGCCGTTTGCACACTGGCTCGGATACCACTGTAAGGTTTCGTTGTCTCGATTTATCATGTCATACACGAAAATACACAACGGATTAAAAACAACAAAACCAAAATCACCAAGATCATGCAACAAGATTAATTTTGGGATAAAATCTAACCTTTTGGTGTACTCATATAGGAATATTCGACTTCTGAATATGGCAACCCACGAACAACCCTTGATTTATCATTAACTCAAGACTCCTAGCTGAGAGAAGCCCTCTAACGGTATCCACACAAGTAGGACGCAAAACAAGACCTTTGCTTGAGACAAGATATGATCACAAGCAAAGGGTGGAGGAAGGGAATTGTTTTCTGAGTGCTAGCTCCAAGAGGCAGAACGACTATAAAAATATTTTATTCTTCTTATGTCTAACTTTTAGACTTAATGTTGTTTTTATAGTGCCTCCTAACAAAACCCTAAAAAGGACTTAGCCTTAGTCCAACTAAATTGGGTCTTTTGGGCCTTTTAAAATTACTTAATCCAAATACAATTAATTGTAGGGCATACTCCAACATCTACTACATTGACAATCTCACGATTTAAGCCTTGGAGAAAACGAGCCATAGTAGCTTCTGCATCCTCCTGGATATTGGCTCGGATCATGGTTATTTCCATCTCTTTGTAGTAATCCTCAACACTCTTTAAACCCTGGGTAAGACCTTGGAGCTTCTAGTATAACTCTCTGTAGTAATGAGTAGGAACAAATCGCTTCCTCATGATGTGCTTCATCTCATCCCATGTAGACACTGGAGGATCACCATATCTTCTTCTACTAGTGACTAACTGATCCCACTAAACCATAGCATACTCTGTGAACTCAATTGCTGCAAGTTTGACCTTCTTTTCCTCAGAGTAGTGGTGGCAGTCAAACACCATTTCAATCTTCCTTTCCCACTCCAAATATGCCTCAGGATCATTCTTGCCTTGGAAAGGAGGAATCTTCAATTGTATACTGCCAAGGTTTCCATCCATCTTCTCCTTGCCTCTATCACAGGCTCTATCAACTCGATCTCTATACCCATGGTACCTTCTATGATGTCTATCTATCCTAGACTCTTCGTTCGGATCATACCCAACATTATCATCATACTCGTCATTGGCAACAACCTTACTTTTTAGACGAGAAGTATCACCTTGCTCGATCTTTGCAAACCGAGCTTCATGTTGGTTCAACTTATCATGAATGTCATTGAATTTCACGTCCATCCGTTGGAACTGTTGTTGCATTGCCTGAAGCATGAATTCAATCTTTTTAAAGTCGGATTTATCACCTTCAGAAGACATTTTCAACAAAGATATCCTCACGTGTTTACACTCGTGTTTCACTCAAGTAATTTGGCTTTTCTTTACTAATGTTTCTCACACACTCATGCCTTTTTCCTTTACTCTACCTTAACTCTACAGGTTCACAATCACACTAGAGACTCAGTCAAAGAATCAACCTCGCAGAATCAACTAATTCACCAAGTATTGTCACCAAAGTTTTTTTTCGAATTCCTCTTTTTTTTGGGAATTCTTCTCTTTTTTTTTGAATTTTTCTCCCTTTTGTTGTTTTTCACAGAAAGGTGCGGCTAGGGTGACTCAAAGAAAGAAAAAAATAAAATAAAAATAGAAAAAATAAAAAAATCACTAGAAGGACCAAAAAAATGAAAAATGGCCTAAAACTATAGGAAAACGATGGAATTTGGCCAAGAGAGGGTGGGGCCTGTGACTGCACGGTTCGTTTTCTTTCATCGTTTTCTTTCATTGTTTTCTTTAAAATGGGTACTCACACGCCTCCTAACTTAACCAAAATTTTCTATTTGAACAGTACTGCAACAATTTTTTTCGAATTCTTTTTTTTTCCTTCTTCTTTTTTTTTTAATCTGATTTTTTTTTACGATTTCCTTGAAAAGAGTAGGGATGTGGCTAGCGTTGAATTAAGTGGTTGAAGAAGTGCGGCTAAGGTTATAATTGAGGGGTGCGGCTAGGGTTATGAAATAAGTGGCGGCTAGGGTTTAGGGTTATGAAATAAGTGGCGGCTAGGGTTATGAGGAAGTGCGGCTAGGGTTATAATTGAGGGGTGCAGCTAGGGTTATAATTGAGGGGTGCAGCTAGGGTTTAGGGTTATTATATAAGTGGCGGCTAGGTTTAAGGGTTATGAAATAAGTGGCGGCTAGGGTTTAGGGTTATGAAATAAATGGCGGCTAGGGTTATGAAATAAGTGGCAGCTAGGGTTTAGGGTTATGAAATATGTGGTGGCTAGGGTTCTGCCAAAAGTGAGAGACGCACAAACAAACCAGAAATTGAAACCAACAAAAGAAAAAAAATTGAAACCAACAAACCAAAAATTGAAAAGTGAGTGACGCACAAACAAACCAGAAAATCGAAACTTGAGCTCTGAATACCAACTGATGCGCACGGACAAGAGAAAACATAGCTTGGAATTTGAAGGAGTTGAAAACGCAATGAGACTGAAGCAAGGATGAAGAATGACAACTTTTGAAAACCTAGACCTGAAGCCTAAAGAGACTCGAACCCAAAGGTATTGGACCTTGAACCTATGAATAAGAATTCGAGAACCTAAGGTATAGTAATGGTGGATGGTGAAAAAGGAGGAGCCACAAGGAAGAAGACCTTGATAAGCCTAGTTGAGAGGGAACCCAAGAGAAAGGCACACTCAAATTCTGAAATTCAAAACTGATCTGTTCATCAATAGCATTTACAAGGTATTTATAATAATACCTAGCACTTAAGCCCATAAACAAGTGGGCTGGAATTAACACCAACAGAAAATAAGACTAAACCCAAATTCATGCCTAAACCTAGTTACATAAAATAAATAGTCCAAGACACAACAAGACTTAAATGTGGGCTATTCAAACACTTAGCCCATCTTATTGTTAAGCTAAAATAAGACAGTAAACTATGCTCATGTTGTTTGTGCTTCCAAGCAAGTATAGATGTCTTAGGACTCTTCATGGAAGCTTCCTTGACACTTCAATGATGCCAGAGCTTGTTGCATTAATGAGGCCAGGGCTTGTTGCGTCTTCTTGGCTCGAGCTCGGGTAATTGGACCTCCTTGGATAACCAATGGATCCTTAGCATCACAAACATCACGAGCAAGTGGATCTCCATCAGCTGATTTCTTTAGTGATAATTATTTTGATTCTTGTTTTGTTTTTCATATTATTTGTTTAGTTCTTGCTAGTTTATAATCTTGATTCTAGATTTCTTGTTTTAGATTATTAAAGATTGATATATTGATTGTCTTTTGCATGATTCTTGATATCTTTTTAATATTAAAATTGAAACTTATGATCTTGAATATGACTAGTGAGTAGGTTTCTTATTCAGTTACAAGGTAAATTGATTGTTCTTGGGAAAAAGAATGTTGTGAGATTTTGAGCTTATAATATAATTGTTGATTAAGTATCCAAGATTCTATGAGCACATTTGCATGATTATTTGCTTGATTAGATAGTAGGGCCCACTATTTAATTTAATTAAATAATCTACTGCTAGATTAAAAACACAAGTCCGTAATTGCTTATGGAGTTAATCATTAGGGCTGGAGGAGAATTGAGGTTTAGATTAAATGAACCAAGCTTATGTGTTTGTTATCTAATGTCAACCCATATCTTTCTAGTTGTTAATGCTGCTACAACTTATATCTAGAGAGCTTGTTCTAGGTAAGTTAAGTAGTTAGAGATTAGTTAAAGAGCTTGTTTTAACTAACGACTCAGTAAGGGAAGATGGTGTAACAGAGCTTGTTGTTATGCTACGGTTGACTATTTAATTGACAATAATATTTGGTAATCAATGATCAACATCTAAATCCAAGAATAATTAATTGCCTTGTAACTGAAGCTTTTTGATATTTGTTTTTGATATTTAATAATCTTTGCTTTCTCTCTTTTAGGCATACCTTACAAAAACTCCAAAATCTCAAAATTTCTTCTTTCCCTAAACCTTAAGATTAGATTTTTAATTTAATAATTAACTTAAATAATTCAGTCTCTGTGGGTTCGACCCTTGATCCGCTATCTACATAGTAGAGTTAGGAAGTTTTATTTTTGGTGACTGAAGACACTCATCAAATTTTGGCGCCGTTGTCGGGGATTGAATTTTTGTTCAAGTTAATTATTTTAATTTAAAGTCTGATTTTTTTCTTTTCCTTTTCAGGGATTGCATGTCGGACAAGGACTCTAGTCACAAATTGCAAAAGATTAGGGAGTACATACAAGCAACCCGAAGCACAATGCTACAAACACCACATCGACAATCACCACCAACCACCACTAACGATCCACCTCTCATTGAGCCCACATTCAATCCTACTTTTGAGTTCTTTAGTGATTCAGAAGAGGAAGCTATGGCTCAAAATGCGAACATGACTCTAAAGGAGTTGGCGGCTCCCACTATGGGCCAACAGCCCCTTTACATTACTTACCCTACTTTAGATGTAGCTTTTGAATTAAAGTCTGGTTTGATACATCTCTTACCAACATTTCAGGGTCTTGCAAGTGAAGATCCACACAAACATCTAAATGAATTCCATGTGGTCTGCTCAACCATGAAGCCAGCTGGGGTTAGTGAATAGCAAATCAAGTTAAGGGCCTTTCCATTCTCTCTGGCAAATGTAGCCAAGGATTGGCTTTATTACTTACCTTCTGGGACCATCAACACTTGGGATGATATGAAAAAACTCTTCTTGGAAAGATATTTTCTTGCTTCTAGGGCAGCCAACATCCGTAAAGAAATTTGTGAAATTAGGCAATTTAATGGTGAGTCACTATATGAATATTAGGAAATATTTAAATGATTCTGTGCTAGTTGCCCACATCACCAAATTCATGAGCAACTATTGATCCAATATTTCTATGAGGGACTATTACCCCATGATAGAAGTATGATAGATGCAGCTAGTGGAGGAGCTTTAGTGGATAAGACTCCTCAAGAAGCCCAAAACTTGATAGCAAACATGGCTGCCAATTCTCAACAATTTAATACAAGGCGTGATCCACCACCACTATCTAAGCAAGCACACGAGGTAAGTACTTCTTCTTTGGAAAAACAAATTGCTAATCTAACATCTCTTGTGCAACAATTGGCTGTAGGTAAAATGCAACAAGCCAAGGCTTGTGGAGTTTGCTCCAACATAGGACACCCTACTGATATGTGTCCAAGAAGAGTCCATGGAGCAAGCTAATGTTGTAGAAGGATTCTCAGGGCCTTCCCAAGGTAAGTATGACTCTTACTCCAATTCTTACAACCCTGGTTAGAGGGACCACCCAAATTTGCAATATGGAAATAGGTCTGCACCATATGTCCCACCACACAATAGGCCAAATAATTTCCAAGTCCCCAAACCTTCATACCAAGAGAGGCCACCATCCCAAACACAACAACAAAGTGATGGAGATCCAGATGGAGATCCACTTGCTCGTGATGTTCGTGATGCTAAGGATCCATTGGTCATCCAAGGAGGTCTAATTACCCGATCTCGAGCTAAGAAGACGCAACAAGCCCTGACCTCGTTCATGCAACAAGCTCTGGCATCATTGAAGTGTCAAGGAAGCTTCCATGAAGAGTCCCAAGACATCTATACTTGCTTGGAATCCCAAACGACATGAGCATGTTTACTATCTTATTTTAGCTTAACAATAAGATGGGCTAAGTGTTTGGATAGCCCACGTTTGAGTCTTGTTGTCTCTTGGACTATTTATTTTATGTAACTAGGTTTAGGCATGAATTTGGGTTTAGTCTTATTTTCTGTTGGTGTTAATTCCAGCCCACTTGTTTATGGGCTTAAGTGCTAGGTATTATTATAAATACCTTGTAAACGCTATTGATGGAGATCAGTTAATTGAATTTTCAGAAATTGAGTGTGCCTTTCTCTTGGGTTCCCTCTCAACTAGGCTTATCAAGGTCTTCTTCCTTGTGGCGCCTCCTTCTTCACCATCAACTATTGCTATACCTTAGGTTCTCGAATTCTTATTCGTAGGGTCAAGGTCCAATACCTTTGGGTTCGAGTCTCTTTAGGCTTCGGGTCTAGGTTTCAGAAGTTGTCATTCATCAACTTTGCTTCTGTCTTCTTGCGTGTTAGCTCCTTCAAATTCCAAGCTACGTTTTGTCTTGTCCGTACGCATCAGTTGGTATTCAGAGCTCAAGTTCCGATTTTCTGGTTTGTTTGTGCGTCACTCACTTTTCGATTTTTTTGGTTTTTTGGTTTCAATTTTTTTTTGTTCGTTCCACTTTCTGGTTTGTTTGTGTGTTCCCAACCGCCACTTATATTCATAACCCTAAACCCTAGCCGCCACCTGTTTCATAACCCTAAACCCTAGCCGCCACTTGTTTCATAACCCTAAACCCTAGCCGCCACTTGTTTCATAACCCTAAACCCTAGCCGCCACTTATTTCTTAACCCTAAAACCCTAGCCGCCACTTATTTCTTAACCCTAAAACCCTAGCCACCACTTATTTCATTACACAAAAAAAAACCCTAGCCACCACTTATTTCTTAACCCTAAAACCCTAGCCACCACTTATTTCATTACACAAAAAACCCTAGCCGCACCCCTTAAAAATAAAACCCTAGCCACACCCCTCAAAAATAAAACCCTAGCCGCACCCCTCAAAAAAAAAACCCTAGCTGCACCCCTAAAAAAAAAACCCTAGCCGCACCCCTAAAAAAAACCCTAGCCTCACCCCTCAAAAAAAAAAACCTAGCTGCACCCCTCCTCTTTCAAGGAAACCGCAACACTCAGAGTTAAAAAAAAAGAAGAAGAAAAGAATTCAAAAAAAAAAAGAAGAAGAAAAGAATTCAAAAAAAAAAAGAAGAAGAAAAGAATTTTAAAAAAAAAAAGAAGAAAAGAATTCGAAAAAAAAAAAAGAAAAAAATTTTTTTTTTGCGGTACTGTTCAAACAGAAGTTTTGGTTGAGTTAGGAGGCGTGTGAGGACCCGTTTTAAAGAAAACGACGAAAGAAAACGACCTAGTTGAGCTTTGCTTCACTAGCCCCACCCTATCTTGGCCAAATTCCATCGTTTTCCTATAGTTTTAGGCCATTTTTCATTTTTTTTTTGTCATTCTAGTAATTTTTTTTTCTTTCTTATTTTTTTTATTCTTTCTTTCTTTCTTTGAGTCCCCCTAGCCCTAGCCATACCTTTCTGTGAAAAAAAAAATTCTTGGTGACAATACTTGGTGAATTAGTTGATTTTACGAGGTTGAATCTTTGACTGAGTCTCTAGTGTGATTGTGAACCTATAGAGTTAAGGTAGAGTAAGGGAAAAAGGCACGAGTGTGTGAGAGACATTAGTAGAGAAAAGCCAAATTACTTGAGTCAAACAGGAGTGTAAACACGTGAGGATATTACTTGTTGACAATGTCTTCTGAAGGTGATAAGTCAGACTTTAAAAAGATTGAATTCCTGCTTCAGGAAATGCAACAACAGTTCCAACGGATGGATGTGAAATTCAATGACATTCATGATAAGTTGAACCAACATGAAGCTCGGTTTGCAAAGATCCAAAAAGGTGATACTTCTCGTCCAAAAAGTAAGGTTGTTGCCAATGATGAGTATGATGATAATGTTGGGTATGATTCGAATGAAGAGTCTGGGATAGATAGACATCATAGAAGGTACCATGGGTATAGAGATCGAGTTGATAGAGCCCGTGATAGAGGTAAGGAGAAGCTGGATGGAAACCTTAGCAGTATAAAATTAAGGATTCCTCCTTTCCAAGGCAAGAATGATCCTGAGGCATATTTGGAGTGGGAAAGGAAGCTTGAAATGGTGTTTGACTGCCACCACTACTCTGAAGAAAAGAAGGTCAAACTTGCAGCAATTGAGTTCACAGAGTATGCTATGGTTTGGTGGGATCAGTTAGTCACTAGTCGAAGAAGATATGGTGATCCTCCAGTGTCTACATGGGATGAGATGAAGCGTATCATGAATAAGAGATTTGTTCCTACTCATTACTACAGGGAGTTATACCAGAAGCTCCAAGGTCTTACCCAGGGCTCAAAGAGTGTTGAGGATTACTACAAAGAGATGGAAATAACCATGATCCGAGCCAATATCCAGGAGGATGCAGAAGCTACTATGGCTCGTTTTCTTCAAGGCTTAAACCGTGAGATTTCCAATGTAGTCGAGTTGCATCATTACATGGATTTAGAGGAGATGTTGCATGTGGCCATCAAAGTGGAAAGGCAACTCAAAAGGAAAGGTACATCCCGTTTTACTTCTAGTTCAGTTCCTATTTGGAAATCTAACACCTTTCATAGGGATGATAAGCCTGTGCCTACGCATAAGTCAGAGAGCTTTGCTAAGCCCAAGCCTGAGGGCCCTCCAAAGCCCAAGACTGAACCTGCCCAAGCATCCTAGAGCAGGACACGTGACATTAAGTGTTTCAAGTGTTTAGGTCGTGGACATATTGCCTCACAGTGTCCCAACCGTAGGGTGATGATCATGCATGGGAATGGAGATGTTGAGAGTGAAGGTTCTAAACTCGGTGTAGAAGATGAGATGCCTGCGTTAGAAGATGTCGACGAAGACGAAGTTGTTGAGTATGCTGCTCATGGTGAAGCACTTGTTGCTAGGCGTGCTCTTACTACTCATGTGAAGTTTGAGGATGAGGCACAGCGCGAGAACATCTTCCATACGAGATGCCATATTAGTGACAAGGTATGTACTGTAATCATTGATGGTGGGAGTTGTACTAATGTTGCTAGCACATACCTTGTTGATAAATTAAAGTTGCCCACTACCAAGCATCACCACCCATATAAGTTGCAGTGGATTAATGACTGTGGTGAAGTAAACGTGGTGAAGCAAGTCTTGGTTCCTTTTCGTATTGGAAGGTATCAAGATGAGGTATTGTGTGACGTGGTGCCCATGCAAGCTAGCCACATATTGCTGGGTAGACCGTGGCAGTATGATCGGAGAGTCATCCATGACGGTTACACTAACCGTTATTCCTTTACTATGGATGGCAAGAAGATCGCTCTTGCTCCCCTTAGCCCCAAGGAGATTTATGAGGACCAATTAAGGCTAAAGGAGCAACATGACGAGCAAAGGAAGCAATCTAAAGAAAAGAAGGAAAACAAGGACAGCAAAACAGTGAGCTGCTATGCCAAACCTCGAGATGTGAAGACTGCATTTCTTGCTAAGTCTCCTATCCTTTTACTCTTATTTAAAGATTCTTATTTTATTGATGCTGAACTCCATGATACTTTGCCTACTGATGTTGTCTCATTGTTGCAGGAGTTCGAGGATGTATTCCCTGAGGAGATCCCAAGTGGATTACCACCGATTCGTGGGATCGAGCACATGATTGACCTTGTCCCCGGAGCTACCATTCCTAACCGTCCAGCCTACAGAAGTAATCCCGACGAAGGAGCTTCAAAGGCAAGTTGAGGAGCTCATGAGGAAAGGTTATGTGAGAGAGAGCATGAGTCCTTGCGCCGTGCCCGTACTGCTTGTGCCAAAAAAAGATGGGACGTGGAGGATGTGCGTTGACTGCCGAGCCGTCAACAAAATCACTGTAAAGTACCGCTATCCTATTCCTAGGCTAGATGACATGCTTGATGAGTTGCATGGTGCATGCATGTTTTCTAAAATTGATTTAAAGAGCGGATATCACCAAATTCGTATGAGAGAAGGTGATGAATGGAAAACCGCATTCAAGACTAAACATGGTCTCTACGAGTAGTTAGTTATGCCTTTTGGCTTGACTAATGCACCCAGTACATTCATGCGTTTAATGAACCATGTTTTACGTGATTTCATTGGTAAGTATGTGGTTGTCTATTTTGATGATATTTTGATATACAGTAAGAGCCAGCATGAGCATGTTGAGCATCTTAGGAATGTTCTTACTGTTTTTAGGAATGCAAGTTTGTATGCCAATTTTAAGAAATGTATGTTCTGCACTGATAAGATTGTTTTCCTCGGGTATGTCGTTTCTTCACATGGCATTTCTGTTGATAATGAGAAGGTAAAGGCAATTAAAGATTGGCCTGTACCTAAGTCTGTTTCTGAGGTGCGTAGTTTCCATGGTTTAGCTAGTTTCTATCGTCGATTCGTTAGAGATTTTAGCACTATAGCTGCACCTTTGATCGAAGTGGTCAAAAAGAATGTTGCATTTCATTGGGGTCCTGCACAAGAGCATGCTTTTAATTTGCTTAAAGATAAACTTTGTTCTGCTCCTTTGTTATCTCTGCCTGACTTTACTAAAACTTTTGAGATTGAGTGCGATGCCTCAGGTGTAGGTATTGGAGCTGTGCTTATGCAGGAAAAATGCCCAATTGCTTTCTTTAGTGAGAAGTTAAGTGGAGGGGCACTTAACTATCCCACATATGACAAGGAGATGTACGCGTTAGTGAGGGCCTTGGAGACATGGCAACATTACTTGTGGCCCAAAGAATTTGTCATCCACACTGATCATGAGTCCTTGAGGCATTTGAAAGGACAGAGTAAGCTGCATAAGCGTCATGCCAAGTGGATAGAGTTCATTGAGATGTTCCCGTACGTGATCAAGTACAAACAAGGTAAAGAGAACGTCGTAGCTGATGCGTTATCTCGTAGGTATACTCTTATCACTACTCTTGATGCTAAACTTTTAGGATTTGAGTATATCAAAGAACAGTATGCTGATGATGTTGATTTTGGTAATGTTTATGATGCATGTGCTACATCTGGTTTTGGCAAGTTCTTTAGGCATGATGGGTTCTTATTTAGAGAAAATAAATTATGTGTGCCTAGGAGTTCATTGCGCGAGCTGTTAGTTAGAGAAGCCCATAGTGGAGGATTAATGGGTCACTTTGGAGTTAGGAAAACTCTAGATGTTTTGCAAGCACATTTCTTTTGGCCTAACATGAGGAGAGATGTAGAGAGGTTATGTGCTAGATGCATTTCATGTAGGCAAGCTAAATCTAGAGTTCATAATCATGGTTTATATACTCCTTTACCCATTCCTACTACTCTGTGGACTGATATCTCTATGGATTTTGTTTTGGGCTTGCCTCGAACAAAACGCGGTAGAGATTCTGTTTTTGTTGTGGTTGACAGGTTCTCTAAGATGGCTCATTTCATTGCTTGCCACAAGACGAATGACGCGAGCAACGTTGCTGACCTTTTCTTCAAAGAGATAGTACGTCTACATGGTGTACCAAGGACCATTGTTCCTGATCGAGATGCAAAGTTCCTTAGTTACTTTTGGAAGACGTTATGGGGAAAGTTGGGAACTAAATTGTTATTCTCCACCACTTGTCACCCCCAGACTGATGGACAGACTGAGGTCGTCAACCGAACCCTGTCTACATTATTGAGGTCCATTATTCAGAAAAATTTGAAGAATTGGGAAGATTGCTTGCCCCATGTGGAGTTTGCATATAACCGCAGTGTCCACTCCACTACTAGTTGCTCTCCATTCGAAGTTGTTTATGGCTTCAATCCTCTTACTCCTTTGGATTTGTTGCCATTACCTAGTACGGAGCAGAGTAACTTGGATGGAGAACAGAAGGCTAAGTTTGTGAAGCAACTCCATGAGAGAGTTCGTCAAGCTATTGAAAAGAAGACTGAGCAGTATACCACCCAAGCAAATAAGCATCGAAAGAAAGTAGTATTTGAGCCTGGTGATTGGGTTTGGGTGCATATGAGAAAGGAGAGGTTTCCTGTTCAGCGACGAACCAAGCTACATCCCCGAGGAGATGGACCATTCCAAGTCATAGCGAAGATCAACGATAATGCCTACAAATTGGATCTTCCTAGAGAGTATGGTGTATCTGCTACTTTTAATGTTTCTGATCTTTCTCCTTTTTCTTTTGATGAAGGTATATGCGATTTGAGGACAAATCCTTTTGAAGAGAGGGGGAATGATGGAGATCCAGATGGAGATCCACTTGCTCGTGATGTTCGTGATGCTAAGGATCCATTGGTCATCCAAGGAGGTCCAATTACCCGAGCTCGAGCTAAGAAGACGCAACAAGCCCTGACCTCGTTCATGCAACAAGCTCTGGCATCATTGAAGTGTCAAGGAAGCTTCCATGAAGAGTCCCAAGACATCTATACTTGCTTGGAAGCCCAAACGACATGAGCATGTTTACTATCTTATTCTAGCTTAACAATAAGATGGGCTAAGTGTTTGGATAGCCCACGTTTGAGTCTTGTTGTCTCTTGGACTATTTATTTTATGTAACTAGGTTTAGGCATGAATTTGGGTTTAGTCTTATTTTCTGTTGGTGTTAATTCCAGCCCACTTGTTTATGGGCTTAAGTGCTAGGTATTATTATAAATACCTTGTAAACGCTATTGATGGAGATCAGTTAATTGAATTTTCAGAAATTGAGTGTGCCTTTCTCTTGGGTTCCCTCTCAACTAGGCTTATCAAGGTCTTCTTCCTTGTGGCGCCTCCTTCTTCACCATCCACCATTGCTATACCTTAGGTTCTCGAATTCTTATTCGTAGGGTCAAGGTCCAATACCTTTGGGTTCGAGTCTCTTTAGGCTTCGGGTCTAGGTTTCAGAAGTTGTCATTCATCAACTTTGCTTCTGTCTTCTTGCGTGTTAGCTCCTTCAAATTCCAAGCTACGTTTTGTCTTGTCCGTACGCATCACAAAGTCTCTTGAAGAAATTGTAAAGAACCTTGCTGCCTCTACTTTACAAAATCAACAAGAGAATAATCAAAGAATTGCACGTCTTGAGCATCAAAGAACAATGTCTCTTGAAGAAATTGTAAAGAACCTTGTTGCCTCTACTTTACAAAATCAACAGGAGAATAATTAAAGAATTGCACGTCTTGAGCATCAAATGAGCCAAATGGCCACTTCCCTAAGCAGACTTGAAGCCAGGGAATCCATCAAGTTGCCATCTCAAGCAGAGGTCAATCCAAGACAGAATGCACATGCCATAACTTTGAGAAGTGGTAAGGAAATTGGCCCTAAGGAACCCTTAATTATAGATGTTGACAATGGCTGTAAAAACTATCAAGAAATTGAAAATTCAAGTGAAATAAAGGAGGATGTCAACTCTAATAACAAAGGAGACCAAGGGACAGATTTTGATAATGCAAATGGGGGTGTCGGCAAGCATAATGCAGGCAAGGAAGGAAATGTTAGCTACCTTCCACCACTTTATAGAGAGGTAAGTAATAAAAATGTTCCATTTAACACAGGCACTTACCATCCTCCTTTTCCTAGCAGGTTAGCCAAAAACAAAAAAGATGAACAAGAAAAAGAGATTTTGGAAACCTTTAGGAAGGTTGAAGTCAATATTCCTCTTCTTAATGCCATCAAGCAAGTGCCAAGGTACGCAAAGTTTCTGAAAGAATTGCGCACTAACAAGAGGAAATTGCAAGGTAATGAGAAGGTAAGTCTGGGGGAGAATGTTTCTGCAGTTATCCAAAGGAAACTCCGTCCCAAGTGCAAGGATTCAGGTACATTCACTATCCCTTGTAAGATAGGTGATATTAGATTTGAAAGATGCATGATAGATCTAGGTGCTTCGATTAATGTTATGCCATTGTCAATCTTTAAAAGTTTGAATCTTGGAACTTTAAAAGAGACTGGTGTAATAATTCAATTAGCTGATAAATCTAATGCAAATCCTGAAGGGGTAATTGAGGATGTACTAGTCCAAGTTAATGAACTTGTCTTCCCTGCAGATTTTTACATACTAAATATGGAAGATGATCACTCTCCTAATGTTGCACCTATATTGTTAGGTAGACCTTTCTTAAAAACATCTAGGACTAAAATTGATGTGCACAATGGAACATTAACTATGGAATTTGATGGTGAAAGTGTTAAATTTAATATTTTTGAAGCCATGAGATATCCTAGTGATGTGCATGTTGTTTCTGGAATTGATGTTATTGATGATCTAACCCAACAGTTCTTTGAGCTAGGAAGAGAAGACAAGTTAGAGGTGGCTATAAGCCACAATTTAAAAATGAAAAATTTAATAGTTTCCTAAAGGAGGAAGTTTTTGCTCTTTAGTCCTTACCCAAAGCAAGGTATGAAAACTTAAAGAGAGACTTGCCTATTACTCATACAAAGCTTTTTCCTTCTATTGTGCAGGCTCCTGAGATCGAATTGAAGCCATTGCCAGAACATCTTAAATATGTGTTTTTGGGAGACAATGAAACCTTGCCTGTAATCATTTTAAGGGACCTCACACCAATGCAAGAAGAAAAGCTCATTCAAGTGCTTAAAGATCATAAATAGCCATAGGATGGACTATTATTGTAGACATTAAGGGAATAAGCCCAACTGTGTGTATGCATCGCATCTTACTTAAGGAAGTTCAAAACCAACATGAGAGGCTCAAAGAAGATTGAAACCTCCAATGATGGAAGTTGTGAAAAAGGAGATCTTAAAACTCCTTGATGTTGGGATTATCTATCCAATCTCTGACAGTAAGTGGGTGAGCCCAATACAAGTGGTTCCAAAGAAGTCAGGCATCACGATGGTGAAGAATGAAGATAACGAGTTGATACCAGCAAGAATTCAAAATGGGTGGTGAGTTTGCATAGATTATAGAAAATTAATACTACTACTCGCAAGGATCACTTTCCTTTACCTTTTATTGATCAAATGCTTGAAAGACTTATTGGTAGAACTCACTATTGTTTTCTTGATGGTTATTCAGGTTATAATCAAATTGTGATAGCTCCCGAGGATCAAGAAAAGACCACCTTCACAAGCCCCTTTGGCACTTTTGCTTATAGAAGCATGCCATTTGGTCTTTGTAATGCCCCTGCCACTTTCCAAAGGTGTATGGTAAGCATATTTTTTGATTATGTAGAAAATATCATAGAAGTTTTTATGGATGATTTCACAGTCTATGGAAACTCCTTTGATGAATGCTTAGACAACCTTACACTTATCTTTTGAAGATGCATGGAAACTAACCTTCTTTTAAATTCTGAAAAATGTCACTTTATGGTAGAACAAGGAATAGTTTTAGAGCATGTAATTTCTGCAAATGGCATAGAAGTTGATAAATCTCCCACAAATGTGCGGGAAGTGCGTTCTTTTCTTGGACATGCAAGTTTTTATTGTAGGTTTATCAAAGACTTCTCCAAGATTGCGTTACCTTTGTGTAAACTCTTACAAAAGGATGTTGATTTTGTGTTTGATTAGAGATGCAAGGAAGCATTCGACAAGTTGAAATAATGTTTAATCTTTTGATGAGAGATGCAAGGAAGCATTCGACAAGTTGAAATAATGTTTAATCTTTGCTCCAATCATTCAACCACCTAATTGGGATCTACCATTCGAATTGATGTGTGATGCAAGTGATTACGCAATTGGGCCTGTTTTGGGACAAAAAGTTGGAAGTGCTTCACATGTTATCTATTATGCTTCAAGGACCCTAAATGAAGCTCAACGAAACTACTCCACCACAAAAAAGGAGCTTTTTGCTATTGTCTTTGTTTTATATAAGTTTCGATCTTACTTGCTTGGTACTAAAATAATTGTTTATTCTGATCATGTAGCCTTGAGATATTTACTATCCAAAAAGAAGGCAAAGCCAAGACTCATAAGATGGATCCTTTTGCTTCAAGAATTTAACTTAGAGATCAAAGACAAGAAAGGTGCAGAGAACTTTGTGGCAGATCATTTAAGTAGATTGGAAAGAGAATAAGATGCGTTACCACTTCAAGAGTTCTTTCCTGATGAAGAATTGATCGCAGTCAAAGTAACTACACCATGTTATGCTGATATTGCGAATTATTTAGTTACTAACACTTTGCCTCATGATTTGACTAGAGCTCAAAAGGATAAGCTTAAGAGTGATGCCAAATATTATATTTGAGAATAACCCTTCCTGGTGGAAGAATTGCTTTGACCAAATAATAAGAAGGTGTGTCACACAAGATGAGATTCCATTAATCTTGACCTTTTGCCATAGCTATGAGTGTGGAGGCCACTTTGGACCTAATAGGATGGCAAGAAAGGTATTTGAATGTGGATTCTTTTGGCCCACAATAATGAAAGATGCATACTTATTTTGCAAGACATGTGAGCATTGCCAAAAGTTAGGTAACATCTCTCAAAGAAACCAAATGCCACAAACCCCTATTCTAGTTTGTGAAATTTTTGATGTTTGGGGCATTGATTTCATGGGACCTTTTCCTTCCTCTTATAGTAATCTTTACATAATTCTTGCTATTGATTATGTCTCGAAATGGGTGGAAGCTAAAGCCACTAGGACTGATGATTCTAAAGTTGTTGTAGAATTTGTTAAATCTAACATTTTTGCTAGGTATGGAACACTAAGAGCTTTGATAAGTGATAGAGGTACCCACTTTTGCAATCGTATGATTGAAGCTTTATTGAAGAGGTACCACGTCACTCACAAGGTGTCTACAGCCTACCATCCTCAAACAAGTGGCAAATAAAAAGTATTCTAGAGAAAACTGTGAACCCTCAAAGGAAAGACTGGAGTATGAGACTTAATGATGCATTATGGGCATATAGAATAGCCTATAAAACACCTATAGGGATGTCCCCTTATAGGTTGGTTTATGGTAAGCCATGCCATCTTCCTGTTGAGTTGGAACATAAAGCTTATTGGGCTATAAAACAATGCAACATAAATTATGATGAAGTGGGAAACCATAGAAAGCTTCAGTTGCAAGAGCTAGAAGAGATTCGTAATGAAGCCTATGTGAACTCAAGGATTTATGAGGAGAAAACTAAAGCCTTCCATGACAAGAATATTGCAAGAAGGACTTTTGAAATTGGACAAAAAGTTCTTCTTTATCACTTAAGGCTTAAGTTATTTCCAGGTAAGTTACGTTCTAGATGGGTAGGACCTTTTATTGTTACTAATGTTTTTCCTCATGGTGCAGTTGAAATTCAAAGTTCAAAAACTTCAAAAGCTTTCAAGGTGAATGGACATAGATTGAAACCATACTATGAGGGATTTAAAGTCTATAATGTGGAAGAGGTGAAGTTGGAAGATCCAATCTACGAGGATGATGGAAGGTGGAGCAGTCGAGCTAACGACATTAAACAAAAGTGCTACTGGGGAGGCAACCTAAGGATGTAAAATGAGGGAGTATTTCTTTCCTTTACTTGTATTACCATTTAATTTTTGAGTTTTTATTGTTCTTCTTTGCATGCTAGACTTACTTGGATGACAAAGTAAGATTTAAGTGTGGGGGGGAATATTGGTTTATGAGTCTATAGAGTTTTTTTTTAGGAAGTAGAAATTTTTTTTAAAAAAAAAAGGTCAAATTTTTAAGAGTTTTTAAAGATCATGATATGTTTTCTTTCTTTTAAGGATTGATTCTAAACTAAAACATAGTTTTATAAAAGAGTTGAGAGTATTTTGATTGTTATTATTATTGAAGTGAGTACTTTCTAAAAAATTTATGTGAGTGCATGATTAAATATGATTGTTCGTATGATATTGATAATGTGATTAGTTCATTGAAGTTGGTATAAGCAAAGGATAAATAAACAAGAACAAAAGAAAAAAAATATAAACATAAAAAAAAAAGAAAAAAAATAGAGGTTGAAAGCTTTAAATTCTACTCCAATGTTTTGAGTTGCTTGATCTTGTTGATTAAATTCTTAAAGTCACTTGAAATATGAGTATGTAAAGCACTCTAAAAGAGGGCTTACTTGTTGAGTAACCTGGTGTTGGTATCACCAATATTAACATTCGCGTAAAAATGCAAGTAAGTACTTGGGGAAACCACTGTTGAAAGCTCAAAAGTAAAAGAAAAAAAAAATTCTTGATCTATTGACTTTTTTTGTAGTAATGTAAAGTGGGTAATTGCAAAGTTGATATTATATGTTTCAATTGTGTTTATTATGAATCTTGCATGAATTTATTTAGAAGTATGCATGAATATGAGAAGTAATGAATAGAATATGATTGACTTGATTATTTGACTCTTGTTGAAGTTATGAGTTAAGAATTGAAAGATTTGAAAATATGTCCATGATCTTAATATTGTTTTGAGTCTTAATTTTTAAATTTTTGAGTCTTATTTTGAATTATTAAGTAAAAGATTTTGTGAGTATATCTTCTGAAAGCCCTCATGAGACACAACTCGTCCACTAGGGGTGACCTAGGGGTTTAAAGGCTTATTACATATGCTAAATGCAATCGTGATTCCTACGAAAGTGAGTTAGGATTTTAGGATTTAGTTCTTTAGGAATTATTTTAGCTAAGGTTTGCTAGAGGACTAGCAAAAGCTAATTGTGTGAGAATTTGATAGGATGATATTTTGTGAATTTTGTATGTGCTAATATATTCTCTATATTGATGTTTTATGCCTAAAAGAGCTTATTAATGTTTATTTCATGTTTTAGGTATTAAATATCAAAGTTGGAATTAAAAGGAGCTAAAAAGAGCAAAGTGTAGATTTTTCTGTCCAGCTTGAAAGATTGATGTTTTTGACCAATTTAACGACCTGATCTCAAGAAGTGGTCTTCATGGAAGTTGTAGAGGACTTCTCAAGATTTCTGGAATGTACAAGATCACAAAAATCAGAGTTTGTTTGGTGGGTCAAACATCTGGATTAAATCAGTACGAAATTATGGGCAGAATAACGAGATTGAGAAGAAATTCCAACAAAGCAAGTCCAAGATCGGATTTTGTTAAGAAAAGATAATTTTTTAATTTTATTATTTCTTAGATCTATAATTAATTAATAAAAATAGACCTTAGAAATTTTACTTAGAAAATAATTGTAAAAAGATGATGAGATAAAGGTAAGAGTTTGACTAGTCAAATTATTTGTTTCCCAAGTAAACTCTTATCTGAATCTCACATTGCTTAGGAAAGTCTTTTAAACTCTTCCTTAGGCCTATATAAAGAGCACAAGGCTCTCATAAACAGCATCCCTCACATCCCTCTTATCTCTCTTCCCTCTTAGTCTTTTGTAAGGTTTTCTTTAGGTTTTAATAAAAGTTTTATTTTCTTTCTTTTAATTTTGATATTGCTGATTTCTTTTTCTTTAAAAATTTTATTTTTCTTCATTTCTTCATCATTAGTCTTGCTGATTTCTTTCTTTTAAGTTATAAAATTATTTTCTTTTTAGTCTTTTCAATAGAAACAGATTTAGTTTTGTATATTTCAAAGTAAACAATTTCTTTATAGTTTTTAGGATTAAATTGTTTTCTTTTCTTTTCTTTATTTAAACTGATTCTTCCCTTAGGTTTATTAGGTTTTATCTATTTTATAATTTTATATGGTTGCTGATTTCTTTAGTGATAATTATTTTGATTCTTGTTTTGTTTTTCATATTATTTGTTTTGTTCTTGCTAGTTTATAATCTTGATTCTAGATTTCTTGTTTTAGATTATTAAAGATTGATATATTGATTAACCTTTGCATGATTCTTGATATTTTTATAATATTAAACTTGAAACTTAAGATCTTGAATATGACTAGTGAGTAGGCTCTTATTCAGTTGCAAGGTAAATTGATTGTTCTTGGGAAAAAGAATGTTGTGAGATTTTGAGCTTATAATATAATTGTTGATTAAGTATCCAAGATTCTCTGATCACATTTGCATGATTATTTGCTTGATTAGATAGTAGGGCCCACTATTTAATTTAATTAAATAATCTACTACTAGATTAAAAACACAAGTCTGTAATTGTTTATGGAGTTAATCATTAGGGATGGAGGAGAATTAAGGTTTAGATTAAATGAATCGAGCTTATGTGTTTGTTATCTAATGTCAACCCATATCTTTCTAGTTGTTAATGCTGTTACAACTTATATCTAGAGAGCTTGTTCTAGGTAAGTTAAGTAGTTAGAGATTAGTTAAAGAGTTTATTTTAACTAACGACTCAGTAAGGGAAGATGGTGTAACAGAGCTTGTTGTTATGCTACGGTTGACTATTTAATTGACAATAATATTTGGTAATCAGTGATCAACATTTAAATCCAAGAATAATTAATTGCCTTGTAACTGAAGCTTTTTTATATTTGTTTTTGATATTTAATAATCTTTGCTTTCTCTCTTTTAGGCGTAGCTTACAAAAACTCCAAAACCCCAAAATTTCTTCTTTCCCTAAACCTTAAGATTAGATTTTTAATTTAATAATTAACTTAAATAATTCAGTCTCTATGGGTTCGACCCCTGCTCTGCTATCTACATAGTAGAGTTAGGAAGTTTTATTTTTGGTGACTGACGACACTCATCACAAATTCATGAGCAACTATTGATCCAATATTTCTATGAGGGACTATTACGCCATGATAGAAGTATGATAGATGCAGCTAGTGGAGGAGCTTTAGAGGATAAGACTCCTCAAAAAGCTCAAAACTTGATAGCTAATATGGCTGCCAATTCTCAATAATTTAACACAAGCCGTGATCCACCACCACCATCTAAGCAAGCACACGAGGTAAGTACTTCTTTGGAAAAACAAATTGCTAATCTAACATCTCTTGTGCAACAATTGGCTGTAGGTAACATGTAACAAGCCAAGGCTTGTGGAGTTTGCTCCAACATAGGACACCCTACTGATATGTGTCCAACGTTACAAGAAGATTCCATGGAGCAAGTTATTGTTGTAGGAGGATTCCAAGGGCCTTCCCAAGGTAAGTATGACCTTTACTCCAATTCTTACAACCCTGGTTAGAGGGACCACCCAAATTTGCAATATGGAAATAGGTCTGCACCATATGTCCCACCACACAATAGGCCAAATAATTTCCAAGTCCCCAAACCTACATACCAAGAAAGGCCACTACCCCAAACACAACACCAAAGTGGAACCATGTCTCTTGAAGAAATTGTAAAGAACCTTGCTGCCTCCACTTTACAAAATCAATAAGAGAACAATCAAAGAATTGCACATCTTGAGCGTCAAATGAGCCACATGGCTAGTTCCCTAAGCAGACTTGAAGCCAAGGAATCCAACAAGTTGCCATCTCAACCAGAGGTCAATCCAAGAGAGAATGCACATGCCATAACTTTGAGAAGTGGTAAGGAAATTAGCCCTAAGGAACCCTTAATTATAGATGTTGACAATGACTCTAAAAACTATCAAGAAATCGAAAATTCAAGGGAAATAAAAGTGGATGTCGACTCTAATAAAGGAGACCAAGGGATCGATTTTGATAATGCAAATGGGGATGTCGACAAGCATAATGCAAGCAAGAAAGGATATGTCAGCAACCTTCCTCCACTTTATAGAGAGGTAAGTAATAAAAAAGTTCCATTTAACACAAGCACTTACCCTCCTCCTTTTCCTAGCAGGTTAGCCAAAAACAAAAAAGATGAACAAGAAAAGGAGATCTTGGAAACCTTTAGGAAGGTTGAAGTCAATATTCCTCTTCTTGATGCCATCAAGCAAGTGCTAAGGTATGCAAAGTTTCTGAAAGAATTGTGCACTAACAAGAGGAAATTGCAAGGTAATGAGAAGGTAAGTGTGGGGGAGAATGTTTCTGCGGTTATCCAAAGGAAACTCCCTCCCAAGTGCAAGGACCCAGGTACATACACTATCCCTTGTAAGATAGGTGATACTAGATTTGAAAGATGCATGATAGATCTAGGTGCTTCGATTAATGTTATGCCATTATCAATCTTTAAACGTTTGAATCATAGAACTTTAAAAGAGACTGGTGTAATAATCCAATTAGCTGATAGATCTAATGCATATCCTGAAGGGGTAATTGAGGATGTACTAGTCCAGGTCAATGAACTTGTCTTCCCTGCAAAATTTTACATACTGAATATGGAAGTTGATCACTCTCCTAATGATGCACCTATATTGTTAGGTAGACCATTCTTAAAAACATCTAGGACTAAAATTGATGTGCACAATGGAACATTAACTATGGAATTTGATGGTGAAAGTGATAAATTTAATATTTTTGAAGCCATGAGATATCCTAGTGTTGTGCATGCTATTTTTGGAATTGGTGTTATTGATGATCTAACCCAACAGTTCTTTGAGGTAGGAAGAGAAGACAAGTTAGAGGTCGCTATAAGCCACAATCTAAAAATGGAAAATTTTGAAAAAGACCCTTTTGCTGATTTTAATAGTTTCCTAAAGGAGGAAGTTTTTGCTCTTTAGTCCCTACCCGAAGCAAGGTATGAAAATTTAAAGAGAGACTTGCCTGTTACTCATACAAAGCTTTTTCCTTATGTTGTGTAGGCTCCTGAGATCGAATTGAAGCCATTGCCAGACCATCTTAAATATGTGTTTTTGGGAGACAATGAAACCTTGCCTGTAATAATTGCAAAGGACCTCACACCAATGCAAGAAGACAAGCTCATTCGAGAGCTTAAAGATCATAAGACAGCCATAGGATTGACTATATTGTAGACATCAAGAGAATATGCCCAACTGTGTGTGTGCATCGCATCTTACTTGAGGAATGTTCAAAACCAACACGAGAAGCTCAAAGAAGATTGAACCCTCCAATGATGGAAGTTGTGAAAAAGGAGATCTTAAAACTCCTTGATGTTGGGATTATCTATCCAATCTCTGATAGTAAGTGGGTAAGCCCAATACAAGTGGTTCCAAAGAAGTCAGGTATCACGGTGGTGAAGAATAAAGATAACAAGTTGATACCAACAAGAATTCAAAATGGGTGGCGAGTTTGCATAGATTATAGAAAATTGAATGCTACTACTTGCAAGGATCACTTTCCTTTACCTTTTATTGATCAAATGCTTGAAAGACTTGCTAGTAGAACTCACTATTGTTTTCTTGATGGTTATTCATATTATAATCAGATTGTGATAGCCCCCGAGGATCAAGAAAAGACCACCTTCACATGCCCCTTTTGCACTTTTGCTTATAGACGTATGCCATTTGGTCTTTGTAATGCCCCTGCCACTTTCCAAAGGTGTATGGTAAGCATATTTTCTGATTATGTAGAAAATATCATAGAAGTTTTTATGGATGATTACACAATCTATGGAAACTCCTTTGATGAATGCTTAGACAACCTTACACTTATCCTTCGAAGGTGCATGGAAACTAACCTTGTTTTAAACTCTGAAAAATGTCACTTTATGGTAAAACAAGGAATAGTTTTAGGGCATGTAATTTCTGCAAATGGCATAGAAGTTGATAAATCTAAGATTAGCATTGTTCAATCTTTACCTTACCCCATAAATGTGTGGGAAGTGCGTTCTTTTCTTGGACATGCAGGTTTTTATCACAAGTTTATCAAAGACTTCTCCAAGATTGCATTACCTTTGTGTAAACTCTTACAAAAGGATGTTGATTTTGTGTTTGATGAGAGATACAAGGAAGCATTGGACAAGTTGAAAGAATGTTTAATCTCTGCTCCAATCATTCAACCACCTAATTGGGATCTACCATTCGAATTGATGTGTGTCGCAAGTGATTACGGAATTGGGGCTGTTTTGGGACAAAAAGTTGAAAGAGCTTCACACGTTACCTATTATGCTTCAAGGACCCTAAATGAAGCTCAACGAAACTACTCCACCGTAGAAAAAGAGCTTCTTGCTATTGTCTTTGCTTTAGATAAGTTTCGATCTTACTTGCTTGGTACTAAAATAATTGTTTATTCTGATCATGCAGCCTTAAGATATTTACTATCCAAAAAGCAGGCTGTGACGTCCCCGTCACTACACATTAACTTATAGCTTTTTCTTTCACTTATACTTGATTAGACTTGTCCATCAATGTCATTCATTTTTTTCCTTCTTAAACTTAGTATTTAATAGTTCGTCATAACGAACTTGGCTTCAATAAATCATAATAATGATATATATACATATCATTTCTTTCCACAGGATCTTACACATCTTACATTCCTAAATCCCCAAAACATCTTATAAACATTACCGTAGCAGTGTACTGTACAATAGCTAAATTACATCTTAACTAAGTATACCTTCAATAGTTATTGGGAAGCGTATCTCGAAGGTACACTATAAGGTCTTAAAAGCAAGCTCCTTTACCCGGAGCAGAAATCACTTCAGATAATCTGTATGAAAAATAGTTGTAAAGGGATGAGTTTACGCTCAGTAAGAAATATATGTAAAAGAGCGTACTATGCCTCTATATGCAGTTTTCCTGCTTGACTCTATAATGTCATGTAAAATCATTAGAAAGCATATATCTTGTACTTCTTTCAAATAGCATATACTTCTTTCAAATAACATTTAGGCAAACATATTGTCATGACCCGAAGGCCAATGACATCTGCTTAACACTTACTTGATTTCTTAGAAAAATTTCAAACTAAATTTTTCTTTCTCTACTTACGGTTTGTATTCGGTGTTAGTGTAGTATCTAAATCCAATCCTATCTTACTCATATTATTTCTCGAGCTAAGTCACATTTCTCAAGGAGGTTTTTCTTATGATTTTCGTCTTATTTTACTATTCCCAAAAGAGACAGGTCGAAAACCTCCCCTTTGTATTTTATCAATTTCCCCAGGTATAATTTCATGCACTAAGTATAATTTCATGCACTAAAACACATTTTAAATCACATAACACAGCAGCTGGTGTTTCTCCACAGTTTCATGCAATCATGTATTTCAAAGATCTCGAGAGTTTAACTATTACTAAGTTCGTATCTACCACATTATACATAATTCAAAACATACATTAGGACCCGAATCGGACTCGATAACCACCTAGACTCACATAGTCATCTAGTGCGATCCAAAGTTACATCCCACATATTTCCCTAGTACTGTGAAATTAACGTACATATGACCATCAAAATGATATACGAATAGAATACCTCAAAATACAAAATGCTAGCTCCGGAGAACGCAAACGAGTACCACTACTAGGTACGGTTTCCCGAGAGCCTACACGAAGCCTGAGCCGGCTATCAACTCGTATAATCTGCAGATGTTAAATTAAGGGGTGAGCAATCCACGGCTCAGTAAGTAGTTTAAATAAAAACATACTAGGCTCAAATCGTAAAACACGATCATACATGCTTAAGTTATTGTAAATTAGCATGTATGGATTATACTAAGGATTATTACCATTCCGTATGTACACAGAAGTCATAAACTTGTTCATGCTTTCATTCCATTCTTAAATTCACAAGGCATCATTCTTTTTATCAGTATGACTATGTGTGGAAGAAAACGAACATTCAAGTAGCATATGTTCAAGTGGCATATATAAACATGATCCAATAATCGAAAGAAACGAACATTCAAGTAGCACACGCTCAAGTGGCATATATAAACATAATCCAATAATCGAAAGAAACGAACATTCAAGTAGCACACGTTCAAGTGGCATATATAAACATAACCCAATAATCGAAAGAAACGAACATTCAAGTAGCACACGTTCAAGTGGTATATATAACCATAACCCAATAATCAAAAGTAACGAACATTCAAGTAGTGCATGTTCAAGTGGCATATATAAACATAATCCAATAATTACACACATCATATGTCATATGCATAAGATCTATTCCATCCTTCGACATTCGTCGCATTCACGAATCACAATCACTTACTTTTCGTCACAATATCCTACGATATCTCATATTTCTTCAGAACTCGTGTAGCACTTAGTTCCCGAAGGATTCTAGAGGTGGCTCACATGGTACAGAAGTCGGGTCTTTGCTCGGTTTGGCCTTTACATCAAAACTCGTGTAGCACTTAGTTCCCGAAGGACTCTAGAGGTGGCTCACACGGTACAGAAATCGAGTCTTTGCTCGGTTTGGCCTTTACATCAAAACTCGTGTAGCACTTAGTTCCCGAAGGACTCTAGAGGTGGCTCACACGGTACAGAAATCGAGTCTTTGCTCGGTTTGGCCTTTACATCAAAACTCGTGTAGCACTTAGTTCCCGAAGAACTCTAGAGGTGGCTCACACGGTACAGAAATCGAGTCTTTGCTCGGTTTGGCCTTTACATCAAAACTCGTGTAGCACTTAGTTCCCGAAGGACTCTAGAGGTGGCTCACACGGTACAGAAATGGAGTCTTTGCTCGGTTTGGCCTTTAGGACTTAGATTTCGACAAATATGACTAGGTGTTAATTGAGGTCTATTAACTCAACATTGGGGGCGATATGTATATTTGGTACTCAAATCACATATACATACTCAAAGCATAACAAATATGTTAACGTGCTCAGTAGTCATAAGGGAGCCATAACACATAACACATTACACAATTCACAACAAGATCACCTTTCAAATAAGCATATTTCACAGGCACATCATGTCCAATTTAAAAATCTTACCATACTTACTCATTTTGTCCTACCTGTAATGTCCAACCAAAACTCTATATGAGTTGAATTAAGTATTTAATGAGAATTCTTTCATCTCTTACGAGATGATACTAGTAAGATTTATTTAACCCACTTACCTTATACCCTTAGCGAGTATCTTCCTCGATCCTCCGAATTGGAAATTCATTCCTCCGCTCCAGTCGAAGTCACTACAATCATTCTAATACTGTCTCAATCAACTACTCATATCATATTAATTACCGAACTTAAAGCGCATAATTTAAAGCTACACACATATATTCAAGTTTAATATTATGCCTTTAATTAAGATCTCATTGTTACTCTGAAGAGCATATGTATATATATTCATTCTTATATATATAAATCTTTAAACTGGGATTTAATCCTTATCGTAACAATTTCTCTTATTCGATTTAGTACAAAACGTTTGCCTTAATGTTTTCAAGTAAATTCCTATACCAAAATTCCATTTCTAAATTTCTTATTTGTTAGTACTTGGACATCTATAAGTACCTAGTATATTCATATTGTATCCAAGTGCAACTATCTAAATTAAAACCAATGTTGGTCTTCCTCTTCAGACTCACGACACATATATACACTCAATGCATGTTTATATATCCATGTATACTTACATGATCATATTAAATTCTTTATCATTATGTCCATGGAAATCTCTATCTAATATCTATATATATATGTATGTACGTGTGTATATATATCTATATATATATATATATATGTACACGTGTATATATATCTATACATATATATGTATATTTACATATATATTTAGCTCTATCTAATTCATGTTTATGCACCCATACACATCGCCATTTACTATCAATATTTATCTCACTAAGGCATTACTAATTTAATAAATGTTGCCGTTTGTTTTCTCTACCTTTTTTTTTTTGAAGTGGCCACAAGATATCTTTTCGACCTCTAGTATTTTCTTCTTAAAATCTTTATATATATATATATTTACACCTCAAACTAGTATTTATAATTATACAATTATATAATTGTACCACGAATTTTCTCTATTTATTCTCTTAGTATGCTAAAAACGTACTTAGACACATTTGTATGCATATCATGCTAATGATATTTATTTACATGGATGGTGTGTGTATGTCTGTATGTATATTTGCACATCTATCAATCATGTTTCATCATCAATATACATATATAATTTGTAAAAAAATCATAACTCAGAGTTTAGAGGCTTTACCCTCTCGAAATCTCAACCTGAGGCTCCTCTTTGTATTGTGTCCATTCCTGTTTCCAGCCTACATAACCTTCTAAGTTCAGCTCCTCAAACCTTAGATTTTCCTTCCGTTTACAGCCTTTAAAGCACCACATTCATCCTTTCCCCAGGTGTTGGTTGAAAACCTTGTTTCACGTTTTCTAAGCCCATCTCCTCCAACTCGTAACACCTTTGTCAACTCATATTTTTTGGTAACCAAAAATCATTCACGATCAGCTTAAACACAGCCACCTACACCTCTTGTTTAGCCATAGAAACAACCCTTCTCGGTGTCTCAAAGACCGCCCCAGCAACAGCCACATTTAACCCTAAAAATAAAACTCCAAAACAGTGTTTAAATGCCACATTTTAGCCCTTGAGTCACTAGCTTGAACCTTTAAAACCTCGTACCAAGAGCCATGTTCGGACCACCAATGCAAGTCCTAGTTTGGCTACTGTATTCAAGCTTAAACTTCAGTTTTCCTTCAGCCTTCTTTCTTCCCTTGTACCATTCTTATACAGTAACTCTTGGCACCTCTTACAGCCTTCTAAACCTCTCTTAACGAACCATTAACAACAGCCTTTTAACCACTTGGTTAGCTGCTTGTTTCGACCTCTAAACCAGCACTGAAGCAGCCCCTGTTTGGCTACCAAATTTGGCCTAGTTACAACCTTTATCACCTTGCTTCAACTTAGCATCGAAGCCCTACTTCACGTCTCTTCTAGTTGCTACTACTGCCTTACGGTGGCAATGGCCTCTTCCTTTCTTCAATCGGCCAACAGACACTTCCAAAGGTACCCAAGGCACAATGTTTCCTATTGACTATCTCCCTCGTTTTGACTTTTCCTCCTTCACCAAATGCCTCCCTTGTTATTGCCTTATCTTTAATGCTTGAGCAGTAGCACCTAACAGTCATTTGTAAAACTCCAAATAACCCCTTATTTGTCACTGTTTTACTCTAAAAATAACCACATACTTACGCCTATCCACTGCTAAATTAGCAACCCAAAATGCCTTCCTTAGTCCTCATGGACGCCAGTCACTGCTTCCTCATGTGGAGTTGCTTTAGCCTTCAAGTCGACAATTTTTTTTTCTTCACTCTCGGTTACATTCAGCTTTCCTTAGCTAATGAATCAGCCACACTTCAACCCATTTTAACAGCAACAAATGCTGTGATCGAGGCCTCCTATTCGAGCTTGAACCATCACCACGCAAGGCCCTTGCTGCCTGACTCAGCTTCACGCATCACCAAGTCGCCTAGCTTCAGTTCACGCCATCATTTTCAGCCTTAAAACACCACTTGAGAGCTTGTCTAGCACCTCTGTCTCAAACTTTCATAGCAGCTTACAGCAAGGACAATCGAGATAGAAGCAAGACTGAGGTGGGTGCGAGTGAAAATGGTGAGATGAGTTGACTAACGAAGAGAGGGAACGGCAGAGGAATGGCGTGAAGAAGGTGGAGATGAAAGAGGATTCAATTTGATTTTTCTTCTGACTCAAAGAAAAGGAAATGATGGGCTACAGTAGTGGAGTGGACGTGATGGAATGGGTCTGTGGTGATTTCCAACAAAAGTAAGATTTTATATATTATACATATAAAACTTATATTTATATATATTATTATTTTAAGTATAATTATATATTTTTCTTTATATAATGTAAGTATATTCACTTGTACTATACTTCTATTCCTATCCATTTTCATATATATATATATATCTATATATCTATATATATCTCTTTACGTTTATAAATTTATATTGATACTTAGACATTTACATTTAAACTTATTTGTATGATAATCTATTTGTATTTGTATAATTCTTTTTTTTATATATATCCATGATTATATGTATTTACTTATATGCATATTAAATTATTTTTACCTATGCATATACATATATGTTATATGTGCATTTATATATATGTGTACATACATTGCATATACTATAGTAGTGTACGTTTCACATTATTCTCGAAAACTTTGTTTTTATAAATATGAGACATGATCTTATATTTGAAACCTTAAACTTTTCATTATAATCACTTAAGGTTATACATCAAGAACATTATTGGTTGAAAAAAATCGTGGTTCTCACACATACTTTACATACTTCTTGCATATTCATATACTTCTTTCAAATATCATTTGCAAACATACATACTTCTTTCAAAACATCTTATAAAAGTAAATCAAATACTTTCGATTTCTTTATTCTTTTGAAATCGCATATACATATATCTTTCAAATAACATAGAGAATATTTGCATTTTAACGGAATCATGCACTGAATCATCAGGTGGCGTACCCCGTAGGGCCAGGAATCCTCCCTCTAGCCAAACATATAACATAGACAAATTGGCCAAATGTCGGTGGCTACAGTGAACACTAGTCACGTGTCATTCTGTAGCATGAGGACCGGACTTAGGCTCATCCGCAACTTAATTAATACTAGGGACTTGATCGGAGCCCCTTAATCAAATACAGAAGTACATAATCATCAATTACTTTATAGTCTCAAAACATTTGTCATATTGCTTTTTGCAATGACAATCACACTTTTCTTAAAATAGGCTTTAAACCTCTTTTTCAAGGGGGCGGTCGACTGGCCTCACAAGGTAGTCGGCTGCTAAAGCACATCTTTATTTATCGAAATTATTTTCTTTTAAAATTTTGATATTTTAAATTTCTGAAAACATATAGGGCAGTCGACTGGTCCAATATAGCAGTCGACATATTTTATCAAATAAGCTTCGAAATCCTCATTTTCAAAAGAGGGTAGTCGACTGGTCTTCATTGTAGTCGGCTGCTATTACATAAATCTTTTTATCGAAATTATTTTCTTTTAAAATTTTGATATTTAAAAATCTGAAATCCATAAGGCAGTCGACTGGTCCATAGAGCAGTCGACTATTTTCGCAAACAGAATACTTCTGAAAATAGGGTAGTCGACTGGCTCCATAGGCAGTTGGCTGGTTTTGAAACATAATGCTTTCTGGAAAATAGCAGTCGACTGGCTTATATAGCAGTCGACTGGTTGAGTCGATTTTCGGGAAATCTTCGCTTTGGTTGTCTCCAGGCAGTCGGCTGCTACTTAAGGCAGTCAGCTGCTCCTAGCATTTTAATAACTAGCAGTAAAACCCGAGATTTCACTTTCTTATTCTTAAAACAGCTGGTACTTCTTTCCAAAATAATTTAAAACATGCGGACATAGTCACCCTATGTCCGTTACATATGACTCTGAAACGCGTAATCGCTTGATTGCACCAATTCCTTTCCTTTACTTCTTCAAAGTTGTAAACATCATCAATATTCCAAACTTTAACTTTCTTTCATTTTAACACAATAAGCATACTATACCATCATCACATAACTTCAAACCATAGACATAATTGAAAGAATTAACTTTTTCTCTTACCTTTGTCTATAACCAAAATGGATAGAAATTAGATCTCTTCTATTCCTTTGAATCAACCTTTCATATTAAAGGTATAACTTCAGCTAGTGATGAGGAACGTTTTTCGTTAAAAGAGCTTAACGATTTGTTGACAAGTAGTGGTGGTTTGTCAAGGTAGCTAAGATGGAAACTTGGAGAGATGAACGGGGAGAGCAAGGATGGCTGCCGACTTGGTGATGGCTGAAGATGATGACAAGGCTTTATCTCATTTAATGCTTCCCCATCTCTTTATCATGTCAGCAATTAATACCTTAACCATTTAATATTTGACCATTAATTCCTCTTCCATTCATTTATATGCCACATATATCATTTAATCACATTAAAATCTGACATTAAATCTTTGCTCATATTTCAATCATTCTTACAATATCAGAATTTATCCCTTGACTCTTTGACAATTTGACCATTTAATTTCTCTTCTTCCATGTATATGCCACATGTCCTTAATTACTAAAAATCTAATATTAACTTTCTCATAATCTATTTATTCTCATTTTCAGCTGGAATACTTTACAAACATAAGGAAATTACATGGAATTGGGGATTTCACAAAGGCAAAGCCAAGACTCATAAGATGGATCCTTTTGCTTCAATATCAAAGACAAGAAAGGTGCAGAGAACTTTGTGGCAGATCATTTACGTAGATTGGAAAGAGAAGAAGATGCGTTACCACTTCAAGAGTTCTTTCTCGATGAACAATTGATGGCAGTCAAAGTAACTACACCATGGTATGCTGATATTGTGAATTATTTAGTTACTAACACTTTCCCTCATGATTTGACTAGAGCTCAAAAGGATAAGCTTAAGAGTGATGCCAAATATTATATTTGGGATGACCCTTACTTGTGGAAGAATTACTCTGACCAAATAATAAGGTGTGTCACACAAGATGAGATTCCATCAATCTTGACCTTTTGCCATAACTATGAGTGTGGAGGCCACTTTGGACCTAATAGGACGGCAAGAAAGGTATTAGAATGTGGATTCTTTTGGCCCACAATATTTAAAGATGTATACTTATTTTGCAAGACATGTGAGTATTGCCAAAAGTCAGGTAACATCTCTCAAAGAAACCAAATGCCATAAGCCCTTATTCTAGTTTGTGAAATTTTTTATGGTTGAGGCATTGATTTCATGGGACCTTTTCCTTCCTCTTATAGTAATCTTCACATAATTCTTGCTATTGATTATGTCTCGAAATGGGTGGAAGCTAAAGCCACTAGGACTAATGATTCTAAAGTTGTTGTAGAATTTGTTAAATCTAATATTTTTGCTAGGTATGGAACACTAAGAGCTTTGATAAGTGATAGAGGTACCCACTTTTGCAATCGTATGATTGAAGCTTTATTGAAAAGGTACCACGTCACTCACAAGGTGTCAATAGCCTACCATCCTCAAACAAGTGGCCAAGCAGAAGTCTCTAATAGGGAGATAAAAAGTATTCTAGAGAAAACTATGAACCCTCAAAGGAAAGACTGGAGTATGAGGCTTAATGATGCATTATGGGCATATAGAACAGCCTATAAAACACCTATTGGGATGTCCCCTTATAGGTTGGTTTATGGTAAGCCATGCCATCTTCCTGTTGAGTTGGAACATAAAGCTTATTGGGCTATAAAACAATGCAACATGAATTATGATGAAGTGGGAAACCATAGAAGCTTCAGTTGCAAGAGTTAGTGGAGATTCGTAATAAAGCCTATGAGAACTCAAGGATTTACAAGGAGAAAACTAAAGCTGTGATAACTGTAAATTTTCTATTTATTGGAAATTAGAAATATTGAAAATAAATATTGGAGAAAATAAATCAGAGGAAATAAATAAAATTTTGCGAGAACGGGATATGGGTGAAAATCCCGAAAAGTAAGAAAGTGAAAGAATCGGGAAATTGGTGTAAAGGAAATTAAATTGGAAGTGAAAATAAAAATAATAGAGAGAGAAAAAAGAATTAAATTGGATAAATTAAAAATCCAAATTAAATAAGGAAAACGAGAAATGAAAATAAAGTATGTTTATATAATTACAAAAAATTATAAATGTATTTTATACAAATACATATGTATGTAAATACTATATAGTATATATTAATAATATATGTTTGTATATATGAATATATATATATATATATATATATATTTATATATATACTAGTTCATGAAGTTACATAATACATATGTATTTAAGTATAATCTCTTACGTATATATAAGTATATATATACATATATATTTGAGAAATGTTTATATTTGATTTACATTAAAATTTGAAAAATATATATTGTAAATACAATATATAATATATTATAACATATATATATAGATATATATATATATATGTAAAGATTATTTATTTTAAGTATATAAATATATATATATATATATCTATGCTAGATCTATAATTTAAATAAACCAGAACACATATTTTATATGTAATATATATAATACTATATTATATATATAAATGATAATAATAATATTATGTGTATTAAATATATAAAATAAATATATGACATATATATTATTATATTAAGTGTATAATATATAGTATACTATATACTAAATAGGGAAAGAAAAAAATAAACAAAAAAAGGAAACTAAAACAGAAAAAGGAAAGGGAGAATCGGGACAGAGCCCGATCCCTCCCAGCCAGACCGACGGTGGCGGAGCTGCCACCGCCGGCGAAGGAGGAAAAAGAAGGGCGAGATGCCACCGGCCAGAGAAAGGAAAGAAGCTACCGGCGGCGTGAAGAAACGGGAACAGAACCTAAGGAAAACAAAGGAAAGCCGAAAGAGAAAAGAAAATGGCCGACGGCGGTGCCAGCCAAATCGGTGGCTGCCACTGCAACCGAAGCTTCACCAGAGGAAGAGGAAGACGTGGGAAGCCATCGAAGGCGCAATGAACGACGGAGGAAGGCCGACGGAGGAGGAGAAGTAACCGAGGCAAAACCGAGTAGATCCGCCGCCGTACCGCCGATCCAGGCCGAACTGAGGCCACCGGCAAGTTCGTCTCGACGTCGGCCAGCTAAAGGACGCCTGAACCGCCGGAGAACCGGTCGCCGGCGAGGAAAGGCACTGAACCGGTTTGACCGGGAAAGGAAGGAAAAAAGAAAAGAAAAAGAAAAGAGAAAAGGAAAAAGAAAAAGAAAAAGAAAAAGAAAGAAAGAAAAAAAGAAAAGAGGAAAAAGGAAAAAGAAAAAGAAAAAGAAAAAGAAAGAAAGAAAAAAAGAAAAGAGGAAAAAGGAAGAAAAAGAGGAAAAAGGAGAATTTCGGAAATTCGAAAAATTCTCGGAAATTCGACAACCCAAAAATTTACAAAAATTCGGTAAGAAATTTTCCGGAAATTTAATTTTAGAAAAATTTAATAAATTATGAAAAAATTCTAAAATTTAGAATTTTAATTCCAACGATCGGGATAAGGAATCGGGAGAGATGGAGTACGGGCGCGATCGATAAAAGGAAGTCGCCGACCCGGAAAAAGGTAAGGGATGCATGTGCAGCACTGTAAGGATATTCAGTCTGCATATTTTGATTTGAAATATTTTATGCAAATATTTTATGAAAATTATTATGATGCATGATTGGCTGAAAATTTGGGTTAAGTACTGGCTGGAAATTTAAAACTGTATTTTCTGTGTATGAGGTTAGTAAATCGGCAGCCGTTATGCTGCCGAAAATTTTAGAAAAACTTTATAAAATCATATTAAATGATTTTATTTCCGAAAGTCGATATTAAATCATGAAACAGGAGGAAATTTCTAAATCTCATAAAACATGAATATAATGAGATAGAATTTTAAAATATTCATGTATTCGGGAATGGTGATAATGAAACCACCGAAAATTCTCGGAATAAATAAATTACACGTATTGCGAGGTGAAAGATGAAGTAAAATACAGTGATTATTTTTATGAATAATTATAAATATGCACTAAAGGATTTTAACCCTTATGGTTTTAAATTATGGAATTATATATTTATATAAATTCCATAAAGGTTTATTTTATGATGAAAACTATGGTTTTGAGATTGGTTGGCATTCCTATCATGCTGATGCATGATATGTGATATATTTACTCCCGGTCGACACCTGATCCGTGATCCACCGAGGACAATATAGATTATGGTCATAGATTTGACCGGTTTATTTCTTTACTCTCCGGGGTTATAGTATGATAAGATTAATGTCTATCTTAGACTCCATAAATGATAGGTGACATGTTAAAAAGGAAAGCATTTTACATGATGTGGAATGTGTCAAACGGAAAATGTGAAATATGATGCGTGACATGTGAAAAAAAAATATGTTTATATGATATGAGGAGAAAATCAATTGATTTATAGAATTTATACAAAATGCTCGTTTCGATACTGATTATAGTACTGTGGGATGACTTTCCTAAGACATGTGATACGAATATGTAATATGTTTCGAAAAAGGAAGAATTGATAGATCTGACATTCTTACCATGAATTTAAATGGAACATTAGATTATAAGTGTTTCACGAGTTTTGATAAGATAGTGGGAAGTATATGGCATAAAAGCCAAACCGAGCAAAGACTCGAGTTCCGAACCGTGTGAGCCACCTCTAGAGTCCTTCGGGAACTAAGTGCTACACGAGTTTCAATGTGCTAGTAAGAAATTTCTGTACCGTGTGAGCCACCTCTAGAGTCCTTCAGGAATAAGTGCTACACGAGTTTCGATGTGCTAGTAAGAAATTTCTGTACCGTGTGAGCCACCTCTAGAGTCCTTCGGGAACTAAGTGCTACATGAGTTTCGATGTGTTAGTAAGAAATTTCTGTACCTTGGGAGCCACCTCTAGAGTCTTTCGGGAACTAAGTGCTACACGAGTTTCGATGTGTTAGTAAGAAATTTTCGAACCGTGGGAGCCACCTCTAGAGTCCTTCGAGAACTAAGTGCTACACAAGTTTCGATGTGTTAGTAAGAAATTTCTGTACCGTGTGAGCTACCTCTAGAGTCCTTCGGGAACTAAGTGCTACACGAGTTTCGATGTGTTAGTAAGAAATTTCTGTACCGTGGGAGCCACCTCTAGAGTCCTTCGGGAACTAAGTGCTACACGAGTTCCGATGTGTTAGTAAGAAGTTTCTGTACCGTGTGAGCCACCTCTAGAAGACTCAAGGGACCTACGTGCTACACGGATACCAGTTGGACCGTGGGAGCCACCTCTAAAATCCTTTGAGCACTAAGTGCTACACGAGTTCCTCGATATGACACTTAACTCCATTGTTAGTTAGAATGGATGTCGTAACTGAATCAGTGAATTAGGGCTTACGCCTAAAGTGATTAAGTAATCGGTTATATTGGAATAGATTTTAATAGCTTATTTTGCTCTTTAAAGTACGGTACTAATTAAGAGAGTACATTAAAACATGAAATGAGTTTTAAAGAAATAAGATGATGATTTAACTAATATTCTTTTCAAAGAATATACGAATATTAATTATTTTATTTAAATGCTTTATTTCGTAGAAGCATTATTTTGAAAAGAATATGAAAAAGGTTATGAAAGTTTAAAAAGGAAAAAGGATTTATTAATTCAAAAAGAAATGAAAATTTCTCTCTACAGTTGCTTCTAGGTTCCGTAACAAGTATGGTTTTCTAAAATACCTACCTTACTCCATTCGGATCCCTAGCCGACTGTAGTATCCTTCCTACATGCGAGCCTAGAGCCCATAGGAAAAATGAAAAAGATTTTCAGCATATAGGAACCTGAGTATCAAGTGAGGCATATAATTCTCTTATTGAGCCGTGGTTTTGCTCACCCCTTAATTTTAAACATTTCAGGTTTTTATGATTGTGAGTTCAGTGATTTGTGGATCCTGGCGGTACGCGAAGGACAATATGATAGACCGACTGAGTTAATTGAGGTATGATAATTTATTTTCTGTATTTAGACATGTCAACAGTACTGCTTATCTGATTAATTTCGATAGGGGATGTGTATAATATAAATAATGTTATGTAAAATTGTTTAACAGTCAGTACAAGTGAAGTATCACAAACAGCCCAACCGGTTAAGTTGTGTACAATAAGGTAAGAAATGTGGTCACGGGTCGTGACAAAAGCCTTCCATGACAAGAATATTGCAAGAAAGACTTTTGAAATTGGACAAAAAGTTCTTCTTTATCACTCAAGGCTTAAGTTATTTCCAGGTAAGTTACGTTCTAGATGGGTAGGACCTTTTATTGTTACTAATGTTTTGCCTCATGGTGCAGTTGAAATTCAAAGTTCAAAAACTTCAAAAGCTTTCAAGGTGAATGGACATAGATTGAAACCATATTATGAGGGATTTAAAGTCTACAATGTGCAAGAGGTGAAGTTGGAAGATCCAATATATGAAGATTGAAAGAGGTGGCAATGTCAAGCAAACGACATTAAACAAAAGCGCTACTTGGGAGGCAACCCAAGGATGTAAAAACGAGGGAGTATTTCTTTCCTTTACTTGTATTACCATTTAATTTTTGAGTTTTTATTGTTCTTCCTTGCATGTTAGACTTACTTTAAGGACAAAGTAAGATTTAAGTGTGAGGGGGAATAATGGTTTAGAGTCTATAGTCTTTTTTTTAGGAAGTGGAAATTAAAATAGAAAAAAAGGGGTGAAATTTTCAAAAGTTTTCAAAGATCATGATATGTTTTCTTTCTTTTAAGGATTGATTCTAAACTAAAACAAAGTTTTATAAGAAAGTTGAAAGTATTTTGATTATTATTATTGTTGAAGTGAATACTTTCTAAAGAATTTATGTGAGTTCATGATTAAATATGACTGTTCGTATGATATTGATAATGTGATTAGTTCATTGAAGTTGGTATAAGCAAAGGATAAATAGACAAGAAGAAAAATAAAATAAAAATGAACATAAAAAAAAGAACAAAAATAAGAGGTTGAAAGTTTTAAATTCTACTCCAACGTTTTGAGTTGCTCGATCTTGTTGATTAAATTCTTGAAGTGACTTAAAATATGAGTATGCAAAGCACTCTAAAAGGGGGCTCACTTGTTGAGTAACCGGGTGTTGGTATCACCAATATTAACATTCGCATAAAAAGGCAAGTAAGTACTTAGAGAAACCATTGTTGAGACCTTAAAAGGAAAAAAAAAAAGAAAAAATGAGTTCTTGATCTATTGACTTTGTTTGTAGTAATGTAAAATGGATAATTGCAAAGTTGATATTATATGTTTCAGTTGTGTTGATTGTGAATTTTGCATGAATTTATTTAGAAGTATGCATGAATATGAGAAGTAATGATTAGAATATGATTGACTTGATTATTTGACTCTTGTTGAAGTTATGAGTTAAGAATTGACAGATTTGAAAATATGTCCACGATCTTAATCTTGTTTTGAGTCTTAATTTTTAAATTTTTGAGTCTTATTTTGAATTTTTAGGATTGAGTTTTAAGTAAAAGATTTTGTGGGTATATCTTCTGAAGGCCCTCACGAGACATAACTCGTCCATTAGGGGTGACCTAGGGGTTTAAAGGCTTATTGCATATGCTAAATGAAATCGTGATTCCTACGAAAGTGAGTTAGGTTTTAGGAAAAGGATTTAAGATTTGGACTTCAGGATTTTGTTCTTTAGGAAGTTAGTTTAGGTTTTACTTGAGGACAAGCAAAAGCTAAGTGTGGGGGAATTTGATAGAATGATATTTTATGAATTTTATATGTGCTAATATATTTGCTTTATTGATGTTTTATGCCTAAAAGAGCTTACTAATGTTTATTTTATGTTTTAGATATTAAATATCAAAGTTGGAATAAAAAGAATTTAAAAAGAGCAAAGTGCAGTATTTTCTGTTCAACTTGAAAGATTGGCTTTTTCGACCAATTTAATGACCTGATCACAAGATGTGGCTTTCATGGAAGTTGTAGAGGACTTCTCAAGGTTTTTGTAATGTATAAGATTGAAAATATCGGAGTTCATTTGATGGGTCAAACGCCTAGACAAAATCAATACGAAATTCTGGGCAGAAAAACGAGATTGAGAAGAAATTTCACCAAAGTAAGTTCAAGACAAGATTTTGTTAAGACAAGATAATTCTTAATTTTATTATGTCTTAGATCCGTAATTAATTAATAAAAAAAGTGATGGAGATCCATTTGCTCGTGATGTTCGTGATGCTAAAGATCCATTGGACATCCAAGGAGGTCCAATTACCCGAGCTCGAGCCAAGAAGACGCAACAAGCCCTGGCCTCATTAATGCAACAAGCTCTGGCATCATTGAAGTGTCAAGGAAGCTTCCATGAACAGTCCCAAGACATCTATACTTGCTTGGAAGCCCAAACGACATGAGCATGGTTTACTGTCTTATTTTAGCTTAACAATAAGATGGGTTAGGTGTTTAAATAGCCCACATTTGAGTCTTATTGTGTCTTGGACTATTTATTTTATGTAACTAGGTTTAGGCATGAATTTGGGTTTAGTCTTATTTTCTGTTGATGTTAATTCCAGCCCACTTGTTTATGGGCTTAAGTGCTAGGTATTATTATAAATACCTTGTAAAAGCTATTGATGAGCAGATCAGTTATTGAATTTTCAGAAATTGAGTGTGCCTTTCTCTTTGGTTCCCTCTCAACTAGGCTTATCAAGGTCTTCTTCCTTGTGGTGCCTCCTTTTTCCCCATCCACCATTGCTATACCTTAGGTTGTCGAATTCTTATTCGTAGGGTCAAGGTCCAATACTTTGGGTTCGAGTCTCTTTAGGCTTCGGGTCTAGGTTCCAAAAGGTGACGTTCATCATCTTTGCTTCTATCTCATGTCCGCGCATATCAGTTGGTATTCAGAGCTCAAATTTCGATTTTTGGTTTGTTGGTTTCGATTTTTTTTTTCTTTTGTTGGTTTCGATTTCTGGTTTGTTTATGCGTCTCTCACTTTTGGTAAAATCCTTGGAAATTTCTGCCACATTAGTTATTGTGTTTGAGTTGAATTCTAACCCTAGCCGCACTTCTTCCGCCACTTATTTCAACCCTAGCTGCACTTCCTCATAACCCTAGCCGCACCCCTTCACTCATAACCCTAGCCGTACCCCTTCAATCACAACCCTAACCGCACCCCTTCAATCACAACCCTAACCGCACCTCTTCAATCACAACCGTAGCCGCACCCCTTCAATCACAATCGTAGCCGCACCCCTTCAATCACAACCGTAGCCGCACTCCTTCAACCAATTAATTCAACGCTAGTCGCACCCCTACTCTTTTCAAGGAAACTGCAACAATCAGATTAAAAAAAAGAAGAAGAGAAAAAAAATTCGAAAAAAATTGTTACGGTACTGTTCAAACACTGTTCAAACAAAAAACATTTGGTTGAGTTAGGAGGCATGTGAGTACCCATTTTAAAGAAAACGATGAAATAAAACGAACCTGTGAAAATGGGCCCCACCCTATCTTGGCCAAACTCCATCGTCTTCTTATAGTTTTAGGCCATTTTTATTTTTTTTGTCATTCTAGTGATTTTTTTACTTTTATTTTTTATTTTATTTTTTTCTCTTTCTTTGAGTCACCCTAGCCGCACCTTTCTGTGAAAAACAAAGGAGAAGAATTCGAAAAAAAACAAAGGAATTCAAAAAAAAAGAAGAGAAAATACTTGGTGAAAATACTGGGTGAATTAGTTGATTCTGCGAGGTTGAATCTTTGACTGAGTCTCTAGTGTGATTGTGAACCTATAGAGTTAAGGTAGAGTAAGGGAAAAAGGCATGAGTGTGTGAGAAACATTAGTAGAGAAAACCCAAATTACTTGAGTGAAACACGAGTGTAAACACGTGAGGATATCACTTGTTAAAAATGTCTTCTGAAGGTGATAAGTCAGACTTTAAAAAGATTGAATTCATGCTTCAGGCAATGCAACAACAGTTCCAACGGATGGACGTGAAATTCAATTACATTCATGATAAGTTGAACCAACATGAAGCTCGGTTTGCGAAGATCTAATAAGGTGATACTTCCCGTCTAAAAAGTAAGGTTGTTGCCAATGATGAGTATGATGATAATGTTGGGTATGACTCGAACGAAGAGTCTGGGGTAGATAAACATCATAGAAGGTACCATGGGTATAGAGATCGAGTTGATAGAGCCCGTGATAGAGGCAAGGAGAATATGGATGGAAACCTTGGCAGTATAAAATTGAAGATTCCTCTTTTCCAAGGCAAGAATGATCTTGAGGCATATTTGGAGTGGGAAAGGAAGATTGAAATGGTGTTTGACTGCCACCACTACTCTGAGGAAAAGAAGGTCAAACTTGCAGCAATTGAGTTCACAGAGTATGCTATGGTTTGGTGGGATGAGTTAGTCTCTAGTAGAAGAAGATATGGATATATATATATATATACACTTTTAAAGTCACTTTGGATAGCCTTTGCCATTATTCCTTATATTGGCCAAACTTCATGCTTCTTGTTTCCTTTAGTCTTTTGGCAGCAACTACACTTCTAAAACAACAGCCGAAATATATATATTTTTATTTTTATTATTTTTTACTGCTGTTCTCTTTCAGCTTCCAGTAGCAAGGATCAACACTTTCAGCTCCCTCTCCTTGTTGTTTCTGCTTCAGCCGCACCTCCATCAAGTTCTTTTCTTCTTCCTTTACTTTCCTTCTCCCCTAATGCCCATGGTTCCAACTGGTTGCTGTAAGCTCTTATCCTAGCTCTAAACAACCACAGTCAATGCTAACTTCCAGCTGCTGCTGCCTTACAGTGGCAACAACTCCTTCCTTTCTTCCTTCAACCAGTAGCCAGCTCAATTCCCCTATTTTTGGTCATGAAACAGCCCTTATTTGGAGACCTCTCTCAGAACCCAAATCAACATTCTGTCAACACCAAAAGAGGCCATCCCTAAACCGTCGGCCTTCACTCGATTTTTTTCCATAACCGATGTAAAAGCACCACTAATTGTGACTCTCTATATCAGGCAATTTTTAGCCTTATAGTTTTCCTTTCCACACTTAAAACAAGCACCTGTCTTCAAGTAGCTGAACTTAATCCCATGATAATTACTACAACACGATGAGGGTTTAGATCTTGATGTAGTAACAAGCTCAAAACTCAAGTTGAGGAGTTACTATTCTCTACCTCCTCTTGGGGTATTATTCTTAACAGACTTCTTGTTTCTAAGCCACATACTCTTTCCCTTGCCTTATCAACCACCTTTTGCTCATGGAGGGGATACAATTTGAGGTTGAGGCCATTATAAAGGAGAAAGCAGTGGCGATGAGGTACTCGTGGATGTCAGGAGTTGTAACCAAAATGCCAAATAGACATGACATTAAGAGCATTATCTTCATGATGTAGATGGGTCAATCAAGTATTGAAACCCTCATGTCATATGAGTAAGTTTTTGAGGTGAAGATGTGGTCCACCAATCCCACTTATTTTAATTCGGGTTTTCCTACGTCAAAAACGAGCATTGTACATGCTTTCGAATACTATTCGTAGTTTATATCCAGATAATACACAGTGACATGGGATGTAAGTCCAATTCTAACCTACCTACACTGACACGAGACTGACAAACTATGCTCTAATACCATTTTGTCACGCCCTCCGAAGCCGGGATTTTCGGGCTAACTTTTTCTTTTACTTCCTATGTTTGTCACTCGCTCAATGTAGCTAAAACCTAATGAGTAGAGTCCCACTCCTATAGTTATTTAAGACTAGTTGTCTAAGGTCCCAGTATAGTCTTTTCGTAAGATGTGTCGAAAACGACACTGAAAACTTCCACCCCTATTTTATTCCATTATCCATCCTCATACTAAGTACATCATCGTTTCAACCTATAGCAATTCCAAATCTTAATATAACTTCTGAAATGCTTAGCTTCCATGGATTTCTATATATAAATATATCGAAAATTCAACTTAACTACATAACACAGTAGGTTTACAGATTCGATATCTCCTAGTTCTTACATCCAAAATCCTATACACTGTGTACACAAAAGAATTTAGTCTGGGATATAAACAAAAGAACAAAGATTTTACCTTGGTTCAAAATACAATTTTCTGCAACTCGACAAAAAGACTCTCAGTGCACCACGCTCGTGTCGAGGCTACCTGAAATAATCTGAGGTGGAAAGGGGTGAGCTTTGGGGAAAGCCCAGTAAGAAAACATACGCTAAATGATGTTAGGTTTCTACTATGTCTAATGCATGTGTATGCGTGAATGAATGTGCCAAAACTCATGCTTAAAGATGTTTTATCGGAAATAATACCAAATTGATAAACCATAGTTTATAAGCTATAAAATGTTATGCCAAGTAATTTCAAAACAGATTAGTACTCAAGCATTCACAAAATCAAGATATAGTAGTAGTAGAAATGATACATTCGCTCATCTTTGTAACAGTATCGTAATATACATTTAAAAACATTTTCATGAGACGAGCATTGTGGGATTCGGTAACGTAACAGGGATCTTTGGAAATATAACCAAGAAGCTTTCTATGAAAGCATCCACTGTAGCTAGCAATGGTCGATGTCCCATACCAGGGCTCTATCCATGATCATAAATCATCCCAGCATCAGTGATCATCTAGTAGCTGAGGTACAAGTCATGACTAGTTGTCGGACAATCATACGTAATTACCGCTACCCATTTGCCACACAGGCGGGATCCATGACGCAATTATGTATACGGCGCCTCAATGCCACACAGGCATAATAAAATGCCACACAGGCGAGTGCCACACAGGCATTTCCAAGTGCCACGCAGGCATTTCCAAATGCCACACAGGCATTATACATCATCACGTGTCTCATGAGTCAAAATTCGTTTAGAATTAAATCTTACAATATAGGTTGAGTACCAAAAGCATAAATCGTTTCACATACTTATAGTTTTGAAAATCTAATCGTACAAAGTCTCGATAACAAGTAGCAGTGATTAATATGCATGAGGTTTTAAAGGCATTTAATAAATCTAATTTAATATCAAGAACTTATTTAGACAATTTCTAATGAAATTTCGGCATTATAACGGCATAGGTAGAACACTTCCCAGCGTCAAAACCACAATCAAATACCTGTAGAAAACTCAATCAAGCAATATATCTTCAATACACCAATTTCCCAATACAAATCCAAATCCAAATCCAAATCCAAATCCAAATCCAAATCCAAACATTACGCATTTTAAACTCAATCCAACATATTTGGACATTTAACCAAAAATGCATTTAAATCCATAAATATTAAATAACATTAATTTAAACATGCATAAGCATAGTAGACTGACAGGCATTTACCGTATATTCCCTTACCTCGTTATGCCAGGCTTAATGTTTAGCAATACCGTTCTTGCGCATTTTCAGCCACTTGTTAAATTTTCAGCTCCCTGAAAGTTTCCCCTTACAATTCCAATTCATCAAATCCTATTTAATATTTATTTCTATTATATCTTCAACTATATTCCACCTATCATTTTCTTACCTTCGAAAGTCTTCAATTCAAACTCTTCACAGAAGTTAATCAAGGCTCAGATCAGACCTTAGGAATCCTCTCCTTTTTCTTCTGAAATTCCATTTTTTTTCTTGATATCTTTTCTCACTAAAATCACCACATCAAAATAGGATTTATCCTACTTTAACAAACATAGGTACATAACCTTTATATCATATACATTAAGTTTAAACCAAAACATAGATTCTTACCCTTACTTCCACTTTAGTCATAACCATGACACAAATTTTCCAGCATATTTCCAACCACTCATAAAATATATTATTTCCATTACATGTATATTGATCTCACCAGTAAGATAAATCTTACTCTTATTTCCTTGTACACCGAGCCTATATTTTCATAGTTTAATTCCTTCTCAAACAACTCATATAATTGTTCAATATATTCAAACAACTTCCAATACATCCCAATATATACCATCAATACTCTTTTAATGTTCTAGCAATAATAATAATAATCATAACATTTTACCAACATATATCACCTTTCAACAATGATCAAATAACCTTACACATAATCACATCATTCCAATAATTTCTCAATATCCCCAATCAATACTCCAATTTTATATCCCAAACATTGTATCAATCTTTCCAATTCAATTCAAATATATTCCAACCACTCTCCTATGTATTTTCTAAACATATTATAATAACGTTCAACAAAACCCGAATAATGCCATAATCCCCTTTCCATATCATATCATAATTCTCCCATATACTTCCATATATATATATATATATATATATATAAAGCCCAAAACAATATAATTCTAATTCAACATTATATAAAAATCTTACCAATTCAAAACTCAACCACCATCCTGATCAATCAAGGCCGCCACATAATCACCCTCACTGTCTTGGTTTTCCAGCTCTAAAATTCTCCCCTATTTTGCTCCCTCTGTTTCCAGTAGCAAAAAGGGGCTCAACTTTGGCTGTTACTTCATGTCGTTCTCCCTCGGTTCCAGCCAAGATTCCCTTCTTTGCCTTTCCTTGATCAGCTTCACTTACTCTTCTCCATAGTTTCTTCTACTCTTCACCGTCGGTCCCAACCTACCAATGTAAATCCGGCACCAACACTGGCAGTGGTTGTCCGCCATTTTTCCTTTGGTTCCAGCCATAATTCTACTGCTATTTCACGTCACCCCTGCTTCTTTTCCTTCTTCGTTTTCTCATCTTTCCATTCTTTTCTTCTGTTTCAACCACAAACCCCACGCACAATCTTCACCCACTTTTGACCACTACAACATCCAGATCTGGCCATTGAAACAATTAATTTTGACCACCGAAATACCTATGCACCCACACTATTTCAGCCTCTCGTCTTCAGCTCCATAATAGTGCTTTAATCCCTAAGTTTGCAGCACTCATACTCAACCCAACTCGTTAGTGGTTGGAGTCCCAAAATCTGCTTCCCTTCCTTCTCTCTCCCTCGGGTTCTCTCCTCTGACTTGCAGCAGCAAATACTTAGCTACTTCCTTTCTTCTTGCCGTGTGAAAGTCCCACTTTAGTGGGATTAGGTAATTGGAAATTGGCTTCCTCAAGAAGCCATTCGGGTAGTATATATTATATATATTATATTATTTCTTTATAACTTAAAACCCCAAAGTTCCCTTTATTAATGTGTTTCATATAATTTACGCTCAATCGGAAAAATGTATACTTTAAGTTTATGAATTTGTATAATTAATAGTACATGTTATATCATAACTTTTAATACCCTTATTTGCCTACTAATTAATGTAATATCTTATTTTTATGTGAAGATTTCTTTAGCTAAATGAATTTAATTAATATTATATCTTAGTTAAATTATTTAATTTAAATTAATTTAATTTCTTTTGCTCACATAATTTTAATCATGCCACTAAGAGAATCTACCATAAATTGATTTAACTCCATTGCATTATTCTCCAATTAATCCTTTGTCATTAATCCATTACTCCTATTCTTATGATCCTTGATAGCTCCCAATAATTGCATACTTCTCGTATCATTTTAAATCAATTATCACTACTTTTGAATATTGCATTTATTTACTTTTCTATTGTTTAAAATTTGCGGTTATTACATTCTCCCCATCTAAAAGAATTTGGTCCCCCAAATTCAATCAAAGTACCCTTGAAATCAGTGGTAATACTCATTCTTGTCGTGTTCTTATCCCATAATTTCAAAACAAGATTTAACTTTTAGACTTATCAGTCATCTAGGATTCCTTTTGTAGTAGTACCGTCAAGCAACATATATATACCTTAATGCTCATATCTTAAGTGAATTTCCTATCATGCATGGTGTATACAACTAAACATGAGAATCTCAAATCATTCAAACAGAACTTGTACTTAATAGTTCAAATCTTACCTTCTATAGCAAGAGTAAAACATCAATAGTTGAGCCCATCTTTGTTGGGCAATCTTTGATCTTATGCCTTTTTCTTCTACATCAAAAGCAAGCCTTAGTCGTCCAGTGACATGACTTAGTCCCATGATATTAACCCCAATGCAAGCAAGGCTTAGAACCCGATAATATCGAAGGCTCAAAACTATTGACATGAGGCTTTACGACTTTCTAATTTTTTTTTCTTGGGGCCTTATCTTGGGTAGGCTCTCTTTTCTTAGCTTTATCTTTGTTCATTACAGCCTTAACCCATCTTTATCTTTTTTTTTTACTTATACCTTAGCTTTTCTCTTTTAAAACAAACGCATGATAGCTGTTGTTGTAAATAAATTCAGCCTCTAAACCTGAGCAACCCATCTTTACCAACCATGGAATGAATTCTTTCCAACCAACACTCGCACTTACTATACTTAGTATATAGCTCCTTTCTCTAAGTGTTTGAGGGACAATCTATAAGTACGGAGCTGTTAGTTAGGGAAGCCCATAGTGGAGGATTAATGGGTCACTTTAGAGTTAGGAAAACTCTAGAAATTTTGCAAGAACATTTCTTTTGGCCTAACATAAGGAGAGATGTAGCGAGGTTATCTGATAGATGCATTTCATATAGGCAAGCTAAATCTAGAGTTCATAATCATGGTTTATATACTCCTCTACCCATTCCTACTACTCTGTGGACTGATATCTCTATGGATTTTGTTTTGGGCTTGCCTAGAACAAAACGCAGTAGAGATTCTATTTTAGTTGTGGTTGACAGGTTCTCTAAGATGGCTCATTTCATCGCTTGCCATAAGACGGATGATGCGAGCAATGTTGCTGACCTTTTCTTCAAAGAGATAGTACGTCTACATGGTGTACCGAGGACCATTGTTTCCGATCGAGATGCCAAGTTCCTTAGTTACTTTTGGAAGACGTTATGGGGAAAGTTGGGAACTAAATTGTTATTCTCTACCACTTGTCACTCCCAGACTAATGGACAGACTGGGGTAGTCAACCAAACCCTATCTACATTATTGAGGTCCATTATACAGAAGAATTTGAAGAATTGAGAAGATTGCTTACCATGGAGTTTGCATATAACCACAGTGTCCACTCCACTACGAGTTGCTCTCCATTCGAAGTTGTTTATGGCTTCAAATCTCTTACTCCTTTGGATTTGTTGCCATTACCTAGTGCTGAGCAGAGTAACTTGGATGGAGAACAAAAAGCTAAGTTTGTGAAGCAACTCCATGAGAGAATACGTCAAGCTATTGAAAAGAAGACTGAGCAGTATACCACCCAAGCAAATAAGCATCGAAAGAAAGTAGTCTTTGAGCCTGGTGATTGGGTTTGGGTGCATATGAGAAAGGAGAGGTTTCCTATTCAGCGACGAACCAAGCTGCATCCCCAAGGAGATGGACCATTCCAAGTCATTGAGAAGATCAACGATAATGCCTACCGATTGGATCTTCCTGGTGAGTATGGTGTATCTGCTACTTTTAATGTTTCTAATCTTTCTCCCTTTTCTTTTGATGAAGGTATATGCGATTTGAGGACAAATCCTTTTAAGGAGAGGGGGAATGATAGAGATCCACTTGCTCGTGATGTTCGTGATGCTAAGGATCCATTGGTCATCCAAGGAGGTCCAATTACCCGAGCTCGAGCCAAGAAGACGCAACAAGCCCTGGCCTCATTAATGCAACAAGCTCTGGATCATTGAAGTGTCAACGAAGCTTCCATGAAGAGTCCCAAGACATTTATACTTGCTTGGAATCCCAAACGACATGAGCATGTTTTACTGTCTTATTTTAGCTTAACAATAAGATGGGTTAAGTGTTTGAATAGCCCACATTTGAGTCTTATTGTGTCTTGGACTATTTATTTTATATAACTAGGTTTAGGCATGAATTTGGGTTTAGTCTTATTTTCTGTTGGTGTTAATTCTAGCCCACTTGTTTATGGGCTTAAGTGCTAGGTATTATTATAAATACCTTGTAAACGTTATTGATGAGCAGATTAGTTATTGAATTTTCAAAAATTGAGTGTGCCTTTCTCTTGGGTTCCCTCTCAACTATGCTTATCAAGGTCTTCTTCCTTATGGCACCTCCTTTTTTCACCATCCACCATTGCTATACCTTAGGTTCTCGAATTCTTATTCGTAGGGTTAAGGTCCAATACTTTGGGTTCGAGTCTCTTTAGGCTTCGGGTCTAGGTTCCAGAAGGTGACGTTCATCATCTTTGCTTCTGTCTCATGTCCGCGCATATCAAATAGGCCTTAGGAATTTTACTTAGAAAATAATTGTAAAACGATTATGAGATAAAGGTAAGAGTTTGACTAGTCAAATTACTTGTTTCCCAAGTAAACTCTTATCTGAATCCCACATTGCTTAGGAAAGTCTTTCAAACTCTTCTTTAGGCCTATATAAAGAGCACAAGGCTCTCATAAAAAACATCCCCTTACATCCCTCACATCCTCTTATCCGTCTTAGTCTTTTGTAAGTTTTTCTTTAGGGTTTTAATAAAAGTTTTATTTTCTTTCTTCTAATTTTGATATTACTGATTTCTTTTTCTTTAAAAATTTTATTTTTCTTCTTTTCTTTATCTTTGGTCTTGCTGATTTCTTTCTTTTAAGTTATAAAATTATTTTCTTTTTAGTCTTCCTAATAGAAACAGATTTAATTTTGTATTTAATATTTTTCAAAGTAAACAATTTCTTTATAGTTTTTAGGATTAAATTGTTTTCTTTTCTTTTCTTTATTTAATCTGATTCTTCCCTTAGGTTTATTAGGCTTTATCTATTTTATTATTTTATATGGTTGCTGATTTCTTTAGTGATAATTATTTTGATTCTTGTTTTATTTTTCATATTATTTGTTTAGTTCTTTCTAGTTTATAATCTTGATTCTAGATTTCTTGTTTTAGATTATCAAGGATTGATATATTGATTGTCTTTTGCATGATTCTTGATAGCTTTATAATATTAAACTTGAAATTTATAATCTTGAATATGATCAGTGAGTAGGTTTCTTATTCAGTTACAAGGTAAATTGATTGTTCTTGGGAAAAAGAATGTTGTGAGATGTTGAGCTTATAATATAATTGTTGATTAAGTATCCAAGATTCTCTAAGCACAGTTGCATGATTATTTGCTTAATTAGATAGTAGGGCCCACTATTTAATTTAATTAAATAATCTACTACGAAATTAAAAACATAAGTCGATAATTGCTTATGGAGTTAATCACTAGGGATGGAGGAGAATTGAGGTTTAGATTAAATGAACCGAGCTTATGTGTTTGTTATCTAATGTCAACCCATATCTTTCTAGTTGTTAATGCTGCTACAGCTTATATCTAGAGAGCTTGTTCTAGGTAGGTTAAGTAGTTAGAGATTAGTTAAAGAGCTTGTTTTAACTAACGACTCAGTAAGGGAAGATGGTGTAACAGAGCTTGTTGTTATGCTACGGTTGACTATATTTAATTGACAATAATATTTTGTAATTAATGATCAACATATAAATCCAAGAATAATTAATTACCTTGTATCTGAAGTTTTATGATATTTGATATTTTCTAATTTATTTACTTGTTTATTTTTCTGATTATTTTCTTGAGTATTATAGTTTAATTGAAACCCCCCAAATCTCTTTTCTCTCTCTAAATAATAGTTAGATATTTAATTTAAATAATTAACTTGAACAAAACAATCTCTGTGGGATCGACCTTTGCTTGCCCTATCTATTGGTTTAAGTAAAGTAATTTATTATTGGTACCTGCGACACTACCATTTCTCTTAAGCCTTAAAAAAAGAGGGATGTTTCTTTTAATCTTAGAAAAAGAGGGAGGTTTCTCATGAGCCTAGAAAAAGAGGGAGGTTACTCTTGAGCCTGCAAAAAGAGGGATTGTATTACAAATTCAAATTAGTGGATTTGGGAAAATCCTTAGGAGCATCTTAAGGTAGATGACGTAGGCAAGGTTGCCGAACCACTATAAATCAATTGTGTACATCTATCTTTCCATACTATCTTTACTTATTTGCATTTATATTGTGATTGTTGAATTAAATTTATATTGCATACTTGAGTAGCCTAGAGCACATAGAAAACTTCAACATAAGCTAGAGAATTTAGAAGAATAGAAAAACGAACCTAAGAGTACCACAAAACCGATTCACTGTGAAATCCCCAATTTCATGTACTTTTCCATATTTTTAAAGTATTTCAAACTGAAATGATTAAGTAAATATGAGATTTTTATATATAAATGATGTATGGGACATATGTAGAATAAATGGAATTGATAGTCAAATAGTCAAGGGATTAATGTTGATGTTGCAAGAATAATTGATACATGAGAAAAGATTAAATGTCAGATTTTTATAGTAATTAAAATGACATGTGGCTGATATGATGAAGGGAAGAAGGAAATTAAATGGGTCAAAGGGGTCAATGGCTGATTTGTGAAAGAGATTAGCATGCATTAAATGAAAAGTGACTTAGTCATCTTCTTCTCCCTCCATCCAAGTCGGCAGCAACTCAGCCCTCCCTCTCGTTCCCTCAATTTCTTCAAGTTTCCTTCCTACTTACCTTGACAAACCACCACTTCCTGTTATCAAATCGTTAAGCCTACTTAACGAAAAACGATCCTCGTCATGAGCTCAAGCTACGCCTATAATATAAAAGGATGAAACAAAGTCTTTGAGGAGATCAGAATTCTATCAATTTGGTCATTGACAAAGGTAAGAGATGAAGTGGTTTTGTTTAATTCTGTGAATGGGTTGGAGTTATGTTAAGTTGATATAGCATGTTTATAGAAGTTGCTTAAAGGTTAAGGAATATGTGTAACGGACGTAGGGAGATTATGTTCATTTTGGTTGCATATGTGGTTTGAAACAAAAGTTGTTTTAAGAGCAAGAAGGTTAAAATCTCGATTTTTCGCCCAGTACGATTTGGCTCGGGGTAGCCGACTGCTCAGAGACAGTCATGACGTAACTTTTTTCGAAACTGACATAGAGCAGTCGACTGCCATTTTTCCAGAAGTATTCTGTTTGCAGACTAGTCGACTGTCCTACTTGCCTCCGAAATTTTAAATATTTTAAATGTAAAAAGAAAATAAAATTGATCAAATTTTTATATGCTATAGAAGTCGACTGCCCTAAAAGAGCAGTCAACTGCCCCCTTTGAAAATAATAATTTTAAACTTATTTATATAAATGTATTTGGATTATCATTAAAGTATATAAGAAGGTTTATGAATATCAAATGTTTTCCAAGAAGTAGTTTTGCTACCAATGTTTTGAGATTGGTGACTCTATTGGTGATCATGTATATTATTTGCTTATTTGTATTTAGCTGGGGGACTCTAGTCAAGCCCTCAGTACCACTGATGTCACCTGACTAGTGCACACTGTGGAATATCGACAATGCCCATTAGTCCCTTATATGTGTTTGGCTTAGGGGAGGATCCCTGGCCCATACTTGGGTACGCCACTTATTTGACATCTTTTATGGGATTATCCCTTATGGGATATATGTGTTATCCCTTATGAGAATTACTTGGTGCATGATTCTATTGGGTGTTAACCGTCTCCACAAGTATTTGAAGATTATTTGTATATTCGATTTCAAGTGAATTGATACATATGAAAGTATTTGAAGTATATGAAAATATTTGAAGTTATTTGAAATTGAAGTTAATTGTATTTGTACATGTGATTTCAAGTGAATTAAAGGAAATTGAAAGTATTTGACTTATTTAATATTATGTGTATATGACATTTGAAGAAATTATATGATATATGCTTTATAATGGTTTTACATGACATTATAGAGCCAAGCAGGAAAAAACTGCATATAGTGGCATAGTACACTCTTTTATCTATATTTCTTACTGAGTGTAAACTCACTCCTTTACAGTATTTTTCATCCAGACTATTTGCAGTGATTTCCGCTCTTGGTAGAGGAGCGTATATTTTGCATTATACGGTATTTCCTTCAAGGCACGCTTTCATTCCCTTGAAGGTATATACATTTTGTTATGTAATTTAGACTATAGTATGGTACAGTGATGTAAATTAAACATGTTGGGGATGTAAATTGAGAAAGAGATTAGTATGTAATTATATGAGAGTTTTAAACCTATGTGTAAGACGATTCTGTATATGCATGAGAGATATGTTGTCATCGAAAATAGTATCGTCATGTTAAACAATAGAGTATAAGATATAAGAAAGAAGAAGGATGCACCATCAAACAACCTAACCAAAACTTATGTGAAGAAAAAGTTAATTGTTATTTGGTTAAAAGTAGTTGGTATTTGTCTTAAAAGAGGAAGTAAAGGGATATTACATTCACCCCCATCTTGGTTTAGCCTATAGAGCCAATAATTGGTATCAAAGCTCGTGCTCGAGATTGATTTGGATTAATATCCATCGAGCAAAACGATCATAAATGGCTCATTTGAACATAGGTACACTCTTAGGAGAAGAGGGACACTCATTAGTTAGACCTCCACTCTTTAATGGAGAAAATTACTTTTATTGGAAAACAAAAATGATGTTGTTTGTGCAATCAAATGATTTTAAAGTGTGGAGAGTAATAGTTAATGGTCCCAAAATTCCAATGAAAAAAGTAGATGGAAAAGATGTCCCTAAGAGGGAGGATGAGTGGGACACAAATGACATGAGATTGGCACAATTGAATGCCAAGGCTATGCACACTCTCTTTTGTGCATTAGGTCCCAATGAATATAATAGAATCTCCTTATGTGAGAATGCCAAGCAAATATGGGACAAATTAGCCATTACACATGAAGGGACAAACCAAGTTAGAGAAACCAAAGTAGGTATGCTCACAACTGATTATGAACTTTTTAGGATGAAAGAAGATGAGTCCATGAGTGATATGTTTACTTGGTTTAATGACATAATCAATGGACTTAAAGCTTTAGGCAAGACCAATTCCAATGTAGAAATGGTTAAGAAAATTTTAAATAGCTTGCCAAAATCTTGTGAGGCAAAGGTAACCGCAATAGAAGAGTCTAAGGATCCAAATACCTTGTTTCTAGATGAGCTTATGGGCTCCCTACTTACATATGAAATGAAATTGAAAAGAAATGAAGTGCTTTGAAAGAAAGTAAGGGTAGCACTTAAATCTTCCACTCATGAGAACATTAAAGATAATAGTGATGAGAGTGGAAATGAGGAAGAAAAGGAAATGACAATTTTGCCAAAAGATTTAATAGATTTATGAGAATGAAGGAGAGAGAGAGTGATAGGAGACATCAAAGAAGAAGGGTAATAAGAGGAGAGTCAAGTAGGAAAGAAAAAGACCCCTTAGTGTGTTATGAGTGTAATGAACCAGATCATACTAAGGTAGATTGCCCCTTACTTAGGAAGGAAAAGGATAAGAAGCAAAAGAAGAAAGCATTTATGGCTGCATGGAGTGATAGTGATAGCTCGGATGAGGAAAACATAGATGATGAGGTAGCCTACTCATGCTTTATAGCTATTAGTGATGATGAGGGTAGTTCTAGTTCTAGTGAAGATAATGATTATACCTTTGGTGAACTACAAAATGCCTTTAATGGACTGGCAAATGAGTTTCAATGCATGAACTCCAAATATAAAAAGATTATTGCTAAATTGAAAATAGAAAATGAAATGCTATTAAATCTCAAATTTGAATTTGAAAAGAAATTAGAAGAAGCAAACTTAGAAATAAATGAGTTGAATGAAAAGAATACAAATTCGCATAACTCATTTTCTAGGTTTTATATGGGTAAACAAAAATTAGATCACATGCTTAAGACCCAAAGAGCTTTCTTTGAGAAAGATGTGTTAGGATATAATGCAAATAAAAAGGAAATTCATCTTAAGAATTTTCTTGTGAACAAAAATTCTATGCATGATACATCTCTCACATGTTCACTATGCAATAGAATAGGACACTCATCACAAGCATGCACTAATAGAAAAACCACATTTAGAGGAAGAGTAGTTAGAAAAATGTGTGTGCCAAAACATGTTGTAAATAATGATGAATTGTGTTTGAAATGGATCCCTAAAGGATCAAAAATTATTTGCACTAACTTTCATGGACCCAAGAAAATTTGGGTACCAAAGCATACTTGAAATTGCTTGATGTAAGAGTGTTAGAGCATGAAGCTACAATGAAACAATGAAGTTCACATCCCATGGAGGTTGCTTGTGCCAATAAGAAAGAGAAAGAGCTTTGGAATCCATCCTTGGCAAGTTCACAATAATTCCTCAAAGGATAGCTGAAGATGGATTCAACAAATCAAGGCAAAACATTCTCAAGCAAAGGAGTTTTGTAAGATTAAATTCTATCTTCTCAAAACTCATATTTGTTAAAATTATTTGTATAATTTAATGAGGCATTTTGTTGATTATCTTTGATGCTTTATGAGTGGCATGAATGAATGAAAGGCACAATAAATGATTTTTGACTATTTTGTGAACAATTCTTGATGATTGGACAAAAAGCATGTAACATGATTTTGAAATGATTATGGGATTTTTATAATTTGAGCAAGTTTGCTATGTGTTGATAATATATTTTCTTGCTCTAAAAAATGTCAAATATGTCATGTATGCAAAATTTCATGTCATGAGCATTAATGAGGAATTTGTATATTAGAAATCATGGCATGATGTTCACAAGTGTGATGATTTGATGATATGGACTTAAATTCTATGTGAACAAGTTTGTTTTGGCATATTTGTGTTTTCCAATGCTTTGGTTTTGCCAAAATATGCATAACTCTTAAAATGAAGTTCTTTGAGACCAAAAATGCATTTTATGGTGCAAATCCTTCCAAAATTATGAAATCTATGGTTAAATGATTTTTCATCCATATTTTTCATTAATACAAGTCCAAAATCATGTTACACAAATGTTTAAACTTTTACTTGGACTTAAAATACTCAAAAACGAAGTTTTGGCACCTCAAAAGTTGAATTTTCTATCAAAATTCTATATAAATTTGATGAGGGTAGATCCCTCCACATGCAGGATCGATCCCCTTGGACAAAATGCAGAAAATCTACATTTTGGAATTGAAAGATCGATTCCCTTACTCTAGGGATCGATCCCCCTAGGCAAAATGTGCCTATTTCTGCACTTCTAAGCAAAAATTTAGAACTTTTCTTTGTTGAAAACAACAATGATTTCCATAAATCTTGAAATAATCTTGAAATATATTTTCAATAAATGCTTAAACTTAATTTTCAAGAATTGTTTCAATGATTTGTGTATATATTTGAGAATTTGATGAAATTATGCATGATAGATATTGTTCACTTCTTTTGTTCATCTTAGTCAAGCATGCTTAGACGATTTCATCTCATAGCTTGACTCACATATTCCCATTAGGCATCATGATATATTTTTGGTGGAATATAAATAATTAAAGGTCAATATATATGCTTGAATGATAAAGTGATCATAACTTGACCTTAATGATAAAATTCAAACATGACTTAAGTGAATGAAATATAAAAAGCTTTACCTAAAGTCATAATTATCCTTGGCCTACAATTTGTGTTGATAAATGAATCTTAAATGTTCAAATGCATGAAAATTTATCATCTATGAACTTAAATTTTTCTTATGGCCAAATTTTTAAAGAACTTAGGATTTAATGACAACATCAACATTCAAGAATAGATGCAAACTTGAACAAATACACTTTGATTGATATCCATGCAATAAATCTTGATTGTTTTGATGTTAAACTTGCATGTTTACTTAAGTTGAATCAATAATCATGTCTATGAGATGAGAATATTAGTTTTTATGAAATTGTACTTGACCTCACTCATAGATTTAAAATCTTAATGATAAAAGATATTTTAGCTTTATAATATTGATTCACTTGACTAAAGCCATTTTAGTTACAATAGCATATATCCTCTAGAACCTTAAATGATAAAAACAGCTAGGGATATGGCTATTGAATTATTAACATGAAAATCTTGAACCTTTCCTTGCTAATAATTTGTTAAGGACTTGAATTGGAAAATGAGCTGTAACGCCCTAGGGTGCACCGCTGGTCCACCGATCCGAGCCACCGCCCCAGGTGGGTCACTCATTTGTATTGTCTGCTCTGGGGTGCACCACATAGGCCACCACCCCTCATGAATTTCTTTCGCGTTTTGAGCAACTCGAACCCTTAACATCATTAAAGGTCAAGTCACTCCTAACCAATTGTCCTAAAGCTATGAGTTTGGAAAATTCTTTTGAAAACCATGCTTATATTAAGGGGGTGCTGTACAAAATCATTCTTTATTTAAGGGGGAGTATTTCTTTAAAGAATTTTCAAATAAATTTACATTAGTTTTGTCATATCAAAAAAGGGGAGATTGTTAGCTTTAAATTAACATATGTATTTTGAAATGACAAAAACTTAAGTAATATTAGGTGTTTGACTCTATAATGTAAATTTGCTTTACCAATTATATGAATTTCTCAAACCACTTTAAGTCTACATATCAAAGTTTAAGACCATGATTTAATTGTATATTCTTATTAGTCTTAACATTTTGCAAAATGATTTTGAATATCTTCATCGAGTAATGTCACAGCCCGTGACCCTATTTTTCATCTTTTTCTATACATCTTATTTGGTTGGGCTGTCTGCGATACTTTACTTTTCTTTTACATATAAACAATTTCATATAAAATTATAATATGAATTACATCCCCTATCTTAATTCATAAGGAAGTAGTACTATAGATAAGTCTAAATACAGAAAATAAATGATCATACCTTATTAAATAAATCAAGCTGTCGCATTGTCCCCAAATGCACAGCTGAAGTCTTTTAGATGTCAGACTCTTAGTCCTCGAAAACCTGAAATGTTAAAATTGAGGGGTGAGCAAACCACGGCTCAGTAAGGGAATTATATGCATACTTGATATTCAGCTATCTATATGCTGAAAAAATTTTTTTTTCATTTTTCCTATGGGCTCTAGGCTCGCATGTAGGAAGGATACTATAGTCGGTTAGGGATCCAGATGGAGTAAGGTAGGTATTTTGAAATACCTATCTTGTCCCGGAACCTAGAAGCAACTATAGAGAGTAATAAATTTCTTTTGAAATTTAAATCCTTTTTCCTTTCATTTCATGTCATTTTCATTTGAAATCTTTTCATGTTTTACTGTACAAAACATAATTGGTACAGTACTTTAAATAGCAAAATAAGCTATTAATTTCTTTTCGTATAACATATAAATCATTTAAATCTAATATTCAATTTTAAAAATTAAAATAAGAATATTATATTTATTTTCCTCCTCTTTCATTTTTGGAAAACATATCACATATTCATGTCATATATAGTCTAATGTTCAATTTAAAATCATAGTAAGAATATTAGACTTATAAACCCTTTTTGCTTTTTGAAGACATATTACATGTTCGTATCACATATTATATGAAAATCATCTCGTAGTACTAAAAACAGTACTGAAATAAGCATTTTGTAAAATGTTGTAAGTCATTTTCATTTCACGTATCACATATCATATAAAATAATTTCATTTCACGTATCACATATCATATAAAACATTTTCATTTCACGTATCACATATCGTATAAAACATTTTCATAAATGGAGACTAAGGCATGCCCAGCCCGTCCACTGGGTCGTTACTCATATCGTGCTATAGACCCCGAAGGGTATAAAATCATCATGTCAGATCTATGGTCATAGTCTATAATTGTCCTCGGTGGATCACTGATCAGGTGTCGGCCGGGACTACATATCACATATTACATGTCACATATCACATATCAGCATGATAGGATGCCATCTAGTCTCAAAATAGTATTTTTTTTTCATAAAATAACCTTTATGGAATTTATAAAAATATATAATTTCATAATTTAAAACCATAAAGGTTATAAAATCATTTAGTGAATATTTAAAAAATATTTATAAAAATATTCATAAAAATATTCACTGTATTTCTTTTCATTGTTCGTTTCGTATCACGTGTAATTTACCTATCAAGAGAATTTTCGGTGATTTCATTTTCACCATTATCGAAGAGAATTTTCGGTAATTTCATTATCATCATTCTCAAAAACATGAATATTTTTAAAATCACTTTCCTTTTATTCATGTTTTTGTGGAAAATATTCATTTTCTCGATTTTCGTAGTTAAAAATCATTTCTCGTGAAATAAAATCATTTATTATGATTTTATGAAATTTTCTAGAAATTTTCGATAATTTTCGATAATTTTTCGGCAGTATAACGGCTGCCGATTAGTTGGCCTCCTGCACGAAAAATATAGTTTAAAATCTCAACCGGTAATTCACCACAATTTTCCAACCAATCATTCATCGTAATAATTTCATGAAATATATTTATAAAATATTTCATAATTAAAATCATGCAGACTGAATATCCTTACAGTGCTGCGCATGCATCTCTTACCTGTTCTGGTTCGAGGATCGCCTCGTTCGTCGCACCTGTGTTCACCTCGCCCGATTCCATCGGTTTGGTCATCGAGGGAATTTTTCGGAAATTAAAATTCTAAAATTTAGAATTTTTCCAATTAATTTATTTAATTTTTTTACTCGAATTAAATTTCTAAAATTCTTACCGAATATCTATAATTTTCGAGTTTTTGAATTTCCCGAGATTTTTTGAATTCCCGAAAATTCCTTTTTCTCTCTCTTTTCTTCTTTTCCTCTTTTTTTCTCTTTCTTTTTCTTTTCTTTTCTTTTTCATTTTCCTTTTTCTTTTCTTTTCTTTTCTTTTCCTTTTTCTTTTCTTCCTTTTTTTCCTTTCTTTTTCGGTCAGACCGGTTTAGACCATTCAAACTGGTTCACCGCCGGTTCTCCTCCGGTGGTCGGTTCTCCGACGATTTAACAGCTCCTCAGCTGGCCGGTGTCAGGGCGAACCTACCGGTGGACTCCGTTTAGCTTGGATCGGCGGCACGACGGCGGATCTACTCGGTTTTGGCTCGGTCTCTTCCACCTCTTCGTCGTTCCTCCTCCGCCATTCTCCGTCGCATCGGTGGCCTCCTACCTCTTCCTCTACCTCTGGCGAAGCTTCAGTGGCAGTGGCGACGACTAATTCGATCGGCACCGCCAGTTCCTCTTTTCTTTTTTTCTTTTCGGCTTCCACCGGAATTTCCTTATTTCCGTTTCTATTTCTGTTTTTCGCGTCGCCGGTCTCCTCTTCTCTCTCGTCTCGTCGAAGGTGGCCGCTGCAACCGCCGTCGGGATTTCGCTGGGAAGGGGTCGGCTTCTTCAGATTTCCTCTCCTCTGTTTGTAATAGAGGAGAACGAGGTCAGGTGTATCCCGATCCCATTTTTTGTTATATTATTTATTTATTTATTTTTATATATATAATTATATTTATAATTATATATAATTATAGTATTAATTATATATATCATTTTAACAATATATATACACTTTAATTAAAATTAATATATATTTCATATATATATATTTATTTGTATACATAATTGTATATAAAAATATACACATGTATGCATTTAATATAAAATAGTATATATATCATTTTATAATATATACTATATTTCATATATATACATATGTATTTATATAAAAACATATAAAAATATATTTATATAATCTAATTATATAAATATATAATATACGCATTCTTGTTTTCTTAGTTTTGGATTTCTTAATATCCAAAATACTTATGCTCATTTTCATTTCTTATTTAATTTGGATTTCCATTTATCCAAATTAAATTTCCTCTTATTTCATCATTTCATAAATTTCTGAAAATTCCTACACTATTTCCCTTTTTGTAAATAAATTCATTTATTTATTTAACTTCTCTATTTGCTTTAATGTTAAATTTACGAATATTTAATATTAAATTTAGAAAATTAACAGTTATCACATTCTCTCCACCTTAAGAAATTCGATCCTCCGAATTTAACTTAAATTAAAAGGTGGTAGCATTCTGTATACTCCTTATTTTTGACCTTTCAGTCATCTTTTGACTAATATTACCAGCATACCTTCAACATCAAAATCACTTTCAATACCATTTCATATCATCTTTCATCATGTACTTATACTCCCCAAGATTACTTTATCAATTGGGAGTTATCACTTTCCACTCCTTTTCATATCTCATATGATTCATACTGTTCGTAATCTATTTTCTTAATTAGTGCCAAGTCGATATAATTTCGTAACTGTCATTTAAACAAGTTAATCAATTGTATGTAATTGTCTAGTAGCTTTTACATATCGTGCATCCGCTCATTCAACACATCATCGAGCGTTTTCATACTACGCTCACATATTTACATCATGTACGGAGCGATGGTGTCTATAAATTTGGAATCTCAGAGCCTTTTGCTATTTCCCATAACATATAGCTACTCAGAGATTCCCATCACATATAGTGCTCACTGGAACTTCACAAACATTCTCATCATTTTATGATCATATTTCGACTATGGCACTAAAGAATCTAAGAGTTTGATAATGGAGAGTGATTTCATTAGACTATCAGTCTATAATCACTTCTATATTATCATATCTTGTGACATCCTCGTCACTACCCAAATATCAACGAACTTTTTACCTCACATGCCATTTAACTAGACTTGTTTATCAATGTCATCCTTTCTTTCTTCTTATACATTATGCTTTATTTCTTATACCACGATATCCAATTTGCATGAATAAAATTTCTTATATGTATTTACACATGCGTCACATACATCAGGATCTCACATAACTTACATATCCTATATCCCCAAACTTCCTAATATACATTAATGAAATATTGTACTGTACAATAGTCTGAAGCACATAATACCTGAGTATACCTTCAATAGTTATTGGGAAGCGTATCTCGAAGGTACACTATAAGGTCTCAAAAGTAAGCTCCTCTATTTGGAGCGGAATTCACTTCAGGTAATCTGTATAAAAAAAAGTTCGTAAAAGGGTGAGTTTACGCTCAGTAAGAAATAAATGTAAAAGAACGTACTATGCCACTATATGCAGTTTTCTTGCTTGGCTCTATAATGTCATGTAAAATCATTATAAAACATGTATCATATAATTTCTTCAAATATCATATACATCTAATATCAAATAAGTCAAATATTCTCAATTTCCTTTAATTCACTTGAAATTACATTTACAAATACAATTAACTTCAATTTCAAATAACTTCAAATACTTTCAAATACTTTCTTACGAAATCACTTGCAAATATTCAAATAACTCAAATATATTCATATACTTCAAATACTTTCATATGTATCAATTCACTTGGAATTGAACATACAAATAACCTTCAAATACTTATGGAGACATTTGACACCCAATAAAATCATGCACTAAATAAATCCCGTAAGGGATGCACATATAAAGTGGCGTACCCACGCATGGGCCAGGGATCCTCCCCTAAGCCAAAACATAAGAGACATATGGCCATTGTCTATAGACCACAGTGAACACTAGTCAGGTGACATCTGTGGCGATCGAGGCCTGACTTATGGTTCCTCAGCCCAAATACACATAACACATAATCTTAGGGACTTGATCAGAGTCCCTTCAACACATATCGATAGTGCATAATCATTAAGTGGTTCATTGTCTCAAAACATTAGGTAGCAAAACTACTACTTAGAAAACCATTGCCTTCCAATAAACATTCTTATATACTTTAATGGTAATTCAAATACATTTATTTAAGTAAATATAAAATTATTATTTTCAAAGGGGGCAGTTGACTGCTATTTTAGGGCAGTCGACTGCTATAGCATAAATAAATTTTATAAATTTATTTTCTTTTTGATTTAATTTTTTGCATTTTAAATTATTTAAATTTCAAATATACAAATAGTAGCTGGTCTTTGGCAGTCGACTGGTTTGCAAATAGAATGCTTCTGGAAAAATGGCAGTCGACTGCTATATAGGGCAGTCGGCTGCTTTAAGTCGGTTTCGGAAAAAGTTACGTCACAACTGTCTCTGAGCAGTCAGCTGCTATTTACAGCAGTCGGCTGCCCCAAGCCAAATCGTACTGGGCGAAAAACCGAGATTTTAAACCTTCCTGCACTTAAAACATCTTTTGTTTCAAACCACATATGCAACCAAAAAGGAACATAGTCTCCCTACGTCCGTTACACATATTCCTTACCCTCGATTCACTTCGAATATGCAAATCCCTTGGTTGCACCAATTCTTGCCTTTTACTTCCTCAAAGCTGCATAATTCATAACAAATCAAACCTTTAAGAAACCTTTATAACTATACTCTACCAACTCAACTTAGCTCCAAACCATAGATAGAATTGAGAAAATCAACTTCTATCCTTACCTTTATTATTCATCAAAATTTCAGAATTTCAGATCTCTTCACTTCCTTGGATTCAATCCACCAAACTTCAGATATAGCTTAAACTAGTGATGAGGAGTATTTTTTAGTTAAATAAGCTTAGCAATTTGATGAAAGGAGATGATGGTTTGTCAAGGCAACTATGGAGGAAACTTAAGGAATTCTGGAAATGAAGGAGAGGCAACGAGAGGGAGGGTTGGGAGTGTTGCTGCCGATTGGTGATGGCTAAAGATGGTGACTCATGCCATTTCATTTAATGCCATCCTTATCCCATAATCATCTCATCTCAGCCATGCTTCCTTTTTGACTATGCTTTTGACCCTTCTTTGACCATTTAATTCCTTTTTCTTCCATTCATATCAGCCACATCTCAATTAACTAACCAAAAATTCTTATATCTATTTTATCATCCAATTAAATCATTTCCTCTTAGCCCTTAACCTTTTGGCTCTTTAACTCTTTGACCATCATTATTTGACCATTCATTTAATTGGTCTCTTTTCTTCCATATAACACTTGGCTTTAATTACACTTAAATTTCTGATTTTAATTCTTTTCTCATACTTTAAATATTTTCCTGATATCAAAATAATTTCTTTGACTAATTGACTATCAATTTCATTATTCCTTCATATGTCTCATACATCAGAACTTTACATTTATTTAATTATTTCAGTTGGAATTCTTCACAACTATAAGAAAATTACATGAAATTAGGGGATTTCACATATCTCCTTTAGATTCTTCATTATTATCCCCAATATTCTTTACATATTTATTTCATCAAATGCTGCAGTTCATTTGCAGACTTTACTATTTACTATCTTTTACCATAATTGAATCAGGAGACAATCATTTTCTCCCCATATTTCCTTCCATGTAATCTCATCATTACATCTCTTATTCTTATGGTATACTCTATATGTGAAATCCCTAATTTTCATGTAATTCCTCCATGTTTGTAAAGTATTTCAATCTAATATGATTAAATGAATATGAAGTTGATGTGTAAGTGAGGCATAAATGATGTATAAATGATGTATGGAACATGCAAGAAATAAAAGAGAATTGAAAATAAAATTATCAAAGAAATAAGGTGATATCAGGAAAATAAATGGAGGATGAGACAAGAAATTAAATCAAAAATTTCATTAGTAGTTAATGGATGAGTCATATGGAAGAGGAAGTAAATTCAATGGTCAAATGAGTCAAAGAGGTAAAGCATGGCTGAGATGAATTAATGGGATAAAGCATGCATTAAATGCAAATTAGCATAGTCATCATCCCCATCAGTCATCACCCTACGCCAGCTTCTCTTCCAGCCCTCTCCCTCTCGTTCCATCTCCAAGCTTCCATAGTTTTCCATTCCAAGCTCTTTGATAAACCACCTCACTCTTCCATCGATCCATTAAGTTCGTATAACGAAAAACGATCCTTGTAGTTAGACTAAGAGATATCCAAAGTTTGGTGGATTAATTCCAAGTATTGGAAGAGATCTCAAGGTTTGAGATTTTGGTCTCTAATGAAGGTAAGAGAAGAAGATGGTTCTTACAACTTTGTTTATGATTTGGAGTTGTTTTGAGTTAGTATGATATATGTATGATGATGGTTTAAAGATTTGAATTGATATGATGATTTTAGGTTAAGAAAGTGAAAAGCTAAGGTGACGCATCAAGTGATCTTGCGTTCTCGGAGGAATCGAGGTAACAAATTTATGTAACGGACGTAAGGCGGCTATGTCTGCATGTTTTATGATGTTTATATGTGGTTTGGAAAGAAACACCAGCTGATTTCATGCAGGAAAAATGACATTTTCGGACTTATCTCCTAGTACCAATTAGGCTAGGGGAAGCCGACTGCCTTAAAGGGAACTCGACTGCCTAGAGACAACCAAAACGCCGTTTCTCGAAAAGCGACTCAAACCAGTCGACTGCTATGTAAGCCAGTCGACTGCTATATGGGACAGTCGACTGTTATTTGCCAAAAATGCATTCTGTTTGAAAACCAGTCGACTGCTATTTGCAAAAATGCATTCTGTTTCAAAACCAGCCAACTGCCTATATGACCAGTCGACTGCTATTTGCTAAGAAGCATTCTGTTTGAAAACCAATCGACTGCTATATGGACCAGTCGACTGCCCCCATGTATTTTCAAGATGAAAATATCAAAATTTTAAATGAAATTAATTTCAATAAAAGAAGTTATGAAGCAGCAGCCGACTGCCCAATGAGGCCAGTCGACTGCCATGAATGAAAAGAACTTTCAAAGCTTATTTGATTTAAACACAAAAAATGTTTCTGAAAAAGTATATTATAAATGTTTTGAGACTATGGACTGCGTGATGATTATGCATTTTTGATGGCTGAGTGACTCTGATCAAGTCCTCAGTAATATGTATGTTGAGTGAGGAACCCTAATCAAGTCCTTAATCCCACATGTGACACCCGACTAGTGTTCACTGTGGATTTCTAAAGGCAGGAGAGAATCCCTGACCTATGCAGAGTGCACTACTGTACCAATGCATGATTAGAGTCATATAAATGGGAATGAACGGTTTATATGACGACTCAATCGCTTAAATACTGTACATAGTCTCCATCTATTTCAAAGTACAAGATGTATGTATGAAGAAGTATATGATGTATGTTTGAAAGTATGATATGAAGTATGATGTTTTAAAGAAAGAAGTTTAAGTATGATGTTTTAAAGAAAGTATGTTTGCCATGTCATTTGAAATAAATATGCATGGTTGCAAACAATGCATGAAAGATGTTTATGATGCAAGCTTTATAATGCTTTACATGACATTATAGAGCCAAGTAGGAAAAGTGCATATAGAGGCATAGCACGCTCTTTTACATACTTTTCTTACTGAGCGTAAACTCATCTTTTACGATCATTTTTCCTACATATTATCTGAAGTGAGCCTAGCTCCGAATAGAGGAGCTTGTGTTGGAAAGATTGCAGTGTACCTTCTCAATACGCTTCCCAGTTAGTATAGAAGGTATACTCATATGTTCATATGTACAGTAAATTTTAATTCAGCTACGGTACAATACAATTAGTCTTTATGTATATAGGATGTCGGGGATGTAAGATAAGATGATGTATGAGATCCTGTGGAAATGGAATGATATTTATATATATCATTACTAGGTTTTATTGAAAGAAATATTTTGTCTATTGAGCTATTGGTAATTAGCTAATAAAAAGAAAAGATGGATGACATTGATGAACTAAATCTAAATAAAGAAGGAAAAAGATAAGTGATAAGATGAAGTGACGGGGACGTCACAGAGTGGTATCAGAGCAGTTTAGATTGAGGTTTGTCAGTGTCAAGAAGTTAGAAATAGAGTATATCCCCAATTGTACTGTACTTGTGAGAACGAGATATTGGTGAAAATCCCGAGAATTGAGGAAGTGAAAGAATTGAGAGATTCGTATAAAGGAAATTAAATTGGAAGTGAAAATAAAAATAATAGAGAGAGGAAAAAGAATTAATTTGGATAGATTAAAATCCAAATTAAATAAGGAAAATGAGAAATGAAAATAAAGTATGTTTATATAATTACAAATTTTATAAACGTATTTTATACAAATACATATGTATTTAAAATACTATATAGTATATCTTAATATACGTTGGTATATATATGGAAATATATACTATTTCATAAATTTAAATGATACATATGTATATAAACATAATATTTTATGTGTATATATAATTATATAAATACATATAAAAGAAAGGTAAATGTGATTTTATATTAAAGTTTATATGTATATATGTTGTATTATAACATTTATATAATTTGTATATGTAAATGAAATTTATTTTAAGGTATATAAATATACATATATATACTAGATATATGTTTTGCAATATACAATATATATAATTTATATATAATATATATTGTATTACATTATATATGAAATAATATATGTATAATTTATAGTATATATTAGATGTATAAAATATAATTTATAGGGTATAATATATAGTATATTATATACTAAAAAGGGAAAGAAAATAAAACAAAAAAAAAGAGAAAGGAACAAAATAAAAAAAAAAGGGGACAAGAATCGGGAAGACTCCGGATTCTGTCTCCTGAAGAGGTCGCCCCCGTCAACGGCCACCAGAGAAGGAAAGGAGAAGGGGGAAGAAAAGCGTCGATGCCGGCAATGGAGAGGAAGCCGAAGCCGACGCCAACGCCAACGCCGGCAAAGCGAAACGGAGAAAGAATCGACGTGAAACGGAAGCAAAAGCAGGAAGAGAAAAGAGGAAAAGAGATACGGCGGTGCCAGCAGATCTAGGCACCGCCACCGCCACCAACGCCACCGGCAAGGACCAACGAAGGTGAAGGAGGCCACCGGAGGTGAAGGAAACGGCGGAGGGAGGAAGAAACAGAGGAGAAAGCAACCGAAACCCACACTGCCAGATCCGGCGCCGTCGCTGGTGATGGGGCGAAACCAAGGCCAGATCCGACGTCCCTGCAACCGTGGCCAGCTGAGGGAGGCTCGAATCGACGGTGATGCTGGCGGGAAGAGGTCGAACCGGCGGAAGGACACCAAATCGGTCTGAACCGGTCCGGCCAGAGAAAGGAGAAAAAGAAAAGGAAAAAGAAAAAAAAAAGAAAAAAAAAGGAAAAAGAAAAAGGAAGAAAAAAGAAAAGAGGAAAAAGGAGAATTTCGGGAATTCGGAGATTCCCGAAAATTCGACAACTCGAAAATTACGAAAATTCGGTAAGAAATTCCCGGAAATTAAATTTCAGAAAAATGTAATAAATTATGGAAAAATTCTAAAATTTAGAATTTTTATTTCCAAAAATTATTTTCAATGATCGGGATAAGGAATCGAGAGAGATGGAGTGCGGGCACGATCGATAAGAGGAAGTCGCCGACCCGAAAAAAGGTAAGGGATGCATATGCAGCATTGTAAGGATATTCAGTCTGCATATTTTAATTTGAAATATTTTATGCAAATATTTTATGAAAATTATTATGATGCATGATTGGCTGAAAATTTTGGGTTGAAGTACTGGCCGAAAATTTAAAACTGTATTTTCTATGTAGGAGGTTAGTAATCGGCAGCCGTTATGCTGCCGAAAATTTTAGAAAAACTTTATAAAATCATATTAAATGATTTTATTTCCAAAAATCGATATTAAATCATGAAACATGAGAAAATTACTAAATTTCATAAAACATGAATATAATGAGATGGAATTTTAAAATATTCATGTATTCGAGAATGGTGATAATGAAACCACCGAAAATTCTCGGAATAGATAAATTACACGTAATACGAGGTGAAAGATAAAGTGAAATACAATGAATATTTTTATGAATATTTTTATAAATATTCACTAAAGGATTTTAACCCTTATGTTTTTAAATTATGGAATTATATATTTATATAAATTCCATAAAGGTTTATTTTATGATGAAAACTACGGTTTTGAGATGGTTGGCATTCCTATCATACTGATGCATGATATGTGATATGTTTAGTCCCGGTCGACACCTGATCCGTGATCCACCGAGGGTAATATAGATTATGGTCATAGATTTGACCGGTTTATTTCTTTACCCCCCGGGGTTTATAGTATGATAAGATTGATGTCTATCTTAGACTCCATAAATGATAGGTGATATGTGAAAAAAGGAAAGTGTTTTACATGATATGGAATATGTCAAACAGAAAATGTGATATATGATTGCGTGACATGTGAAAAGAACATGTTTTATATGATATGAGAAGAAAATCAATTGATTTATAACATTTTTACAAAATGCTCATTTCGGTACTGATTATAGTACTGTGAGATGATTTTCATAAGACATGTGATACGAACAAGTAATATGTTTTCAAAAAGGAAGAAATGATAAATCTAATATTCTTACTATGGTCTTAAATGGAATATTAGATTATAAGTACTACATGAGTTCTGATAAGATAGTGGAAGGTATATATGGCATAAAGGCCAACCCGAGTAAAGACTCAATCTTTGTACCGTGTGAGCCACCTCTAAAAGACTCAAGGGACCTAAGTGCTACATAGATTCTTTGTGAACTCTGGGGAGCCACCTCTAGAATCCTTTGAGCCCTAAGTGCTACACGAGTTCCGATGTGTTAGTAAGAAGTTTCTGTACCGTGTGAGCCACCTCTAGAAGACTCAAGGGACCTAAGTGCTACGTAGATTCTTTGTGAACTATGGGGAGCCACCTCTAGAATCCTTTGAGCCCTAAGTGCTACACGAGTTCCGATGTGTTAGTAAGAAGTTTCTGTACCGTGTGAGCCACCTCTAGAAGACTCAAGGGACCTAAATGCTACATAGATTCTTTGTGAACTATGGGGAGCCACCTCTAGAATCCTTTGAGAACTAAGTGCTACACGAGTTCCGATGTGTTAGTAAGAAGTTTGTGTCCTAAAGGCCAAACCGAGTGAAGACTCGATTTCTGTACCGTGGGAGCCACCTCTAGAATCTTAAGGGACTTACGTGCTACATGGATACCAGTTGGACCGTGGGAGCCACCTCTAGAATCCCGAAGGACCTACGTGCTACACGAGTTACTCGATATGACACTTAACTCCATTGCTAGTTAGGATGGATGTCGTAACTGAATCAGTGAATTGGGGCTTACGCCTAAAGTGATTAAGTAATTCGGTTATATTGGAACTGTTTTCAATGAGTTAAGCTATACGCTTAAAGTTTATGGATTTTCATTTTATGAATGGATTGATTTATTAACTTACATAGTAACCGCTTTATCAACGTGTATAGTGACCAATCTATCGAAGTGCTTACTGCTTTGCTAATTTGATAAATGGAATAGATTTTAATAGCTTATTTTGCTATTTAAAGTACTGTACTAATTAAGAGAGTACAATAAAACATGAAATGAGTTTTAAAGAAATAAGATGATGATTTAACTAATATTCTTTTCAAGGAATATGCGAATATTAATTATTTTATTTAAATGCTTTATCTCATAAAAGCCTTATTTTGAAAAGAATATGAAAGGGCTATGGAATGAAAAAGAAAAGGATTTATTGATTCAAAACGAAATGAAAATTTCTCTCTACAGTTGCTTTTAGGTTCCGGAGCAAGTATGGTATTCTAAAGTACCTACCTTACTCCATCCGGATCCCTAACCGACTGTAGTATCCTTCCTACATGCGAGCCTAGAGCCCATAGGAAAAATGAAAAAGATTTTCAGCATATAGGAAGCTGAGTATCAAGTGAGGCATATAATTCCCTTACTGAGCCGTGGTTTTGCCCACCCCTTAATTTTAAACATTTCAGGTTTTGATGATTGTGAGTTCAGTGGATTGTGGATCCCAACTGTACACGAAGGAAAATGTGACAGACCGACAGAGTTATTTGAGGTATGATCATTTATTTTCTATATTTAGACATGTCAACAGTACTACTTATTTGATTAATTACGATGAGGGATGTGTATAATATAAACAATGTTATGTAAAATTGTTTAACAGTCAGTACAAGTGAAGTATCACAGACAGCCCAACCGGTTAAGTTGTGTACAATAAGATGAGAAATGTGGTCACGAGTCGTGACAGATTTAATGGTATCAGAGCAATGGTTGGCCTGATGTCTTGGATACTTTTGGAAGGAAAAGAGTTAAACATCCCCTGTAGTATTGTGTAGTCTGAATACATAGAGAAAATAAATGATTGCTAATTGAATTAAGTGTTTAGAAGGGAGTGAGCAATTTTGGAATAAGGAATGCTAAAACGGGAAAACGGCTCGGGAATGTTACCAGAAATAGTGATCTTATGATCTAAATGAAGGTCGGTTCGGTAAAGAACAGAAATGGACTCGGTGAGGGCCTCACCAGTACTTTTCTGTCCGAACCGAATTGAGACCTGAAAGTGATGGTATAAAGGAGGGGAATGAAATATCATCATTAAATAGACTTTAAGATCACCGATTGAGGGTAATTTGAAGAGAGAATTTTTGGCCAAAAATGACCAAAATACCCCTAACTCTGAAATTTTACAAGGAGTTAAAATAAACCAAAAGAGGTTGGAATTGATTGATCTGACAGAGAAATTAATGATATGAAGCTGAATTACAAGCAAAATAATCCAATTGTGGATTTTAGTGAACTTCTCTGTCGAAATCGAATGAGATCTAAATTGCTGTTATAAGTATCAGAAAGGATACTATCAACATATAGATGATCAGTTCATTGATTTAAATGTATATTGAGGAGATAGAAATAAATGTCGAAATGACGAAAATGCCCCTATATTGGGCAATGTTCGGAATAGTGTTAAAATCGAGCTGAATTGGAATCCATTGATGGTAATGGAATTATTAATGGCATAGAAGATGTCATATGAATCTAACAATCCCTATTACTGATTCCACTAACACTTAGATTACGGATGCGAAAGAAATCCGTGAGGGGCTAAGTGCCACGTCTGTGTGACGGGGGCTACCTCTAGAACCCAGAGCGGACAGTACAGATGTGTATAGGCGGACGGCGGACGGGCTGGGGCCTTATGTGATGCGATCCAAAGAGTATAGTGGAATGTCATCAGATGTTTGGCCCTGTTATTGACTGTAAGGGTCGAAAAATTAAGAGTGTATTGAACGGGATCATTGAATACTATGAAAAGTGAAATGATTACAGGAATTGACTAATGAGGTGAATAATATAGATAATGAAATACATACTGGTGTGGTTACTTATGGTTCTATACATTTTTACTACTTTGAGGTATCAAACAGATAATCTTATATAGAACAGACATATCTTGAAATACGTGCTACAGAATGAGGTACTGTGTGGAGTACTGTGAATTAGAGAATAATTATAAGAACAGTGAAGTGATAAAAAAAAGATGTGAAATCCCCTAATTTCATGTAATTTTCTTATAGTTGTGAAGAATTCCGGCTGAAATAATTAAATGAATGTAAAGTTCTGATGTATGAGACATATGAAGGAATAATGAAAATTGATAGTCAATTAGTCAAAGAATTTATTTTGATATCAGGAAAATATTTAAAGTATGAGAAAAGAATTAATATCAGAAAATTAAGTGTAATTAAAGCCAAGTGTTATATGGAACAAAAGAGACCCATTTAAATGAATGGTCAAATAATGATGGTCAAAGAGTTAAAGAGCCAAAAGGTTAAGGGCTAAGAGGAAATGATTTAATTGGATGATAAAATAGATATAAGAATTTTTAGTTAGTTAATTGAGATGTGGCTGATATGAATGGAAGAAAAAGGAATTAAATGGTCAAAGAAGGGTCAAAAGCATAGTCAAAAAGGAAGCCTGGCTGAGATGAGATGATTATGGGATAAGGATGGCATTAAATGAAATGGCATGAGTCACCATCTTTAGCCATCACCAATCGGCAGCAACACTCCCAGTCCTCCCTCTCGTTGCCTCTCCTTCATTTCCAGAATTCCTTAAGTTTCCTCCATAGTTGCCTTGACAAACCATCATCTCCTTTCATCAAATCGCTAAGCTTATTTAACTAAAAATACTCCTCATCACTAGTTTAAGCTATATCTGAAGTTTGGTGGATTGAATCCAAGGAAGTGAAGAGATCTGAAATTCTGAAATTTTGATGAATAACAAAGGTAAGGATAGAAGTTGATTTTCTCAATTCTATTTATGGTTTGGAGTTAAGTTGAGTTGGTAGAGCATAGTTATAAAGGTTTCTTAAAGGTTTGATTTGTTATGAATTATGCAGCTTTGAGGAAGTAAAAGGCAAGAATTTGTGCAACCAAGGGATTTGCATATTCGAAGTGAATCGAGGGTAAGGAATATGTGTAACGGACGTAGGGAGACTATGTTCCTTTTTGGTTGCATATGTGGTTTGAAACAAAAGCTGTTTTAAGTGCAGGAAGATTTAAAATCTCGGTTTTTCGCCCAGTACGATTTGGCTCGGGGCAGCCGACTGCTGTAAATAGCAGCTGACTGCTCAGAGACAGTCGTGACGTAACTTTTTCCGAAACCGACTTAGAGCAGCCGACTGCCCTATATAGCAGTCGACTACCATTTTTCCAGAAGCATTCTGTTTGCAAACCAATCGACCTCCAAAGAGCCAGCCGACTGCATTTTCTCGAAAAAGTTTCTGTTTGCGGACCAGTCGACTGTCCTATTTGACCAGTCGACTGCCCTAAGTATATTTGGAATTTTTAAATAATTTAAATGCAAAAAGAAAATAAATTTATAAAATTTATTTATGCTATAGCAATCGACTGCCCTAAAATAGCAGTCAACTGCCCCCTTTGAAAATAATAATTTTATATTTACTTATATAAATGTATTTGAATTATCATTAAAGTATATAAGAATGTTTATTGGAAGGCAATGGTTTTCTAAGAAGTAGTTTTGCTACCTAATGTTTTGAGACAATGAACCACTTAATGATTATGCACTATCAATATGTGTTGAAGGGATTCTGATCAAGTCCCTACTGGGGCTTGTTATTGGTGTGGTAAACATGGACATATGATTAAGGATTGTCCTAAGATGAATCAAAGGGTGCTCGAGAAATTGGAAGAGACTACCCAACCCCAGCGTAAGGCCACAGCTGAAGAGAAGGGAAAGACACTTGTTAACTATGATGTAAATGTTGAAGATGTATAATGTAAAAGTATATTGCATTATCTAACTTATTGTAAATGAAGTTAATAGAAAGTAAGTATGATTTTGTGAAGGATTTTAACTTATGTCGTGGACGTAGAAAAGAGAAGTCCTGAACTTAATGAAATACAATAATCGACAAGAAATGATAGTTGGAATTCTAAAGTACTTATTGGTATGAAGTTTTATGATGTATATAGTGATATGTGAAAGGAGTTTAAATAAGAATGATGATTGACTTTTATTAGTAGATTTTACTTAAATGTTTTATTCTATGAAAGCATTACTCTGAAAAGAATATGAATTAATATGAAAGATAAGTTGTCTCAACAACGGTATTTATTCCCTATAGTCGCTTCTAGGTTTCGGATCAAGACAGGTATTTCAAAGTACCTCCTTACTCCATCCGGATCCCTAGCCGACTATAGTATCCTTCCTAATTGATCCCTAGAGTACCATAAGGAAATGAGGACGTTCGTTCATTTGGCGTATTTGATGTTATAAAAAAAAATTTTATAGATAGCCATTATGAATAAATTACGGCTATAATTCTGATTGAGATAGAAGAGAAGTTTCGTTTGGAAATTGTTAATGATATATATCGCTTATTATGGCATGAAATGCAAGTGCGATTATCATATGAAAACTTAGAGCCATTATTTGTATGGTAAGAAATTTCAGATTTGTACAGACCATAATTGTCTGAAGTACTAATTCTCGTAAAGAGAATGGAATATGAGACCGAAGGAATAGTTCAAGTTTCTAAAGGATTATGAAGGTGAGATTTTATATCACCTAGGGAGAGCCATTGTAGTGGCGCATGCTCTAAACCGAAAGTATGAAGGGAATAATGGTTTATATGATGATAAAGAGTATGAATTACTTGAGTAAATCACAAGCCTTAAGCTAAATGTTTTGCCTTCAAGGTAAATTGGGAATGATGACTAGCATAAGGATTAAGTCAGAATTGATGAATAGATTTATGAAGTCAGCTCACTTCCTAACTATGAAGTCTACGGACACACTTAGTGCTTTGGTAGAATTGTATGTAAAAGAAGTTGTTAAACTACATGGAGTTCTAGTGAGCATTTCACTTGATAGAGATTCCAAGTTTACTTCTCATTTTTGGGAATAATTCCAAGAAGCCATGGGATCTTAACTAAACTTTAGCACAGCTTTTCATCCGCAGACTGACGGTTAGCCTGAACGCACCATTCAGACGCTCGAGGACATGTGGAGAGCTGGTGCTATGGATTTTAACGAGCTCATGGGATGACCATCTACCATTGACTAAGTTTGCTTATAATAATAGCTATCATATAAGTATCGGGATGACACTATATGAACTATTATATGATGGAAAGTGTCAATTTCCGATTTGGTGGGACGAAGTAGACGAGCACAAATTATTAGCTCTAAATTTAGTCGAGCAAGTCTCTGAGGATGTTAGACTAATTTGTCAAAGATTTGAGACAGCTCAGAATTGACAAAAGAATTATATAAATGTTCAACGGAGACCACTTGAATTTTTGGTTGGGGATTCAGTGTTTGTGAAAATTCTCCATCCAAAGGAATTATGAGATTTGGCCAAAGAGGTAAGCTTAATCCTTATTACATTGGATCATTTGAGGTCTTGGACCAAGGGAGAGATGTTACCTATAGGTTGGCATTACCTCTAGAGCTATTAGGAGTACACAATGTTTTTAATGTATCTATGCTTTGAAAGTATAATCTAGATCCACCTCATGTCATTGAATAAGAACCATTAGAGATTTTGGGAAGGTATGAGCTATGTGGAGAAGCCGGTTCAGATTTTGGACAGAAAATATAAGGTGTTGAGGTCTAAGGTGATTCATTTAGTTAAAGTTCTTTGGCAGTATCACATTATAAAAGAAACTACATAGAAGCTAGAGAGCTTAATGAAAGAGAAGTACCCGAAACTGTTTAATACATAACCTGATTTGAATTTGGAGGACCAAATTCTCTAAGGTGGGGAGAATGTGAAATCCCCTAATTTCATGTAATTTTCTTATAGTTGTGAAGAATTCCAGCTGAAATAATTAAATGAATGTAAAGTTCTGATGTATGAGACATATGAAGGAATAATGAAAATTGATTGTCAATTAGTCAAAGAATTTATTTTGATATTAGGAAAATATTTAAAGTATGAGAAAAGAATTAATACCAAAAAATTGAGTGTAATTAAAGCCAAGTGTTATATGGAAGAAAAGAGACCCATTTAAATGAATGGTCAAATAATGATGGTCAAAGAGTTAAAGACCCAAAAGGTTAAGGGCAGAGAGGAAATGATTTAATTGGATGATAAAATAGATATCAGAATTTTTAGTTAGTTAATTGAGATGTGGCTGATATGAATGGAAGAAAAAGGAATTAAATGGTCAAAGAAGGGTCAAAAGCATAGTCAAAAAGGAAGCCTGGCTGAGATGAGATGATTATGGGATAAGGATGGCATTAAATGAAATGGCATGAGTCACCATCTTTAGCCATCACCAATCGGCAGCAACACTCCCAGTCCTCCCTCTCTTTGCCTCTCCTTCATTTCCAGAATTCCTTAAGTTTCCTCCATAGTTGCCTTGACAAACCATCATCTCCTTTCATCAAATCGCTAAGCTTATTTAACTAAAAATACTCCTCATCACTAGTTTAAGCTATATCTGAAGTTTGGTGGATTGAATCCAAGGAAGTGAAGAGATCTGAAATTCTGAAATTTTGATGAATAACAAAGGTAAGGATAGAAGTTGATTTTCTCAATTCTATTTATGGTTTGGAGTTCAGTTGAGTTGGTAGAGCATAGTTATAAAGGTTTCGGTTTGATTTGTTATGAATTATGCAGCTTTGAGGAAGTAAAAGGCAAGAATTGGTGCAACCAAGGGATTTGCATATTCGAAGTGAATCGAGGGTAAGGAATATGTGTAACGGACGTAGGGAGACTATGTTCCTTTTTGGTTGCATATGTGGTTTGAAACAAGAGCTGTTTTAAGTGCAGGAAGGTTTAAAATCTTGGTTTTTCGCCCAGTACGATTTGGCTCGGGGCAGCCGACTGCTGTAAATAGCAGCTGACTGCTCAGAGACAGTCGTGACGTAACTTTTTTCGAAACCGACTTAGAGCAGCAGCCTGCCTTATATAGGAGTCGACTGCCATTTTTCCAGAAGCATTCTGTTTGCAAACCAGTCGACCGCCAAAGAGCCAGTCGACTGCATTTTCTCGAAAAAGTTTCTGTTTGCTGACCAGTCGACTGCCCTATTTGACCAGTCGACTGCCCTAAGTATATTTGGAATTTTTAAATAATTTAATGCAAAAAGAAAATAAATTTATAAAATTTATTTATGCTATAGCAGTCGACTACCCTAAAATAGCAGTCAACTGCCCCCTTTGAAAATAATAATTTTATATTTACTTATATAAATGTATTTGAATTATCATTAAAGTATATAAGAATGTTTATTGGAAGGCAATGGTTTTCTAAGAAGTAGTTTTGCTACCTAATGTTTTGAGACAATGAACCACTTAATGATTATGCACTATCAATATGTGTTGAAGGGACTCTGATCAAGTCCCTAAGATTATGTGTTATGTGTATTTGGGCTGAGGAACCATAAGTCAGGCCTCGGTCGCCACAGATGTCACTTGACTAGTGTTCACTGTGGTCTATAGACAATGGCCATATGTCTCTTATGTTTTGGCTTAGGGGAGGATCCCTGGCCCATGCGTGGGTACGCCACTTTATATGTGCATCCCTTACGGGATTTATTTAGTGCATGATTTTATTGGGTGTCAAATGTCTCCATAAGTATTTGAAGGTTATTTGTATGTTCAATTTCAAGTGAATTGATACATATGAAAGTATTTGAAGTATATGAATATATTTGAGTTATTTGAATATTTGCAAGTGATTTCGTAAGAAAGTATTTGAAAGTATTTGAAGTTATTTGAAATTGAAGTTAATTGTATTTGTAAATGTGATTTCAAGTGAATTAAAGGAAATTGAGAGTATTTGACTTATTTGATATTAGGTGTATATGATATTTGAAGAAATTATATGATACATGTTTTATAATGATTTTACATGACATTCTAGCCAAGCAGGAAAACTGCATATAGTGGCATAGTACGTTCTTTTACATTTATTTCTTACTGAGCGTAAACTCACCCTTTTACGAACTTTTTTTTATATAGATTACCTGAAGTGAATTCCGCTCCAAATAGAGGAGCTTACTTTTGAGACCTTATAGTGTACCTTCGAGATACGCTTCCCAATAACTATTGAAGGTATACTCATGTATTATGTGCTTCAGACTATTGTACAGTACAACATTTCATTAATGTATATTAGGAAGTTTGGGGATATAGGATATGTACGTTATGTGAGATCCTGATGTATGTGACGCATGTGTATATACATATAAGAAATTTTATTCATGCAAATTGGATATCGTGCTATAAGAAATAAAGCATGACGTATAAGAAGAAAGAAAGGATGACATTGTGACATCCTCGTCACTACCCAAATATCAACTAACTTTTTACTTCACATGCCATTTAACTAGACTTGTTTATCAATGTAATCCTTTCTTTCTTCTTATACGTCATGCTTTATTTCTTATAGCACGATATCCAATTTGCATGAATAAAATTTCTTATATGTATTTACACATGTGTCACATACATCAGGATCTCACATAACTTACATATCCTATATCCCCAAACTTCCTAATATACATTTATGAAATGTTGTACTGTACAATAGTCTGAAGCACATAATACATGAGTATACCTTCAATAGTTATTGGGAAGCGTATCTCGAAGGTACACTATAAGGTCTCAAAAGTAAGCTCCTCTATTTGGAGCGGAATTCACTTCAGGTAATCTGTATAAAAAAAAGTTCGTAAAAGGGTGAGTTTACGCTCAGTAAGAAATAAATGTAAAAGAACGTACTATGCCACTATATGCAGTTTTCCTGCTTGGCTCTATAATGTCATGTAAAATCATTATAAAACATGTATCATATAATTTCTTCAAATATCATATACATCTTATATCAAATAAGTCAAATACTCTCAATTTCCTTTAATTCTCTTGAAATCACATTTACAAATACAATTAACTTCAATTTCAAATAACTTCAAATACTTTCAAATACTTTCTTACGAAATCACTTGCAAATATTCAAATAACTCAAATATATTCGTATACCTCAAATACTTTCATATGTATCAATTCACTTGGAATTGAACATACAAATAACCTTCAAATACTTATGGAGACATTTGACACCCAATAAAATCATGCACCAAATAAATCCCGTAAGGGATGCACATATAAAGTGGCGTACCCACGCATGGGCCAGGGATCTTCCCCTAAGCCAAAACATAAGAGACATATGGCCATTGTCTATAGACCACAGTGAACACTAGTCAGGTGACATCTGTGGCGACCGAGGCCTGACTTATGGTTCCTCAGCCCAAATACACATAACACATAATCTTAGGGACTTGATCAGAGTCCCTTCAACACATATTGATAGTGCATAATCATTAAGTGGTTCATTGTCTCAAAACATTAGGTAGCAAAACTACTTCTTAGAAAACAATTGCCTTCCAATAAACATTCTTATATACTTTAATGATAATTCAAATACATTTATATAAGTAATATAAAATTATTATTTTCAAAGGGGGCAGTTGACTGCTATTTTAGGGCAGTCGACTGCTATAGCACAAATAAATTTTATAAATTTATTTTCTTTTTGCATTTAAATTATTTAAAAATTTCAAATATACTAAGGGCAGTCGACTGGTCAAATAGGGCAGTCGACTGGTCCGCAAACAGAAACTTTTTCGAGAAAATGCAGTCGGCTGGCTCTTTGGCGGTCGACTGGTTTGCAAACAGAATGCTTCTGGAAAAATGGCAGTCGACTGCTATATAGGGCAGTCGGCTGCTTTAAGTCGGTTTCGGAAAAAATTACGTCACGACTGTCTCTGAGCAGTCGGCTGCTATTTAGGGCAGTCAGCTGCCCCGAGCCAAATCGTAACTGGGCGAAAACCGTGATTTTAAACCTTCCTGCACTTAAAACAGCTTTTGTTTCAAACCACATATGCAACCAAAAAGGAACATAGTCTCCCTACGTCCGTTACACATATTCCTTACCCTTGATTCACTTCGAATATGCAAATCCCTTGGTTGCACCAATTCTTGCCTTTTACTTCCTCAAAGCTGCATAATTCATAACAAATCAAACCTTTAAGAAACCTTTATAACTATACTCTACCAACTCAACTTAACTCCAAACCATAAATAGAATTGAGAAAATCAACTTCTATCCTTACCTTTGTTATTCATCAAAATTTCAGAATTTCAGATCTCTTCACTTCCTTGGATTCAATCCACCAAACTTCAGATATAGCTTAAACTAGTGATGAGGAGTATTTTTAGTTAAATAAGCTTAGCGATTTGATGAAAGGAGATGATGGTTTGTCAAGGCAACTATGGAAGAAACTTAAGGAATTCTGGAAATGAAGGAGAGGCAACGAGAGGGAGGGCTGGGAGTGTTGCTGCCGATTGGTGATGGCTAAAGATGGTGACTCATGCCATTTCATTTAATGCCATCCTTATCCCATAATCATCTCATCTCAGCCATGCTTCCTTTTTGACTATGCTTTTGACCCTTCTTTGACCATTTAATTCCTTTTTCTTCCATTCATATCAGCCACATCTCAATTAACTAACTAAAAATTCTGATATCTAATTTTATCATCCAATTAAATCATTTACTCTTAGCCCTTAACCTTTTGACTCTTTAACTCTTTGACCATCATTATTTGACCATTCATTTAATTATTTCAGCTGGAATTCTTCACAACTATAAGAAAATTACATGAAATTAGGGGATTTCACATTCTCCCCACCTTAGAGAATTTGGTCCTCCAAATTCAAATCAAGTTATGTATTAAACAGTTTCGGGTACTTCTCTTTCATTAAGTTCTCTAGCTTCTATATAGTTTCTTTTATAATGTGATACTGCCAAGGAACTTTAACTAAATGAATCACCTTAGACCTCAACACCTTATATTTTCTGTCCAAAATCTGAACCGGCTTCTCCACATAGCTCATACCTTCCCAAAATCTCTAATGGTTCTTATTCAATGACTTGAGATGGATCTAGATTATACTTTCAAAGCATAGATACATTAAAAACATTGTGTACTCCTAATAGCTCTAGAGGTAATGCCAACTTATAGGTAACATCTCTCCCTTGGTCCAAGACCTCAAATGATCCAATGTAATAAGGATTAAGCTTACCTCTTTGGCCAAATCTCATAATTCCTTTGGATGGAGAATTTTCACAAACGTTGAATCCCCAACTACAAATTCAAGTGATCTCCGTTGAACATTTATATAATTCTTTTGTCAATTCTGAGCTATCTCAAATCTTTGACAAGTTAGTCTAACATCCTCAAAGACTTGCTCGACTAAATTTGGAGCTAATAATTCGTGCTCGTCTACTTCGTCCCATCAAATCAAAAATTGACACTTTCCATCATATAATAGTTCATATAGTGTCATCCCGATACTTACATGATAGCTATTATTATAAGCAAACTTAGTCAATGGCAGATGGTCGTCCCATGAGCCTTTAAAATACATAGCACCAGCTCTCCACATGTCCTCGAGCGTCTGAATGGTGCTTTCGGGCTAACCGTCAGTCTGCGGATGAAAAGCTGTGCTAAAGTTTAGTTAAGATCCCATGGCTTCTTGGAATTATTCCCAAAAATGAGAAGTAAACTTGGAATCTCTATCAAGTGAAATGCTCACTGGAACTCCATGTAGTTTAACAACTTCTTTTACATACAATTCTACCAAAGCACTAAGTGTGTCCGTAGACTTCATAGTTAGGAAGTGAGCTGACTTTATAAATCTATTCATCAATTCTGACTTAATCCTTATGCTAGTCATCATTCCCAATTTACCTTAAAGGCAAAACATTTAGCTTAAGGCTTGTGATTTACTCAAGTAATTCATACTCTTTATCATTATATAAACCATTATTCCCTTCATACTTTCGGTTTAGAGCATGCGCCACTACAATGGCTCTTCCTAGGTGATATAAAATCTCACCTTCATAATCCTTTAGAAACTTGAACTATTCCTTCGGTCTCATATTCAATTCTCTTTAAGAGAATTAGTACTTCAGACAATTATGGTCTGTACAAATCTGAAATTTCTTACCATACAAATAACGCCTCTAAGTTTTCATATGATAATCGCACTTGTATTTCATGCCATAATAAGCGATATTTATCATTAACAATTTCCAAACGAAACTTCTCTTCTATCTCAATCAGAATTATAGCCGTAATTTATTCACAATGGCTATCTATAATTTCTTTCTTGTGCTCTCTAAATACCCATATACTGATCACATTTTAAACTATTAGTATAGTTCTTTTAATTCATATCCAAAAATGTCCTCTTCTCATAGCATCAAACATGCCTAATGAATGAACATCTTCATTCCCTTATGGCGTTCTAGGTATCCAATAGGAAGGATACTATAGTCGGCTAGGTAACCGAGTAGAGTATGGAAGGTACTTTAGAGTACCTGTCGTGTTCCGGTCCCTAGATGCGACTATAGGGAATAATTACCGTCGTTGAGATAACTTATCTTTCATATTAATTCATATTCTTTTCAGAGTAATGCTTTCATAGAATAAAACATTTAAGTAAAATCTACTAATAAAAGTCAATCATCATTCTCATTTAAACTCCTTTCACATATCACTATATACATCATAAAACTTCATACCAATAAGTACTTTAGAATTCCAACTATCGTTTCTTGTCGATTATTGTATTTCATTAAGTTCAGGACTTCTCTTTTCTACGTCCACGACATAAGTTAAAATCCTTCACAAAATCATACTTACTTTCTATTAACTTCATTTACAATAAGTTAGATAACGCAATATACTTTTACATTATACATCTTCAACCTTTACATCATAGTTAACAAGTGTCTTTCCCTTCTCTTCAGCTGTGGCCTTACGCTAGGGTTGGGTAGTCTCTTCCGATTCCTCGGGCACCCTTTGATTCATCTTAGGACAATTCTTAATCATATGTCCATGTTTACCACACCAATAACAAGCCCCAGTAATCCTGCGGCATGCTTGTAACCCATGAAATTTCCCGCAATGCTCACACCTTTGTCTTGTACTTTTAGGTGAACTAACGGTACTACTAGTTGAATGTCGGAATCTATCATCATTTATCTTGATCCCAGTAGCTCTAGGATTCCCTGTACCATAATCATCATAATACTCCCAACTCAATATATATTCCACATAACCATTTAATTTAATTAATAATCATTTTCTCATAATTTACTTGCTTACCTATCGAAGCTCTTTCATATGGCCTACATCTCCCAAATGAGCATCTATCTCTCGAGATTTTCCTTTCTGCCTTCCGCTTTATCGATTTCTTACCTTTACTTTGGGCTCGAAAATCAGTTTGATGAAGCTCATAGTCCTGCTCACACGACTGAGCCTTACGGACTGTCTCATTATAAGTAGTGATACCCATAGTATACAACTTAGATCTAATAGGAGACTTCAATCCTTCTATAAATCTGTATATCTTATATCCTTCACTCCTGATGGTCTCTCGGTCGAATCCGCTTAGAGAAATAAACCTTGACTCATATTGATTAACTGACATTGTCCCTTAAGTCAATTTCAAAAATTCAATCTTCAATCTAGTCTGATCGGTGCATGGGATATACTGCTCAGTAAAGGCCTCTAAAAATCTATCCCACGTAACCTCAACATGTTGGGCTTCCAAAATGGCCCGAGTGGACTGTCACCAATAATCTGCATCATCCACTAACAGGTACGCAGCCAAACCTACCTTTTCCTTCATGGAACATAGCATATACTCGAAAGATCTAGTGACAGCCTTCACCCAATTCACTGTGACCAACATGTCCTTATCCCCTTTAAACTTGGCGGATCCAGCTTCTTATATTCCTTAATTAAGGTCATACTGCAATAAGTCGTGAGATCCCGCCTTTCAATAACTGGGACTTGTGGGGGTAACTCTGTCTGTACTGGTGGGGGCTGTACTATTAGGGTATCCTCTGGTGCACTAGTGGCCATGTTCGGGAAGTTCGCCATAAATTGCGTGAACATAATGACCATATTCTCCATATGCTTCTCCATTTTTTCTAGCCTAGTGTTCGGGCTATGTGGTGGAGATGGAGAAGAAGATTGTGTTGGGGGTGGTTCTACATGACCTCTTCCCCTTCCTCTACCAATACCCCTTCTACCTGAGCTCATTCTGTCGATAAAATCACAAAATTGATCTATTTAGCATAACCTTAATCAGTTATACTATGCATATGAACTCAAACAAGTACAGTACATTGGGGATATCTACTATTTCTAGCCTAATGACACCGACAAACATCAGTCTAAACTGCTCTGATACCAATCTGTGACATCCTCGTCACTACCCAAATATCAACTAACTTTTTACTTCACATGCCATTTAACTAGACTTGTTTATCAATGTCATCCTTTCTTTCTTCTTATACGTCATGCTTTATTTCTTATAGCACGATATCCAATTTGCATGAATAAAATTTCTTATATGTATTTACACATGTGTCACATACATCAGGATCTCACATAACTTACATATCCTATATCCCCAAACTTCCTAATATACATTTATGAAATGTTGTACTGTACAATAGTCTGAAGCACATAATACATGAGTATACCTTCAATAGTTATTGGGAAGCGTATCTCGAAGGTACACTATAAGGTCTCAAAAGTAAGCTCCTCTATTTGGAGCGGAATTCACTTCAGGTAATCTGTATAAAAAAAAGTTCGTAAAAGGGTGAGTTTACGCTCAGTAAGAAATAAATGTAAAAGAACGTACTATGCCACTATATGCAGTTTTCCTGCTTGGCTCTATAATGTCATGTAAAATCATTATAAAACATGTATCATATAATTTCTTCAAATATCATATACATCTAATATCAAATAAGTCAAATACTCTCAATTTCCTTTAATTCTCTTGAAATCACATTTACAAATACAATTAACTTCAATTTCAAATAACTTCAAATACTTTCAAATACTTTCTTACGAAATCACTTGCAAATATTCAAATAACTCAAATATATTCGTATACCTCAAATACTTTCATATGTATCAATTCACTTGGAATTGAACATACAAATAACCTTCAAATACTTATGGAGACATTTGACACCCAATAAAATCATGCACCAAATAAATCCCGTAAGGGATGCACATATAAAGTGGCGTACCCACGCATGGGCCAGGGATCCTCCCCTAAGCCAAAACATAAGAGACATATGGCCATTGTCTATAGACCACAGTGAACACTAGTCAGGTGACATCTGTGGTGACCGAGGCCTGACTTATGGTTCCTCAGCCCAAATACACATAACACATAATCTTAGGGACTTGATCAGAGTCCCTTCAACACATATTGATAGTGCATAATCATTAAGTGGTTCATTGTCTCAAAACATTAGGTAGCAAAACTACTTCTTAGAAAACAATTGCCTTCCAATAAACATTCTTATATACTTTAATGATAATTCAAATACATTTATATAAGTAATATAAAATTATTATTTTCAAAGGGGGCAGTTGACTGCTATTTTAGGGCAGTCGACTGCTATAGCACAAATAAATTTTATAAATTTATTTTCTTTTTGCATTTAAATTATTTAAAAATTTCAAATATACTTAGGGCAGTCGACTGGTCAAATAGGGCAGTCGACTGGTCCGCAAACAGAAACTTTTTCGAGAAAATGCAGTCGGCTGGCTCTTTGGCGGTCGACTGGTTTGCAAACAGAATGCTTCTGGAAAAATGGCAGTCGACTGCTATATAGGGCAGTCGGCTGCTTTAAGTCGGTTTCGGAAAAAATTACGTCACGACTGTCTCTGAGCAGTCGGCTGCTATTTAGGGCAGTCAGCTGCCCCGAGCCAAATCGTAACTGGGCGAAAACCGTGATTTTAAACCTTCCTGCACTTAAAACAGCTTTTGTTTCAAACCACATATGCAACCAAAAAGGAACATAGTCTCCCTACGTCCGTTACACATATTCCTTACCCTTGATTCACTTCGAATATGCAAATCCCTTGGTTGCACCAATTCTTGCCTTTTACTTCCTCAAAGCTGCATAATTCATAACAAATCAAACCTTTAAGAAACCTTTATAACTATATTCTACCAACTCAACTTAACTCCAAACCATAAATAGAATTGAGAAAATCAACTTCTATCCTTACCTTTGTTATTCATCAAAATTTCAGAATTTCAGATCTCTTCACTTCCTTGGATTCAATCCACCAAACTTCAGATATAGCTTAAACTAGTGATGAGGAGTATTTTTAGTTAAATAAGCTTAGCGATTTGATGAAAGGAGATGATGGTTTGTCAAGGCAACTATGGAAGAAACTTAAGGAATTCTGGAAATGAAGGAGAGGCAACGAGAGGGAGGGCTGGGAGTGTTGCTGCCGATTGGTGATGGCTAAAGATGGTGACTCATGCCATTTCATTTAATGCCATCCTTATCCCATAATCATCTCATCTCAGCCATGCTTCCTTTTTGACTATGCTTTTGACCCTTCTTTGACCATTTAATTCCTTTTTCTTCCATTCATATCAGCCACATCTCAATTAACTAACTAAAAATTCTGATATCTAATTTTATCATCCAATTAAATCATTTACTCTTAGCCCTTAACCTTTTGACTCTTTAACTCTTTGACCATCATTATTTGACCATTCATTTAATTATTTCAGCTGGAATTCTTCACAACTATAAGAAAATTACATGAAATTAGGGGATTTCACAGACATTGATAAACAAGTCTAGTTAAATGGCATGTGAAGTAAAAAGTTAGTTGATATTTGGGTAGTGACGAGGATGTCACAGAAGATCACAGCTAACCTAAGTTCTTCAGGACCCTTGAGATAGAACTGTGATGGGCGACCCGTAGTGGATCATGTGTTGTGAGATACAGGCAAACAATATTATCGCCGACTCACTAGTACGGGTAAACCTGGGGCGAAAGGATTGCTTAGAGGATGCTCGCCGACGGTCGATTCGAACGGGCGGGACTCTTACAAGAAGCTTAGTGATAACACGAGTGTAAGGAACTAGGTACGTAAGGGTGCCAAGGTTCGAAAAGGGAATTAAGCCTGAATTCAGTAAATGGAAATGGTTTTAAAGTGAATAATTGAATTGAAATGGGTAGTTGTAAAGTGTGTTGAGAACCATTGTACTTGATACAGCTTACCAGAATGAGATTCGTAACGCTGTAAAGTATGACTAGATAATGAAATCAAGGTAGAGTATGTATCAAAATGATTTGAATATTGAATGTCTCTACCTTGAGAATACATTGTGAAATGATGGGACACAAAGATGAAGGTCCAAAATGATAAGAGAAGTGCGGTTAAAGAAACTATCGGATGAGAATCCCGATAAATTCCAAAGTAACATAGATTGAGAAATCAGGTTAATGTTGACTCGATTGTGGATGATGAAATTCACATGTATCGATGTAAAGGATGGAAATACAAATGATATGATTTGAGGATGAATTAAATGATGTATTAAAATTTTTATTATACACTAAAGTTCTTATGAAGAACAAATAAATATCTATATGGAAGTGATGCCTTAAATATGATTTAATCGGAGATGTGTAAGGAGCTTATAAGAGCAATCTTTGTAAAAGGCGTCATCAGATGAAAAGTTGAAGAACGATGGTCACAAGATGATAAGAAATGTATGATTAAAGAAAATATCAGATTTGATTTCCGATAGAACTTCCAGAGTTATATAAATTAGAGGAATCGAGATAACATTGACTCGATTTTGAATATGAAGTTAAATTCTAAGCTCATATTGGAGGATATAGAAAGAATCCGAAAAGCTTAAAAAAATGTGTGAATAATGAAATTCACGTGTAAAGGTCTGGGTGACGAAAATACAAAAAAAATGAGAATAATGAAATTATCTGTACAAGTGTAAATGAGAGAAATACAAATGATATTGAGTTGTAGATGAATTAAAAAGGATGTATTGATTTCCAATCATTAATAAAGTTTTGGTGAAGAACAAGTATTCATCTACATGAAAATAGACGCATTATTGAGCTGATTAGGGATGTGTGACGAGTTAATAAGACTAGCCTCAGTATAAAGAGTCCTTAGATAAAAGATTAAAGATTGGTGTCCATAAGATGATGATTTGAACTCGAAGTGAATTTTACGAGTTCCTATTGAAGTTACAAGGGTAATGAGTTGCCTTGTAAAGTATATAAGCCTAAAGAATGAGGCATCCTTACATAAGTAAATTGATGAAATACTGATAGAGTCTAAAGTATAAATGGAACATGAGCAGCATTGTGATATGATCCTTAAACTCTTAAAGGCTGTGGAATTGTGCTAAGATTAGCAACTAAGAAATTTGGCTAGACAGTATCTCCTCTTGAGATATATAATCTTGAGACGACAGGATGACAGTAAACCTGTTTATGATATAAAGATAATGATTGAGATACGAAAGTAATGAGTCTAGCTAAATACTATTGCCAGCTTATAAAAGAGTGATGAGACTAGCTGCTCTATAGAGGAGATCTAATTAAAGAAATTAAAGACGGTAGATGGATAAGTGTAAATAAAAAGATGGTATGCAAGGTTTTAAAAGATCTTAGCAGTATAGTACCATACCAATTAAAAATATATATATGCATATATATTTATATATATATATGAAGAGATAAAAGTGGAAATATGAAAATGAAAATGAAAGAGGAATAAGGAAATAAATTGCATGATGAGAAGGGAACATCAATATGAAACAGTTCCCGAAGGTAAGACTGAAGGTGATTGTGCTGGTTATCACATGACTGTGGCAAGATGTAAAATCAAGCCAACTTTGATAAGCGCAATTAATTATACTCAAAGGAGTAAGATAATTGATATGTTTACTGCCAGTATATAAATAGGAAATGTTTGTACATATAACCACCTCGTCATGATAGAAATGGTGGAACTATATAGATAATGTGATGACTAAATGATGATTGGAGGATTCAATTGGAGAATCTAAATTATGAAAAGAGATTTAAAGACCATACTACATGAAAAGAGACATGGAGAGAAAATGATTGTCTCATGATTTATTACTGTAAGAGATGATTAACAGTAAAATTTGCAATGAGAAGCAGCCTTGATGGAATAAATGTGAAAATGAATATTGTGAACAATAAAGAGTCCAAAAGAGAGATGATGATGTGGAAGTGATATAAGACTGATAATCTAAATAGAATCACTTTCCACTATCAGACTCCTAGATTCTCTAGTGCCTTAGTCGAAGTATAAGTGTTAAACGGTGTGAATGTGTATGTACAGTTCCAGTGAGCCTTACATGTGATGGGAATCTCTGAGTTGCCATATGCTAATGAGAGATAGCAAAAGGCTTTGAGATCCCAAGTGTATTGATAGCACCGCTCCATACTGATATATATATATATGAGCGTGAGATGTAAACGCTCCATGATATTGAGAGAGCATGTGCATGAGATGTGAAAGCTACTGGGACACTTACATATAATTGATCGACATGAGTACATGATAGTACCAAATTATGTCGACTCAGCACTAAGTGAGAAGAATGGATGATGAACAACATAGATCAGCTGTAATATGAAAAATATTGTGTATGAATTCTTATATGAAAAGAGTAAAAGTGAATAACTCCCGATTTGAGAAATGAACTTACGGGAGTATAGACATATATGATGAAAGACAGCATGTAGTGGTCTAAAGTACTCTTGATGTTGAAAGTGTACTGGCAGTATTACTTGGAGGATGAACTAGAGGTGAGAAGTCGTAAGTATACGGCATGTACCACCTTTGGACTTAAGTTAAATTCGGAGGATCGAATTTCTTAAGGTGGGGAGGATGTGATAACCGTAAATTTTCCATTTATTGGAAATTATAAATATTGAAAATAAATATTGGAGAAAATAAATCAGAGGAAATAAATAAAAATTTGTGAGAACGAGATATTGGTGAAAATCCCGAGAATTGAGAAAGTAAAAGAATTGGGAGATTCGTATAAAGGAAATTAAATTGGAAGTGAAAATAAAAATAATAGAGAGAGGAAAAAGAATTAATTTGGATAGATTAAAATCCAAATTAAATAAGGAAAATGAGAAATGAAAATAAAATATGTTTATATAATTACAAATTTTATAAACGTATTTTATACAAATACATATGTATTTAAAATACTATATAGTATATCTTAATATACGTTGGTATATATATGGAAATATGTACTATTTCATTAATTTAAATGATACATATGTATATAAACATAATATTTTATGCGTATATATAATTATATAAATACATATAAAAGAAAGGTAAATGTGATTTTATATTAAAATTTATATGTATATATGTTGTATTATAACATTTATATAATTTGTATATGTAAATGAAATTTATTTTAAGGTATATAAATATACATATATATACTAGATATATGTTTTGTAATATACAATATATATAATTTATATATAATATATATTGTATTACATTATGTATGAAATAATATATGTATAATATATAGTATATATTATATGTATAAAATATAATTTATAGGGTATAATATATAGTATATTATATACTAAAAAGGGAAAGAAAATAAAACATATGTATATAAACATAATATTTTATGTGTATATATAATTATATAAATACATATAAAAGAAAGGTAAATGTGATTTTATATTAAAATTTATATGTATATATGTTGTATTATAACATTTATATAATTTGTATATGTAAATGAAATTTATTTTAAGGTATATAAATATACATATATATACTAGATATATGTTTTGTAATATACAATATATATAATTTATATATAATATATATTGTATTACATTATGTATGAAATAATATATGTATAATATATAGTATATATTATATGTATAAAATATAATTTATAGGGTATAATATATAGTATATTATATACTAAAAAGGGAAAGAAAATAAAACAAAAAAAAAGAGAAAGGAACAAAATAAAAAAAAAGGGGGGGACCAGAATCAGGAAGACTCCCGATTCTGTCTCCCGAAGAGGCCTCCCCCGTCAGCGGCCGCTGGAGAAGGGGGAAGAGAAGCATCGTCACCTGCAAAGGAGAGGAAGTCGACGCCAACGCCGGCGAAGCGAAATGGAGAAAGAATCGAAGTGAAACGGAAGCAAAAGCCGGAAGAGAAAAGCAGAAAAGAGATACGGCGGTGTCGACCGATCCAGGCACCGCCACCAATGCCACCGGCAAGGACCAACGAAGGTGAAGGAGGCCACTGGAGGTGAAGGAAACGGCGGAGGGAGGAAGAAACAGAGGAGAAAGGAACCGAAACCCACACTGCTAAATTCGGCGTCGTCGCAGGTGATGGGGTGAAACCGAGGCCAGATCCGGCGTCCCTGCAACCGTGGCCAGTTGAGGGAGGCTCGAATCGGAGGTGATGCCGGCGGGAAGAGGTCGAACTGGCGGAAGGACATCAAACCGGTCCAGCCAGAGAAAGGAGAAAAAGAAAAGGAAAAAGAAAAAAAGAAAAAAAAGGAAAAAGAAAAAGGAAGAAAAAAGAAAAGAGGAAAAAAGAGAATTTCAGGAATTCGGAGATTCCCGAAAATTCAACAACCCAAAAATTACGAAAATTCGGTAAGAAATTCCCGGAAATTAAATTTCAGAAAAATGTAATAAATTAAGAAAAATTTCCAAAATTTAGAATTTTTATTTCCAGAAATTATTTTCAGTGATCGGGATAAGGAATCGAGATAGATGGAGTGCAGGCACGATCGATAAGAGGAAGTCGCCGACCCGAAAAAAGGTAAGGGATGCATGTGCAGCACTGTAAGGATATTCAGTCTGCATATTTTAATTTGAAATATTTTATGCAAATATTTTATGAAAATTATTATGATGCATGATTGGCTGAAAATTTTGGGTTGAAGTACTGGCTAGAAATTTAAAACTATATTTTCTGTGTAGGAGGTTAGTAAATCGGCAGCCGTTATGCTGCCGAAAATTTTAGAAAAACTTTATAAAATCATATTAAATGATTTTATTTCCGAAAATCGATATTAAATCATGAAACATGAGAAAATTACTAAATTTCATAAAACATGAATATAATGATATGGAATTTTAAAATATTCATGTATTCGAGAATAGTGATAATGAAACCACTGAAAATTCTCGGAATAGATAAATTACACGTAATACGAGGTGAAAGATGAAGTGAAATACAGTGAATATTTTTATGAATATTTTTATAAATATTCACTAAAGGATTTTAACCCTTATGGTTTTAAATTATGGAATTATATATTTATATAAATTTCATAAAGTTTTATTTTATGATGAAAACTATGGTTTTGAGATTGGTTGGCATTCCTATCATGCTGATGCATGATATGTGATATGTTTAGTCCCGGTCGACACCTGATCCGTGATCCACCGAGGGCAACATATATGGTCATAGATTTGACTGGTTTATTTCTTTACCCTTCGGGATTTATAGTATGATAAGATTGATGTCTATCTTAGACTCCATAAATGATAGGTGATAGGTGTTTTACATGATATGGAATATGTCAAACAAAAAATGTGATATATGATTGCGTGACATGTGAAAAGAACATGTTTTATATGATATGAGAAGAAAATCAATTGATTTATAACATTTTTACAAAATGCTCATTTCGATACTGATTATAGTACTGTGAGATGATTTTCATAAAACATGTGATACGAACTTGTAATATGTTTTCAAAAAGGAAGAAACGATAAATCTAATATTCTTACTATGGTCTTAAGTGGAATATTAGATTATAAGTACTACATGAGTTCTGATAAGATAATGGAAGGTATATATGGCATAAAGGCCAACCCGAGTAAAGACTCAATCTTTGTACCGTGTGAGCCACCTCTAGAAGACTTAAGGGACCTAAGTGCTACATAGATTCTTTGTGAACTATAGGGAGCCACCTCTAGAAGACTCAAGGGACCTAAGTGCTACATAGATTCTTTGTGAACTATGGGGAGCCACCTCTAGAATCCTTTGAGCCCTAAGTGCTATACGAGTTCCGATGTGTTAGTAAGAAGTTTCTGTACCCTGTGAGCCACCTCTAGAAGACTCAAGGGACCTAAGTGCTACATAGATTCTTTGTGAACTATGGGGAGCCATCTCTAGAATCCTTTGAGAACTAAGTGCTACACGAGTTCCGATGTGGTAGTAAGAAGTCTGTGTCCTAAAGGCCAAACCAAGTGAAGACTCGATTTCTGTACCGTGGGAGCCATCTCTAGAATCCCAAGGGGCCTATGTGCTACACGGATACCAGTTGGACCGTGGGAGCCACCTCTAGAATCCCGAAGGACCTACGTGCTACACGAGTTCCTCGATATGACACTTAACTCCATTGCTAGTTAGGATGGATATCATAACTGAATCAGTGATTTGGGGCTTACGCCTAAAGTGATTAAGTAATTCGGTTATATTGGAACTGTTTTCAATGAGTTAAGCTATACGCTTAAAGTTTATGGATTTTCATTTTATGAATGGATTGATTTATTAACTTACATAGTAACCGCTTTATCAACATGTATAGTGACCAATCATCGAAGTGCTTACTGCTTTGCTAATTTGATAAATGGAATAGATTTTAATAGCTTATTTTGCTATTTAAAGTACTGTACTAATTAAGAGAGTACAATAAAACATGAAATGAGTTTTAAAGAAATAAGATGATGATTTAACTAATATTCTTTTCAAAGAATATACGAATATTAATTATTTTATTTAAATGTTTTATCTCATAAAAGCATTATTTTGAAAAGAATATGAAAGGGTTATGGAATGAAAAAGAAAAGGATTTATTAATTCAAAACGAAATGAAAATTTCTCTCTACAGTTGCTTCTAGGTTCCGGAACAAGTATGGTATTTTAAAATATCTACCTTACTCTATACGGATCCCTAACCGACTGTAGTATCCTTCCTACATGCGAGCCTAGAGCCCGTAGGAAAAATGAAAAAGATTTTCAGCATATAGGAAGCTGAGTATCAAGTGAGGCATATAATTCCCTTACTGAGCCGTGGTTTTGCTCACCCCTTAATTTTAAACATTTCAGGTTTTGATGATTGTGAGTTCAGTGGATTGTGGATCCCAGCTGTACACGAAGGAAAATGTGACAGACCGATTGAGTTATTTGAGGTATGATCATTTATTTTCTGCATTTAGACATGTCAACAGTACTACTTATTTGATTAATTACGATGAGGGATGTGTATAATATAAACAATGTTATGTAAAATTGTTTAACAGTCAGTACAAGTGAAGTACCACAGACAGCCCAACCGGTTAAGTTGTGTACAATAAGGTGAGAAATGTGGTCACGGGTCGTGACATCGGCAGCCATCTCGTTCTCTCTTCCAAAAATTTTCCAAGTTTCCATTTCCATTCACCTTGACAAACCACCATTTCCTGTCATCGAATCATTAAGCGTTTGTAACGAAAAACGATCCTCATCACTAGCTAAAGCTATACCTTTAATATGAAAGGCTGAATCCAAGTGATTAAGGAGATCAAAATTGCTATTACTTTGACTATTGATAAAGGTAAGGATAGAAGTTGATTCTTTCAATTATATCTATGATTTTGATGAGTGTCGTGAGTCACCAAAATAAAATTTCCTAACTCTACTATGTAGATAGCGGAGCAAGGGTCGAACCCACAGAAACTGAATTATTTAAGTTAATTACTAAATTAAAAATCTAGTTTTAGGGTTTAGGCAAAGTAGAAGAAATTTTGGGGTTTTGTAAACTATTCTAAAATAAAGAAAACAAGAATTATTAAATATAAAAAAACAAATAGCAAGAAGCTTCAGTTACGAGGCTATCAATCATTCTTGGATTTTGATGTTGATCATTGATTACAAAATATTATTGTCAATTAAATAGTCAACCGTAGCATAACAACAAGCTATGTTACACCATCTTTCCTTACTGCGTCGTTAGTTAAAACAAGCTCTTTAACTAATCTCTAACTACTTAACCTACCTAGAACAAGCTCTCGAGATATAAGTTGTAGCAGCATTAACAACAAGAAAGATATGGGTTGACATTAGATAACAAACACATAAGCTCGGTTTATTTATTGTAAACCTTAATTCTCCTCCATCCCTAGTGATTAACTCCACAAGCAATTATGGACTTATGTTCTTAATCTGGCGGTAGATTATTTAATTTAACTAAATAGTGTGCACCCTATCTAATCAAACAAACAATCATTATAATGTGCTCAGAGAATCTTGGATATTTAATCAACAATTATATAATAGGTTCAAGAATCTCACAACATGCTTTTCCCAAGAATAATCAATTTACCTCATAACTGAAAAAGAAAATTACTCACTAGACATATTCAAGATCATAGAATTCAAGATTAATATTATAAAGAAGACAATTATCATGCAATAAACAATTATACTATCAATCTTTAATAATATCAAACAAGAAATCTATAATCAAGATTATGATCTAATAAGATTTTAACAAAAAAAGAAATCACAAAATCTAAAAAAATAAAAAGAAAATAATTTTATAAAACAATAATAAGAAATCAGCAACTAATTAAAAATAAAGAAAAATAAAATTTTTATTAAAAACCCTAAAGAAAATCCTACAAGACTAAAAGAGAAGAGAGAGGAGAGGGATGTTATTTATGAGAGCCTTGTGCTCTTTATATAGGCCCAAGGAAGAGTTTAAAAGACTTTCCTAAGCAATGTGGGATTCAGATAAGAGTTTACTTGGAAAACAAGTAATTTGACTGGTCAAACTCTTACCTTTATCTAATCATCTTTTTACAATTATTTTCTAAGTAAAATTCCTAAGACCTATTTTTATTAATTAATTACAGATCTAAGACATAATAAAATTAAGAAATTATCTTCTCTTAACAAAATCTGGTCTTGAACTTGCTTTGTTGGAATTTCCTCTCAATCTCGTTTTTCTGCCAAAAATTTCGTACTAATTTTGTCCAGACGTTTGACCCATCAAATGAACTCCGATTTTTGCGATCTTGGACATTATGGAAACTTTGAGAAGTCCTCTACAACTTCTACGAAGGCCACATCTTGAGATCAGGTCGTTAAATTGGTCAAAAACGTCAATCTTCCAAGCTGGACAGAAAATACTGCACTTTGCTCTTTTTAGCTTCTTTTTATTCCAACTTTGATATTTAATACCTAAAACATAAAATAAACATTAGTAAGCTCTTTTAGGTATAAAATATCAATAAAGAAAATATATTAGCACATATAAAATTCACAAAATATCATCCTATCAAATTCTCCCACACTTAGCTTTTGCTAGTCCTGTAGCAAAACCTAAACTAACTTCCTAAAGAACTAAATCCTAAATCCTAACTCACTTTCGTATGAATGACGATTGCATTTAGCATATGCAATAAGCCTTTAAACCCCTAGGTCACCCCTAGTGGACGAGTTGTGTCTTGTGAGGGCATTCAAAAGATATACCCACAAAATCTTTTACTTAAGACTCAATCCTAAAAATTCAAAATAAGACTCAAAAATTAAAAATTAAGACTCAAAACAAGATTAAGATCATGAACATATTTTCAAATCTTTCAATTCTTAACTCATAACTTCAACAAGAGTCAAATAATCAAGTCAATCATATTCTAATCATTACTTCTCATATTCATGCATACTTCTAAATAAATTCATGCAAAATTCACAATCAACACAATTGAAACATATAACATCAACTTTGCAATTATCCAATTTACATTACTACAAACAAAGTCAATAGATCAAGAATTTTTTTTTCTATTTTCTCTTCCTTCTTTTTCTTTTTTTTTCTTTTGAGGTTTCAATAATGGTTTCCCTAAGTTCTTACCTGCCTTTTTACGCGAATGTTAATATTGGTGATACCAACACCCGGTTACTCAACAAGTAAGCCCTCTTTTAGAGTGCTTTGCATACTCATATTTTAAGTCACTTCAAGAATTTAATCAACAAGATCGAGTAACTCAAAACATTGGAGTAGAATTTAAAGCTTTCAACCTCTATTTTTCTTCTCTTTTTATGTTTTTTTTTTTGTTATTGTCTATTTATCCTTTGCTTATACCAACTTTAATGAACTAATCACATTATCAATATCATATGAGCAATCATATTGAATCATGAACTCACATAAATTCTTTAGAAAGTATTCACCTCAACAATAATAACAATCAAAATACTCTCAACTTTCTTATAAAACTTTGTTTTAGTTTAGAATCAATCCTTAAAAGAAAGAAAACATGTCATGATCTTTAAAACTCTAAAAAATTTGACGTCTTCTTTTTTTAATTTCCACTTCCTTAAAAAAAAACTCTATAGACTCATAAACCAATATTCCCCCCCACACTTAAATCTTACTTTGTCCTCAAAGTAAGTCTAGCATGCAAAGAAGAACAATAAAAACTCAAAAATTAAATGGTAATACAAGGAAAGAAATACTCCCTTTTTTTTTCCATCCTTGGGTTGCCTCCCAAGTAGCGCTTTTGTTTAATGTCATTAGCTCGACCGCTCCACCTTCCATCATCCAATCCCAAACCTCAACTTTTTTATCGTTCTCTCGAGTTCCTCATTCTCAAGATTCTTACTTGTGGCTATTTGTAGCTTATCTTTAAGAACCTGCTTTTCATCACCTTTTAATTTCCTCTTGGAAGTGCATAGTTCCCTTAAAAACTTGGCATCACAAGGCACTTGATCATTAATTTCATCAAGGAGAGGAATATTAACTTCCATTTTCCTAAATGTCTTCAATGTCTCCTTGTCTTGCTCTTCGTTTGTAGCTCTTGCAAACCTACCAGGAAAAGGAGGAGGGTAAGTAGAAGAATTAAAAGGAATTTGTTTTTCACTTACCTCAGCTTTGAATTCCTTGATTTCAACATCCTCATAGTGCTTTATAAAATTGTCGAAATTCTCTCTCCCTTTTACATTGTGCATGTCAACAACTGCACCTTTAATATAGAAATTGGATTCATCCTCCCTTTCTATAAAGTTGTCGACATCTTCATGTGCACTTTCCTTTGATTCAATTTCCCTTTCACTTTTCAAGGTGATGTTAGTAACATTATATCTGGGATTCTCCACAGGTTGAGAGGTTATAGCTTCAATGTTACTTAAAGAATTCATTATTTGACTCACATGGTGATCAATATTCTTAATATAAACATCAGCCTCTTGTGAAAATTGTAAAGTTTTAATCTCAAGAGTCTTAACAATATCTTCAAGAGACATACCTGATTCTTGAGGTGGAGGCATACCTGAGTCTTGAGGTGGAGCTTGATATGTATCTTGGAATGGCATATGGTAAACCTCATATTGATTCCCATAACTAAAATTAGAATGATCCCACCATCCTTGATAGTAGATATTGTAGTGTGGTTCATAATTATAGTATGGGTCATAATTATAGTGTGGTTCATAAGCTTGCTCCATGGAGTCCTCTCACTTCTCGTCCTGGGAGGTAGTGGTGGTGGAAGTTGTGGTGCTTGTGGCACTGCACTTTGGGTTGCTTGTATATAGTCCCTAATCATTTGAAGTTTGTGACTAGAATCCTTGTCAGACAAGCAATCCCTGAAAAAGAAAAGAAAAGGAAAAGAAAAAGAAAAAAAAATTAGACTTTAAATTAAAATAATCAACCTAAACAAATTTTAGTCCCCGGCAACGGCGCCAAAATTTGATGAGTGTCGTGAGTCACCAAAATAAAATTTCCTAACTCTACTATGTAGATAGCGGAGCAAGGGTCGAAGACACAGAAACTGAATTATTTAAGTTAATTACTAAATTAAAAATCTAATTTTAGGGTTTAGGCAAAGTAGAAGAAATTTTGGGGTTTTGTAAACTATTCTAAAATAAAGAAAACAAGAATTATTAAATATAAAAAAACAAATAGCAAAAAGCTTCAGTTACGAGGTAATCAATCATTCTTGGATTTTGATGTTGATCATTGATTACAAAATATTATTGCCAATTAAATAGTCAACCGTAGCATAACAACAAGCTCTGTTACACCATCTTTCCTTACTGAGTCGTTAGTTAAAACAAGCTCTTTAACTAATCTCTAACTACTTAACCTACCTAGAACAAGCTCTCTAGATGTAAGTGGTAGCAGCATTAACAACAAGAAAGATATGGGTTGACATTAGATAACAAACACATAAGCTCGGTTTATTTATTCTAAACCTTAATTCTCCTCCATCCCTAGTGATTAACTCCACAAGCAATTCGGACTTATGTTCTTAATCTGACGGTAGATTATTTAATTTAACTAAATAGTGTGCACCCTATCTAATCAAACAAACAATCATTATAATGTGCTCAGAGAATCTTGGATATTTAATCAACAATTATATAATAGGTTCAAGAATCTCACAACATGCTTTTCCCAAGAATAATCAATTTACCTATTAACTGAAAAAGAAAATTACTCACTAGACATATTCAAGATCATAAAATTCAAGATTAATATTATAAAGAAGACAATTATCATGCAATAAACAATTATACTATCAATCTTTAATAATATCAAACAAGAAATCTATAATCAAGATTATGATCTAATAAGATTTTAACAAAAAAAGAAATCACAAAATCTAAAAAAATAAAAAGAAAATAATTTTATAAAATAATAATAAGAAATCAGCAACTAATTAAAAATAAAAAAAATAAAATTTTTATTAAAAACCCTAAAGAAAATCCTACAAGACTAAAAGAGAAGAGAGAGGAGAGGGATGTTATTTATGAGAGCCTTGTGCTCTTTATATAGACCCAAGGAAGAGTTTAAAAGACTTTCCTAAGCAATGTGGGATTCAAATAAGAGTTTACTTGGAAAACAAGTAATTTGACTAGTCAAACTCTTACCTTTATCTAATCATCTTTTTACAATTATTTTCTAAGTAAAATTCCTAAGACCTATTTTTAATTAATTACAGATCTAAGACATAATAAAATTAAGAAATTATCTTCTCTTAACAAAATCTGGTCTTGAACTTGCTTTGTTGGATTTACTTCTCAATCTCGTTTTTCTGCCAAGAATTTCGTACTAATTTTGTCCAGACGTTTGACCCATCAAATGAACTCCGATTTTTGCGATCTTGGACATTATGGAAACTTTGAGAAGTCCTCTACAACTTCTACGAAGGCCACATCTTGAGATCAGGTCGTTAAATTGGTCAAAAACGTCAATCTTCCAAGCTGGACAGAAAATACTGCACTTTGCTCTTTTTAGCTTCTTTTTATTCCAACTTTGATATTTAATACCTAAAACATAAAATAAACATTAGTAAGCTCTTTTAGGTATAAAATATCAATAAAGAAAATATATTAGCACATATAAAATTCACAAAATATCATCCTATCAAATTCTCCCACACTTAGCTTTTGCTAGTCCTGTAGCAAAACCTAAACTAACTTCCTAAAGAACTAAATCCTAAATCCTAACTCACTTTCGTATGAATGACGATTGCATTTAGCATATGCAATAAGCCTTTAAACCCCTAGGTCACCCCTAGTGGACGAGTTGTGTCTTGTGAGGGCATTCAAAAGATATACCCACAAAATCTTTTACTTAAGACTCAATCCTAAAAATTCAAAATAAGACTCAAAAATTAAAAATTAAGACTCAAAACAAGATTAAGATCATGAACATATTTTCAAATCTTTCAATTCTTAACTCATAACTTCAACAAGAGTCAAATAATCAAGTCAATCATATTCTAATCATTACTTCTCATATTCATGCATACTTCTAAATAAATTCATGCAAAATTCACAATCAACACAATTGAAACATATAACATCAACTTTGCAATTATCCAATTTACATTACTACAAACAAAGTCAATAGATCAAGAATTTTTTTTTCTATTTTCTCTTCCTTCTTTTTCTTTTTTTTTCTTTTGAGGTTTCAATAATGGTTTCCCTAAGTTCTTACCTGCCTTTTTACGCGAATGTTAATATTGGTGATACCAACACCCGGTTACTCAACAAGTAAGCCCTCTTTTAGAGTGCTTTGCATACTCATATTTTAAGTCACTTCAAGAATTTAATCAACAAGATCGAGTAACTCAAAACATTGGAGTAGAATTTAAAGCTTTCAACCTCTATTTTTCTTCTCTTTTTATGTTTTTTTTTTTGTTATTGTCTATTTATCCTTTGCTTATACCAACTTTAATGAACTAATCACATTATCAATATCATATGAGCAATCATATTGAATCATGAACTCACATAAATTCTTTAGAAAGTATTCACCTCAACAATAATAACAATCAAAATACTCTCAACTTTCTTATAAAACTTTGTTTTAGTTTAGAATCAATCCTTAAAAGAAAGAAAACATGTCATGATCTTTAAAACTCTAAAAAATTTGACGTCTTCTTTTTTAATTTCCACTTCCTTAAAAAAAAACTCTATAGACTCATAAACCAATATTCCCCCCCACACTTAAATCTTACTTTGTCCTCAAAGTAAGTCTAGCATGCAAAGAAGAACAATAAAAACTCAAAAATTAAATGGTAATACAAGGAAAGAAATACTCCCTTTTTTTTTCCATCCTTGGGTTGCCTCCCAAGTAGCGCTTTTGTTTAATGTCATTAGCTCGACCGCTCCACCTTCCATCATCCAATCCCAAACCTCAACTTTTTTATCGTTCTCTCGAGTTCCTCATTCTCAAGATTCTTACTTGTGGCTATTTGTAGCTTATCTTTAAGAACCTGCTTTTCATCACCTTTTAATTTCCTCTTGGAAGTGCATAGTTCCCTTAAAAACTTGGCATCACAAGGCACTTGATCATTAATTTCATCAAGGAGAGGAATATTAACTTCCATTTTCCTAAATGTCTTCAATGTCTCCTTGTCTTGCTCTTCGTTTGTAGCTCTTGCAAACCTACCAGGAAAAGGAGGAGGGTAAGTAGAAGAATTAAAAGGAATTTGTTTTTCACTTACCTCAGCTTTGAATTCCTTGATTTCAACATCCTCATAGTGCTTTATAAAATTGTCGAAATTCTCTCTCCCTTTTACATTGTGCATGTCAACAACTGCACCTTTAATATAGAAATTGGATTCATCCTCCCTTTCTATAAAGTTGTCGACATCTTCATGTGCACTTTCCTTTGATTCAATTTCCCTTTCACTTTTCAAGGTGATGTTAGTAACATTATATCTGGGATTCTCCACAGGTTGAGAGGTTATAGCTTCAATGTTACTTAAAGAATTCATTATTTGACTCACATGGTGATCAATATTCTTAATATAAACATCAGCCTCTTGTGAAAATTGTAAAGTTTTAATCTCAAGAGTCTTAACAATATCTTCAAGAGACATACCTGATTCTTGAGGTGGAGGCATACCTGAGTCTTGAGGTGGAGCTTGATATGTATCTTGGAATGGCATATGGTAAACCTCATATTGATTCCCATAACTAAAATTAGAATGATCCCACCATCCTTGATAGTAGATATTGTAGTGTGGTTCATAATTATAGTATGGGTCATAATTATAGTGTGGTTCATAAGCTTGCTCCATGGAGTCCTCTCACTTCTCGTCCTGGGAGGTAGTGGTGGTGGAAGTTGTGGTGCTTGTGGCACTGCACTTTGGGTTGCTTGTATATAGTCCCTAATCATTTGAAGTTTGTGACTAGAATCCTTGTCAGACAAGCAATCCCTGAAAAAGAAAAGAAAAGGAAAAGAAAAAGAAAAAAAAATTAGACTTTAAATTAAAATAATCAACCTAAACAAATTTTAGTCCCCGGCAACGGCGCCAAAATTTGATGAGTGTCGTGAGTCACCAAAATAAAATTTCCTAACTCTACTATGTAGATAGCGGAGCAAGGGTCGAAGACACAGAAACTGAATTATTTAAGTTAATTACTAAATTAAAAATCTAATTTTAGGGTTTAGGCAAAGTAGAAGAAATTTTGGGGTTTTGTAAACTATTCTAAAATAAAGAAAACAAGAATTATTAAATATAAAAAAACAAATAGCAAAAAGCTTCAGTTACGAGGTAATCAATCATTCTTGGATTTTGATGTTGATCATTGATTACAAAATATTATTGCCAATTAAATAGTCAACCGTAGCATAACAACAAGCTCTGTTACACCATCTTTCCTTACTGAGTCGTTAGTTAAAACAAGCTCTTTAACTAATCTCTAACTACTTAACCTACCTAGAACAAGCTCTCTAGATGTAAGTGGTAGCAGCATTAACAACAAGAAAGATATGGGTTGACATTAGATAACAAACACATAAGCTCGGTTTATTTATTCTAAACCTTAATTCTCCTCCATCCCTAGTGATTAACTCCACAAGCAATTCGGACTTATGTTCTTAATCTGACGGTAGATTATTTAATTTAACTAAATAGTGTGCACCCTATCTAATCAAACAAACAATCATTATAATGTGCTCAGAGAATCTTGGATATTTAATCAACAATTATATAATAGGTTCAAGAATCTCACAACATGCTTTTCCCAAGAATAATCAATTTACCTATTAACTGAAAAAGAAAATTACTCACTAGACATATTCAAGATCATAAAATTCAAGATTAATATTATAAAGAAGACAATTATCATGCAATAAACAATTATACTATCAATCTTTAATAATATCAAACAAGAAATCTATAATCAAGATTATGATCTAATAAGATTTTAACAAAAAAAAAATCACAAAATCTAAAAAAATAAAAAGAAAATAATTTTATAAAATAATAATAAGAAATCAGCAACTAATTAAAAATAAAAAAAATAAAATTTTTATTAAAAACCCTAAAGAAAATCCTACAAGACTAAAAGAGAAGAGAGAGGAGAGGGATGTTATTTATGAGAGCCTTGTGCTCTTTATATAGACCCAAGGAAGAGTTTAAAAGACTTTCCTAAGCAATGTGGGATTCAAATAAGAGTTTACTTGGAAAACAAGTAATTTGACTAGTCAAACTCTTACCTTTATCTAATCATCTTTTTACAATTATTTTCTAAGTAAAATTCCTAAGACCTATTTTTATTAATTAATTACAGATCTAAGACATAATAAAATTAAGAAATTATCTTCTCTTAACAAAATCTGGTCTTGAACTTGCTTTGTTGGATTTACTTCTCAATCTCGTTTTTCTGCCAAGAATTTCGTACTAATTTTGTCCAGACGTTTGACCCATCAAATGAACTCCGATTTTTGCGATCTTGGACATTATGGAAACTTTGAGAAGTCCTCTACAACTTCTACGAAGGCCACATCTTGAGATCAGGTCGTTAAATTGGTCAAAAACGTCAATCTTCCAAGCTGGACAGAAAATACTGCACTTTGCTCTTTTTAGCTTCTTTTTATTCCAACTTTGATATTTAATACCTAAAACATAAAATAAACATTAGTAAGCTCTTTTAGGTATAAAATATCAATAAAGAAAATATATTAGCACATATAAAATTCACAAAATATCATCCTATCAAATTCTCCCACACTTAGCTTTTGCTAGTCCTGTAGCAAAACCTAAACTAACTTCCTAAAGAACTAAATCCTAAATCCTAACTCACTTTCGTATGAATGACGATTGCATTTAGCATATGCAATAAGCCTTTAAACCCCTAGGTCACCCCTAGTGGACGAGTTGTGTCTTGTGAGGGCATTCAAAAGATATACCCACAAAATCTTTTACTTAAGACTCAATCCTAAAAATTCAAAATAAGACTCAAAAATTAAAAATTAAGACTCAAAACAAGATTAAGATCATGAACATATTTTCAAATCTTTCAATTCTTAACTCATAACTTCAACAAGAGTCAAATAATCAAGTCAATCATATTCTAATCATTACTTCTCATATTCATGCATACTTCTAAATAAATTCATGCAAAATTCACAATCAACACAATTGAAACATATAACATCAACTTTGCAATTATCCAATTTACATTACTACAAACAAAGTCAATAGATCAAGAATTTTTTTTTCTATTTTCTCTTCCTTCTTTTTCTTTTTTTTTCTTTTGAGGTTTCAATAATGGTTTCCCTAAGTTCTTACCTGCCTTTTTACGCGAATGTTAATATTGGTGATACCAACACCCGGTTACTCAACAAGTAAGCCCTCTTTTAGAGTGCTTTGCATACTCATATTTTAAGTCACTTCAAGAATTTAATCAACAAGATCGAGTAACTCAAAACATTGGAGTAGAATTTAAAGCTTTCAACCTCTATTTTTCTTCTCTTTTTATGTTTTTTTTTTTTGTTATTGTCTATTTATCCTTTGCTTATACCAACTTTAATGAACTAATCACATTATCAATATCATATGAGCAATCATATTGAATCATGAACTCACATAAATTCTTTAGAAAGTATTCACCTCAACAATAATAACAATCAAAATACTCTCAACTTTCTTATAAAACTTTGTTTTAGTTTAGAATCAATCCTTAAAAGAAAGAAAACATGTCATGATCTTTAAAACTCTAAAAAATTTGACGTCTTCTTTTTTTAATTTCCACTTCCTTAAAAAAAAACTCTATAGACTCATAAACCAATATTCCCCCCCACACTTAAATCTTACTTTGTCCTCAAAGTAAGTCTAGCATGCAAAGAAGAACAATAAAAACTCAAAAATTAAATGGTAATACAAGGAAAGAAATACTCCTTTTTTTTTCCATCCTTGGGTTGCTCCTCCCAAGTAGCGCTTTTGTTTAATGTCATTAGCTCGACCGCTCCACCTTCCATCATCCATCCCAAACCTCAACTTTTTTATCGTTCTCTCGAGTTCCTCATTCTCAAGATTCTTACTTGTGGCTATTTGTAGCTTATCTTTAAGAACCTGCTTTCATCACCTTTTAATTTCCTCTTGGAAGTGCATAGTTCCCTTAAAAACTTGGCATCACAAGGCACTTGATCATTAATTTCATCAAGGAGAGGAATATTAACTTCCATTTTCCTAAATGTCTTCAATGTCTCTTGTCTTGCTCTTCGTTTAGCTCTTGCAAACCTACCAGGAAAAGGAGGAGGTAAGTAGAAGAATTAAAAGGAATTTGTTTTTCACTTACCTCAGCTTTGAATTCCTTGATTTCAACATCCTCATAGTGCTTTATAAAATTGTCGAAATTCTCTCTCCCTTTTACATTGTGCATGTCAACAACTGCACCTTTAATATAGAAATTGGATTCATCCTCCCTTTCTATAAAGTTGTCGACATCTTCATGTGCACTTTCCTTTGATTCAATTTCCCTTTCACTTTTCAAGGTGATGTTAGTAACATTTTATCTGGGATTCTCCACAGGTTGAGAGTATAGCTTCAATGTTACTTAAAGAATTCATTATTTGACTCACATGGTGATCAATATTCTTAATATAAACATCAGCCTCTTGTGAAAATTGTAAAGTTTTAATCTCAAGAGTCTTAACAATATCTTCAAGAGACATACCTGATTCTTGAGGTGGAGGCATACCTGAGTCTTGAGGTGGAGCTTGATATGTATCTTGGAATGGCATATGGTAAACCTCATATTGATTCCCATAACTAAAATTAGAATGATCCCACCATCCTTGATAGTAGATATTGTAGTGTGGTTCATAATTATAGTATGGGTCATAATTATAGTGTGGTTCATAAGCTTGCTCCATGGAGTCCTCTCACTTCTCGTCCTGGGAGGTAGTGGTGTGGAAGTTGTGGTGCTTGTGGCACTGCACTTTGGGTTGCTTGAATATAGTCCCTAATCAATTGAAGTTTGTGACTAGAATCCTTGTCAGACAAGCAATCCCTGAAAAAGAAAAGAAAAGGAAAAGAAAAAGAAAAAAAATTAGACTTTAAATTAAAATAATCAACCTAAACAAATTTTAGTCCCCGGCAACGGCGCCAAAATTTGATGAGTGTCGTGAGTCAACCAAAATAAAATTCCTAACTCTACTATGTAGATAGCGGAGCAAGGGTCGAAGACCACAGAAACTGAATTATTTAAGTTAATTACTAAATTAAAAATCTAATTTTAGGGTTTAGGCAAAGTAGAAGAAATTTTTGGGGTTTTGTAAACTATTCTAAAATAAAGAAAACAAGAATTATTAAATAAAAAAAACAAATAGCAAAAAGCTTCAGTTACGAGGTAATCAATCATTCTTGGATTTTGATGTTGATCATTGATTACAAAATATTATTGCCAATTAAATAGTCAACCGTAGCATAACAACAAGCTCTGTTACACCATCTTTCCTTACTGAGTGTTAGTTAAAACAAGCTCTTTAACTAATCTCTAACTACTTAACCTACTAGAACAAGCTCTCTAGATGTAAGTGGTAGCAGCATTAACAACAGAAAGATAATGGGTTGACATTAGATAACAAACACATAAGCTCGGTTTATTTATTCTAACCTTAATTCTCCTCCATCTAGTGATTAACTCACAAGCAATTCGGACTTATGTTTTAATCTGACGGTAGATTATTTAATTTTAACTAAATAGTGTGCACCCTATCTAATCAAACAACAATCATTATAATGTGCTAGAGTATCTTGGATATTTAATCAACAATTATATAATAGGTTCAGAATCTCACAACATGCTTTTCCCAAGAATAATCAATTTACCTATTAACTGAAAAAGAAAATTACTCACTAGACATATTCAAGATCATAAAATTCAGATTAATATTATAAGAAGACAATTATCATGCAATAAACAATTATACTATCAATCTTTAATAATATCAAACAAGAAATCTATAATCAAGTTTAGGATCTAATAAGATTTTAACAAAAAAGAAATCACAAAATCTAAAAAAAATAAAAAGAAAATAATTTTATAAAATATAATAGAAATCATCAAACTAATTAAAAATAAAAAAAATAAAATTTTTATTAAAACCCTAAAGAAAATCCTACGATAAAGAGAAGAGAGGAGAGGGATGTTAATTTATGAGAGCCTTGTGCTCTTTATATAGACCCAAGGAAGAGTTTAAAAGACTTTCCTAAGCAATGTGGGATTCAAATAAGAGTTTACTTGGAAAACAAGTAATTTGACTAGTCAAACTCTTACCTTTATCTAATCATCTTTTTACAATTATTTTCTAAGTAAAATTCCTAAGACCTATTTTTATTAATTAATTACAGATCTAAGACATAATAAAATTAAGAAATTATCTTCTCTTAACAAAATCTGGTCTTGAACTTGCTTTGTTGGATTTACTTCTCAATCTCGTTTTTCTGCCAAGAATTTCGTACTAATTTTGTCCAGACGTTTGACCCATCAAATGAACTCCGATTTTTGCGATCTTGGACATTATGGAAACTTTGAGAAGTCCTCTACAACTTCTACGAAGGCCACATCTTGAGATCAGGTCGTTAAATTGGTCAAAAACGTCAATCTTCCAAGCTGGACAGAAAATACTGCACTTTGCTCTTTTTAGCTTCTTTTTATTCCAACTTTGATATTTAATACCTAAAACATAAAATAAACATTAGTAAGCTCTTTTAGGTATAAAATATCAATAAAGAAAATATATTAGCACATATAAAATTCACAAAATATCATCCTATCAAATTCTCCCACACTTAGCTTTTGCTAGTCCTGTAGCAAAACCTAAACTAACTTCCTAAAGAACTAAATCCTAAATCCTAACTCACTTTCGTATGAATGACGATTGCATTTAGCATATGCAATAAGCCTTTAAACCCCTAGGTCACCCTAGTGGACGAGTTGTGTCTTGTGAGGGCATTCAAAAGATATACCCACAAAATCTTTTACTTAAGACTCAATCCTAAAAATTCAAAATAAGACTCAAAAATTAAAAATTAAGACTCAAAACAAGATTAAGATCATGAACATATTTTCAAATCTTTCAATTCTTAACTCATAACTTCAACAAGAGTCAAATAATCAAGTCAATCATATTCTAATCATTACTTCTCATATTCATGCATACTTCTAAATAAATTCATGCAAAATTCACAATCAACACAATTGAAACATATAACATCAACTTTGCAATTATCCAATTTACATTACTACAAACAAAGTCAATAGATCAAGAATTTTTTTTTCTATTTTCTCTTCCTTCTTTTTCTTTTTTTTCTTTTGAGGTTTCAATAATGGTTTCCCTAAGTTCTTACCTGCCTTTTTACGCGAATGTTAATATTGGTGATACCAACACCCGGTTACTCAACAAGTAAGCCCTCTTTTAGAGTGCTTTGCATACTCATATTTTAAGTCACTTCAAGAATTTAATCAACAAGATCGAGTAACTCAAAACATTGGAGTAGAATTTAAAGCTTTCAACCTCTATTTTTCTTCTCTTTTTATGTTTTTTTTTTTGTTATTGTCTATTTATCCTTTGCTTATACCAACTTTAATGAACTAATCACATTATCAATATCATATGAGCAATCATATTGAATCATGAACTCACATAAATTCTTTAGAAAGTATTCACCTCAACAATAATAACAATCAAAATACTCTCAACTTTCTTATAAAACTTTGTTTTAGTTTAGAATCAATCCTTAAAAGAAAGAAAACATGTCATGATCTTTAAAACTCTAAAAAATTTGACGTCTTCTTTTTTTAATTTCCACTTCCTTAAAAAAAAACTCTATAGACTCATAAACCAATATTCCCCCCACACTTAAATCTTACTTTGTCCTCAAAGTAAGTCTAGCATGCAAAGAAGAACAATAAAAACTCAAAAATTAAATGGTAATACAAGGAAAGAAATACTCCCTTTTTTTTTCCATCCTTGGGTTGCCTCCCAAGTAGCGCTTTTGTTTAATGTCATTAGCTCGACCGCTCCACCTTCCATCATCCAATCCCAAACCTCAACTTTTTTATCGTTCTCTCGAGTTCCTCATTCTCAAGATTCTTACTTGTGGCTATTTGTAGCTTATCTTTAAGAACCTGCTTTTCATCACCTTTTAATTTCCTCTTGGAAGTGCATAGTTCCCTTAAAAACTTGGCATCACAAGGCACTTGATCATTAATTTCATCAAGGAGAGGAATATTAACTTCCATTTTCCTAAATGTCTTCAATGTCTCCTTGTCTTGCTCTTCGTTTGTAGCTCTTGCAAACCTACCAGGAAAAGGAGGAGGGTAAGTAGAAGAATTAAAAGGAATTTGTTTTTCACTTACCTCAGCTTTGAATTCCTTGATTTCAACATCCTCATAGTGCTTTATAAAATTGTCGAAATTCTCTCTCCCTTTTACATTGTGCATGTCAACAACTGCACCTTTAATATAGAAATTGGATTCATCCTCCCTTTCTATAAAGTTGTCGACATCTTCATGTGCACTTTCCTTTGATTCAATTTCCCTTTCACTTTTCAAGGTGATGTTAGTAACATTATATCTGGGATTCTCCACAGGTTGAGAGGTTATAGCTTCAATGTTACTTAAAGAATTCATTATTTGACTCACATGGTGATCAATATTCTTAATATAAACATCAGCCTCTTGTGAAAATTGTAAAGTTTTAATCTCAAGAGTCTTAACAATATCTTCAAGAGACATACCTGATTCTTGAGGTGGAGGCATACCTGAGTCTTGAGGTGGAGCTTGATATGTATCTTGGAATGGCATATGGTAAACCTCATATTGATTCCCATAACTAAAATTAGAATGATCCCACCATCCTTGATAGTAGATATTGTAGTGTGGTTCATAATTATAGTATGGGTCATAATTATAGTGTGGTTCATAAGCTTGCTCCATGGAGTCCTCTCACTTCTCGTCCTGGGAGGTAGTGGTGGTGGAAGTTGTGGTGCTTGTGGCACTGCACTTTGGGTTGCTTGTATATAGTCCCTAATCATTTGAAGTTTGTGACTAGAATCCTTGTCAGACAAGCAATCCCTGAAAAAGAAAAGAAAAGGAAAAGAAAAAGAAAAAAAAATTAGACTTTAAATTAAAATAATCAACCTAAACAAATTTTAGTCCCCGGCAACGGCGCCAAAATTTGATGAGTGTCGTGAGTCACCAAAATAAAATTTCCTAACTCTACTATGTAGATAGCGGAGCAAGGGTCGAAGACACAGAAACTGAATTATTTAAGTTAATTACTAAATTAAAAATCTAATTTTAGGGTTTAGGCAAAGTAGAAGAAATTTTGGGGTTTTGTAAACTATTCTAAAATAAAGAAAACAAGAATTATTAAATATAAAAAAACAAATAGCAAAAAGCTTCAGTTACGAGGTAATCAATCATTCTTGGATTTTGATGTTGATCATTGATTACAAAATATTATTGCCAATTAAATAGTCAACCGTAGCATAACAACAAGCTCTGTTACACCATCTTTCCTTACTGAGTCGTTAGTTAAAACAAGCTCTTTAACTAATCTCTAACTACTTAACCTACCTAGAACAAGCTCTCTAGATGTAAGTGGTAGCAGCATTAACAACAAGAAAGATATGGGTTGACATTAGATAACAAACACATAAGCTCGGTTTATTTATTCTAAACCTTAATTCTCCTCCATCCCTAGTGATTAACTCCACAAGCAATTCGGACTTATGTTCTTAATCTGACGGTAGATTATTTAATTTAACTAAATAGTGTGCACCCTATCTAATCAAACAAACAATCATTATAATGTGCTCAGAGAATCTTGGATATTTAATCAACAATTATATAATAGGTTCAAGAATCTCACAACATGCTTTTCCCAAGAATAATCAATTTACCTATTAACTGAAAAAGAAAATTACTCACTAGACATATTCAAGATCATAAAATTCAAGATTAATATTATAAAGAAGACAATTATCATGCAATAAACAATTATACTATCAATCTTTAATAATATCAAACAAGAAATCTATAATCAAGATTATGATCTAATAAGATTTTAACAAAAAAAGAAATCACAAAATCTAAAAAAATAAAAAGAAAATAATTTTATAAAATAATAATAAGAAATCAGCAACTAATTAAAAATAAAAAAAATAAAATTTTTATTAAAAACCCTAAAGAAAATCCTACAAGACTAAAAGAGAAGAGAGAGGAGAGGGATGTTATTTATGAGAGCCTTGTGCTCTTTATATAGACCCAAGGAAGAGTTTAAAAGACTTTCCTAAGCAATGTGGGATTCAAATAAGAGTTTACTTGGAAAACAAGTAATTTGACTAGTCAAACTCTTACCTTTATCTAATCATCTTTTTACAATTATTTTCTAAGTAAAATTCCTAAGACCTATTTTTATTAATTAATTACAGATCTAAGACATAATAAAATTAAGAAATTATCTTCTCTTAACAAAATCTGGTCTTGAACTTGCTTTGTTGGATTTACTTCTCAATCTCGTTTTTCTGCCAAGAATTTCGTACTAATTTTGTCCAGACGTTTGACCCATCAAATGAACTCCTATTTTTGCGATCTTGGACATTATGGAAACCTTGAGAAGTCCTCTACAACTTCTATGAAGGCCACATCTTGAGATCAGGTCGTTAAATTGGTCAAAAACGTCAATCTTCCAAGCTGGATAGAAAATACTGCACTTTGCTCTTTTTAGCTTCTTTTTATTCCAACTTTGATATTTAATACCTAAAACATAAAATAAACATTAGTAAGCTCTTTTAGGTATAAAATATCAATAAAGAAAATATATTAGCACATATAAAATTCACAAAATATCATCCTATCAAATTCTCCCACACTTAGCTTTTGCTAGTCCTGTAGCAAAACCTAAACTAACTTCCTAAAGAACTAAATCCTAAATCCTAACTCACTTTCGTAGGAATCACGATTGCATTTAGCATATGCAATAAGCCTTTAAACCCCTAGGTCACCCCTAGTGGACGAGTTGTGTCTTGTGAGGGCTTTCAGAAGATATACCCACAAAATCTTTTACTTAAGACTCAATCCTAAAAATTCAAAATAAGACTCAAAAATTAAAAATTAAGACTCAAAACAAGATTAAGATCATGAACATATTTTCAAATCTTTCAATTCTTAACTCATAACTTCAACAAGAGTCAAATAATCAAGTCAATCATATTCTAATCATTACTTCTCATATTCATGCATACTTCTAAATAAATTCATGCAAAATTCACAATCAACACAATTGAAACATATAACATCAACTTTGCAATTATCCAATTTACATTACTACAAACAAAGTCAATAGATCAAGAATTTTTTTTTCTATTTTCTCTTCCTTCTTTTTCTTTTTTTTTCTTTTGAGGTTTCAATAATGGTTTCCCTAAGTTCTTACTTGCCTTTTTACGCGAATGTTAATATTGGTGATACCAACACCCGGTTATTCAACAAGTAAGCCCTCTTTTAGAGTGCTTTGCATACTCATATTTTAAGTCACTTCAAGAATTTAATCAACAAGATCGAGTAACTCAAAACATTGGAGTAGAATTTAAAGCTTTCAACCTCTATTTTTCTTCTCTTTTTATGTTTTTTTTTTGTTATTGTCTATTTATCCTTTGCTTATACCAACTTTAATGAACTAATCACATTATTAATATCATATGAGCAATCATATTTAATCATGAACTCACATAAATTCTTTAGAAAGTATTCACTTCAACAATAATAACAGTCAAAATACCCTCAACTTTCTTATAAAACTTTGTTTTAGTTTAGAATCAATCCTTAAAAGAAAGAAAACATATCATGATCTTTAAAACTCTAAAAAATTTGATGTCTTTTTTTTTTAATTTCCACTTCCTCAAAAAAAACTCTATAGACTCATAAACCAATATTCCCCCCCACACTTAAATCTTACTTTTTCCTCAAAGTAAGTCTAGCATGCAAAGAAGAACAATAAAAACTCAAAAATTAAATGGTAATACAAGGAAAGAAATACTCCCTTTTTTTTCCATCCTTAGGTTGCCTCCCAAGTAGCGCTTTTGTTTAATGTCATTAGCTCGACCGCTCCACCTTCCATCATCCAATCCCAAACCTCAACTTTTTTATCGGTCTCTCGAGTTCCTCATTCTCAAGATTTTTACTTGTGGCTATTTGTAGCTCATCTTTAAGAACCTGCTTTTCATCATCTTTTAATTTCCTCTTGGAAGTGCATAGTTCCCTTAAAAACTTGGCATCACAAGGCACTTGTCATGGAGATCCACTTGCTCGTGATGTTCGTGATGCTAAAGATCCATTGGTCATCCAAGGAGGTCCAATTACCCGAGCTCGAGCTAAGATGACGCAACAAGCCCTGGCCTCATTAATGCAACAAGCTCTAGCATCATTGAAGTGTCAAGGAAGCTTCCATGAAGAGTCCCAAGACATCTATACTTGCTTGGAAGCCCAAACGACATGAGCATGGTTTACTGTCTTATTTTACCTTAACAATAAGATGGGCTAAGTGTTTGGATAGCCCACGTTTGAGTCTTGTTGTGTCTTGGACTATTTATTTGTTTAGTCTTATTTTCTGTTGGTGTTAATTCCAGCCCACTTGTTTATGGGCTTAAGTGCTAGGTATTATTGTAAATACCTTGTAAACACTATTGATGGACAGATCAGTTTTGAATTTCAGAATTTTGAGTGTGCCTTTCTCTTGGGTTCCCTCTCTACTAGGCTTATCAAGGTCTTCTTCCTTGTGGCGCCTCCTTCTTCACCATCCACCATTGCTATACCTTAGGTTCTTGAATTCTTATTCGTAGGGTCAAGGTCCAATACCTTTGGGTTCGAGTCTCTTTAGGCTTCGGGTCTAGGTTTCAGAAGTTTGTCCTGTTGCGTTTTAGCTCCTTCAAATTCCAAGCTACGTTTTCTCTTGTCCGTGCGCATCAGTTGGTATTCAGAGCTCAAGTTTCGATTTCTGGTTTGTTTTTGCGTCACTCACTGTTCAATTTTTGGTTTATTGGTTTCGATTTCTTTTCTTTTTTTTCTCTCTTGTTGGTTTCGATTTCTGGTTTGTTGTTGTGTTTGAGTTGAATTCATAACCCTAGCCGCAATTCCTCAAAACCCTAGCTGCACCCCTTCCTTCAAAAAAAAACCCTAGCCGCAATTCCTCAAAACCCTAGCTGCACCCCTTAAAAAAAAAACCCTAGCCGCACCCCTTCAAAAAAACCCTAGCCGCACCCCTCAAATAAAAAAAAAACCCTAGCCGCACCCCTAAAAAAAAAAACCCTTACCGCACCCCTTAAAAAACAAAAACCCTAGCTGCACCCCTCCTCTTTTCAAGGAAATCGCAACACTCAGAGTTAAACAAAAAAAAAGAAGTCAAAAAAAAATTGTTGTGGTACTGTTCAAACCAAAAATTTTGGTTGAATTAGGAGGCGTGAGAGCACCTGTTTTAAAGGAAACGACGAAAGAAAATGACCCTGTGAAATTTATTTCACGAGCCCCACCCTATCTTGGCCAAATTCCATCGTCTTCTTATAGTTTTAGGCCATTTTTTATTTTTTTTGTCATTCTAGTGATTTTTTTATTTTTTTATTATTATTTTTATTATGTCTTTCTTTCTTTGAGTCACCCTAGCCCTAGCCACACCTTTCTGTGCAAAAAAAAAAAGAGAAAAAAGAAAAAGAATTCGAAAAAAAAATTTAGAAAAAAAAAGCAAAATTAAAAAAAAAAATCTTGGTGACAATACTTGGTGAATTAGTTGCTTCTGTGAGGTTGATTCTTTGACTGAGTCTCTAGTGCGATTGTGAACCTGTAGAGTTAAGGTAGAGTAAGGGAAAAAGGCAGGAGTGTGTGAGAAACATTAGTAAAGAAAAGCCAAATTACATGAGTGAAACACGAGTGTAAACACGTGAGGACATCTTTGTTGAAAATGTCTTCTGAAGGTGATAAGTCCGACTTTAAAAAGATTGAATTCATGCTTCAGGCAATGCAACAACAGTTCCAACGGATGGACATGAAATTCAATGACATTCATGATAAGTTGAACCAACATGAAGCTCGGTTTGCAAAGATCCAGCAAGGTGATACTTCTCGTCTAAAAAGTAAGGTTGTTGCCAATGACGAGTATGATGATAATGTTGGGTATGATTCGAACGAAGAGTCTGGGATCGATAGACATCATTGAAGGTACCATGGGTATGGAGATCGAGTTAATAGAGCCCGTGATAGAGGCAAGGAGAAGATGGATGGAAACCTTAGCAGTATAAAATTGAAGATTCCTCCTTTCCAAGGCAAGAATGATCCTGAGGCATATTTGGAGTGGGAAAGGAAGATTGAAATGGTGTTTGACTGCCACCACTACTCTGAGGAAAAGAAGGTCAAACTTGCAGCAATTGAGTTCGCAGAGTATGCTATGGTTTGGTGGGATCAGTTAGTCACTAGTAGAAGAAGATATGGTGATCCTCCAGTGTCTACTTGGGATGAGATGAAGCGCATCATGAGGAAGAGATTTGTTCCTACTCATTACTACAGAGAGTTATACCAGAAGCTCCAAGGTCTTACCCAGGGCTTAAAGAGTGTTGAGGATTACTACAAAGAGATGGAAATAACCATGATCCGAGCCAATATCCAGGAGGATGCAGAAGCTACTATGGCTCGTTTTCTTCAAGGCTTAAACCGTGAGATTGCTAATGTAGTAGAGTTGCAGCATTACATGGATTTAGAGGAGATGCTCCATGTGGCCATCAAAGTCGAAAGGCAACTCCAAAAAAAAAGGTACATCCCGTTTCACTCCTAGTTCAATTCCTGTTTGGAAATCTAATACCTTTCGTAGGGATGATAAGCCTGTGTCTACGCCTAAGTCAGAGAGCTTTGCTAAGCCCAAGCCTGAGGGCCCTCCAAAGCCCAAGATTGAACCTGCCCAAGCATCCCAAAGCAGGACACGTGACATTAAGTGTTTCAAGTGTTTAGGTCATGGACATATTGCCTCACAGTGTCCCAACCGTAGAGTGATAATCATGCTTGGGAATGGAGATGTTGAGAGTGAAGGTTCTGAAGTCGGGGTTGAAGATGAGATGCCTGCGTTAGAAGATGTTGACGAAGAAGAAGTTGTTGAGTATGCTGCTCATGGTGAAGCACTTGTTGCTAGGCGTGCTCTTAATACCCATGTGAAGTTTGAAGATGAGGCACAGCGCGAGAACATCTTCCATACGAGATGCCATATTAGTGACAAGGTATGTACTGTAATCGTTGATGGTGGGAGTTGTACTAATGTTGCTAGCACATACCTTGTTGATAAGTTAAAGTTGCCCACTACCAAGCATCACCACCCATATAAGTTGCAGTGGATTAATGACTGTGGTGAAGTCAACGTGGTGAAGCAAGTCTTGGTTCCTTTTTGTATTGGAAGGTATCATGATGAGGTGTTGTGTGACGTGGTGCCCATGCAAGCTAGTGATAGGATGATATTTTGTGAATTTTATATGTGCTAATATATTTGCTTTATTGATGTTTTATGCCTAAAAGAGCTTACTAATGTTTATTTTATGTTTTAGGTATTAAATATCAAAGTTGGAATAAAAAGAAGATAAAAAGAGTAAAGTGCAGTATTTTCTATCCAGCTTGAAAGATTGACATTTTTGACCAATTTAACGACCTGATCTCAAGAAGTGGCCTTCATGGAAGTTGTAGAGGACTTCTCAAGGTTTCCAGAATGTCCAAGATCGCAAAAATCGGAGTTCATTTGGTGGGTCAAACGTCTGGACAAAATCAGTACGAAATTCTGGGCAGAAAAACGAGATTGAGAAGAAATTCCAACAAAGCAAGTTCAAGACCAGATTTTGTTGAGAGAAGATAATTTCTTAATTTTATTTTGTCTTAGATCTTTAATTAATTAATAAAAATAGGCCTTAGGAATTTTACTTAGAAAATAATTGTAAAAGATGATGAGATAAAGATAAGAGTTTGACTAGTCAAATTACTTGTTTCCCAAGTAAACTCTTATCTGAATCCCACATTGCTTAGGAAAGTCTTTTAAACTCTTCCTTAGGCCTATATAAAGAGCACAAGGCTCTCATAAACAAAATCCCTCAAATCCCTCTTATCCCTCACATCCCTCTCCTCCCTCTTCTCTTTTAGTCTTGTAGGATTTTCTTTAGGGTTTTTAATAAAATTTTATTTTTCTTTATTTTTAATTAGTTTCAGATTTCTTTATTATTATTTTTAATTCTGATTTTGTTTTCTTTATTTAAATTAATATTGTTTGTGTGTTCTTGCTTGCTACTTTATAATCTTGATTAGTAATTCTGATTTTATATTATTAAAGATTGCTTCTTTGATTGTTTCTTGCATGATATTTGTGATCTTTATAATATATAACTTGAATTATATGATCTTGAATATGTCTAGTGAGTAGTTTTCTTATTCAGTTATGAGGTAAATTAATTATTTTTGGGAAAAGCATGTTGTGAGATTCTTGAACCTATTATATAATTGTTGATTAAGTATCCAAGATTCTCTGAGCACATTATAATGATTGTTTGTTTGATTAGATAGGGTGCACACTATTTAGTTAAACTAAATAATCTACCGCCAGATTAAAAACATAAGTCCGTAATTGCTTGTGGAGTTAATCACTAGGGATGGAAGAGAATTAAGGTTTAGATTAAATGAACCGAGCTTATGTGTTTGTTATCTAATGTCAACCCATATCTTTCTTGTTGTTAATGCTGCTACAACTTATATCTAGAGAGCTTGTTCTAGGTAGGTTAAGTAGTTAGAGATTAGTTAAAGAGCTTGTTTTAACTAACGACTCAGTAAGGAAAGATGGTGTAACAGAGCTTGTTGTTATGCTACGGTTGACTATTTAATTGACAGTGATATTTTGTAATCAATGATCAACATCAAAATCCAAGAATGATTGATTGCCTCGTAACTGAAGCTTTTTGCTATTTGTTTTTTTTTTATATTTAATAATTCTTGTTTTCTTTATTTTAGACATAGCTTACAAAACCCCCAGATTTTCTTCTTCTTTCCCTAAACCCGAAGATTAGATTTTTAATTTAATAATTAACTTAAATAATTCAGTCTCTGTTGGTTCGACCCTTGCTCCGCTATCTACATAGTAGAGTTAGGAAATTTTATTTTTGGTGACTGACGACACTCATCAGCTAGCCACCTATTGCTGGGTAGACCGTGGCAGTATGATCGGAGAGTCATCCACGACGGTTACACTAACCGTTACTCCTTTACCATGGATGGCAAGAAGATCACTCTTGCTCCCCTTAGCCCCAAGGAGATTTATGAGGACCAATTAAGGCTAAAGGAGCAACATGACGAGCAAAGGAAGCAAGCTAAAGAAAAGAAAGAAAAGAAGGAAAACAAGGAAAGCAAAATAGTGAGCTGCTATGCCAAATCCCGAGATGTGAAGACTGCATTTCTTGCTAAGTCTCCTATCCTTTTACTCTTTTTTAAAGATTCTTATTTTATTGATGCCGAACTCCATGATACTTTGCCTACTGATGTTGTCTCATTGTTGCAGGAGTTCGAGGATGTATTCCCTGAGGAGATCCTAAGTGGATTACCACCGATTCGTGGGATCGAGCACATGATTGACCTTGTCCCTGGAGCTACCATTCCTAACCGTCCAGCCTACAGAAGTAATCCCGAGGAGACGAAGGAGCTTCAAAGGCAAGTTGAGGAGCTCATGAGGAAAGGTTATGTGAGGGAGAGCATGAGTCCATGCGCCGTGCCCAGTACTGCTTGTGCCAAAAAAAGATGGGACGTGGAGGATGTGCGTTGACTGCCGAGCCATCAACAAAATCACTGTAAAGTACCGCTATCCTATTCCTAGGCTCGATGACATGCTTGATGAGTTGCATGGTGCATGCATGTTTTCTAAAATTGATTTAAAGAGCGGATATCACCAAATTCGTATGAGAGAAGGTGATGAATGGAAAACCGCATTCAAGACTAAACATGGTCTCTACGAGTGGTTAGTTATGCCTTTTGGCTTGACTAATGCACCCAGTACATTCATGCATTTAATGAACCATGTTTTACGTGATTTCATTGGTAAGTATGTGGTTGTCTATTTTGATGATATTTTGATATACAGTAAGAGCCAGCATGAGCATGTTGAGCATCTTTGGAATGTTCTTACTGTTTTGAGGAATGCAAGTTTGTATGCCAATTTTACGAAATGTACATTCTGCACTGATAAGATTGTTTTCCTTGGGTATGTCGTTTCTTCACATGGCATTTCTGTTGATAATGAGAAGGTAAAGGCAATTAAAGATTGGCCTGTACCTAAGTCTGTTTCTGAGGTGCGTAGTTTCCATGGTTTAGCTAGTTTCTATCGTCGATTCACTAGAGATTTTAGCACTATAGCTGCACCTTTGATCGAAGTGGTCAAAAAGAACGTTGCATTTCATTGGGGTCCTGCACAAGAGCATGCTTTTAATTTGCTTAAAGATAAACTTTGTTCTGCCCCTTTATTATCTTTGCCTGACTTTACTAAAACTTTTGAGATTGAGTGCGATGCCTCAGGTGTAGGTATTGGAGCTGTGCTTATGCAGGAAAAACGCCCAATTGCTTTCTTTAGTGAGAAGTTAAGTGGAGCAGCACTTAACTATCCCACATATGACAAGGAGATGTACGCGTTAGTGAGGGCCTTGGAGACATGGCAACATTACTTGTGGCCCAAAGAATTTGTCATCCACACTGATCATGAGTCCTTGAAGCATTTGAAAGGACAGAGTAAGCTGCATAAGCGTCATGCCAAGTGGATAGAGTTCATTGAGATGTTCCCGTACGTGATCAAGTACAAACTAGGTAAAGAGAACGTTGTAGCTGATGCGTTATCTCGTAGGTATACTCTTATCACTACTCTTGATGCTAAACTTTTAGGATTTGAGTATATCAAAGAACAGTATGCTGATGATGTTGATTTTGGTAATGTTTATGATGCATGTGCTACATCTGGTTTTGGCAAGTTCTTTAGGCATGATGGGTTCTTATTTAGAGAAAATAAATTATGTGTGCCTAGGAGTTCATTGCGCGAGCTGTTAGTTAGAGAAGCCCATAGTAGAGGATTAATGGGTCACTTTGGAGTTAGGAAAACTCTAGATGTTTTGCAAGAACATTTCTTTTGGCCTAACATGAGGAGAGATGTAGAGAGGTTATGTGCTAAATGCATTTCATGTAGGCAAGCTAAATCTAGAGTTCATAATCATGGTTCATATACTCCTTTACCCATTCCTACTACTCCTTGGACTGATATCTCTATGGATTTTGTTTTAGGCTTGCCTTGAACAAAACGCGGTAGAGATTCTGTTTTTGTTGTGGTTGACAGGTTCTCTAAGATGGCTCATTTCATTGCTTGCCACAAGACGGATGACGCGAGCAACGTTGCTGACCTTTTTTTCAAAGAGATAGTACGTCTACATGGTGTACCAAGGACCATTGTTTCTGATCGAGATGCAAAGTTCCTTAGTTACTTTTAGAAGACGTTATGGGGAAAGTTGGGAACTAAATTGTTATTCTCCACCACTTGTCACCCCCAGACTGATGGACAGACTGAGGTCGTCAACCGAACCCTATCTACATTATTGAGGTCCATTATTCAGAAGAATTTGAAGAATTGGAAAGATTGCTTGCCCCATGTGGAGTTTGCATATAACCGCAGTGTCCACTCCACTACTAGTTACTCTCCATTCGAAGTTGTTTATGGCTTCAATCCTCTTACTCCTTTGGATTTGTTGCTATTACCTAGTGCGGAGCAGAGTAACTTGGATGGAGAACAGAAGGCTAAGTTTGTGAAGCAACTCCATGAGAGAGTTCGTCAAGCTATTGAAAAGAAGACTGCGCAGTATACCACCCAAGCAAATAAGCATCGAAAGAAAGTAGTCTTTGAGCCTGATGATTGGGTTTGGGTGCATATGAGAAAGGAGAGGTTTCCTGTTCAGCGACGAACCAAGCTGCATCCCCGAGGAGATGGACCATTCCAAGTCATAGAGAAGATCAACCATAATGCCTACAAATTGGATCTTCCTGATGAGTATGGTGTATCTGTTACTTTTAATGTTTCTGATCTTTCTCCCTTTTCTTTTGATGAAGGTATATGCGATTTGAGGACAAATCCTTTTGAGGAGAGGGGGAATGATGGAGATCCACTTGCTCGTGATGTTCGTGATGCTAAAGATCCATTGGTCATCCAAGGAGGTCCAATTACCCGAGCTCGAGCTAAGATGACGCAACAAGCCTTGGCCTCATTAATGCAACAAGCTCTAGCATCATTGAAGTGTCAAGGAAGCTTCCATGAAGAGTCCCAAGACATCTATACTTGCTTGGAAGCCCAAACGACATGAGCATGGTTTACTGTCTTATTTTAGCTTAACAATAAGATGGGCTAAGTGTTTGGATAGCCCACGTTTGAGTCTTGTTGTGTCTTGGACTATTTATTTGTTTAGTCTTATTTTCTGTTGGTGTTAATTCCAGCCCACTTGTTTATGGGCTTAAGTGCTAGGTATTATTGTAAATACCTTGTAAACACTATTGATGGACAGATCAGTTTTGAATTTCAGAATTTTGAGTGTGCCTTTCTCTTGGGTTCCCTCTCTACTAGGCTTATCAAGGTCTTCTTCCTTGTGGCGCCTCCTTCTTCACCATCCACCATTGCTATACCTTAGGTTCTTGAATTCTTATTCGTAGGGTCAAGGTCCAATACCTTTGGGTTCGAGTCTCTTTAGGCTTCGGGTCTAGGTTTCAGAAGTTTGTCCTGTTACGTTTTAGCTCCTTCAAATTCCAAGCTACGTTTTCTCTTGTCCGTGCGCATCAACTTGATCATTAATTTCATCAAGGAGAGGAATATTAACTTCCATTTTCCTAAATGTCTTCAATGTCTCCTTGTCTTGCTCTTCGTTTGTAGCTCTTGCAAACCTACCAGGAAAAGGAGGAGGGTAAGTAAAAGAATTAAAAGAAATTTGTTTTTCACTTACCTCAGCTTTGAATTCCTTGATTTCAACATCCTCATAGTGCTTTATAAAATTGTCGAAATTCTCTCTCCCTTTTACATTGTGCATGTCAACAACTGCACCTTTAATATAGAAATTGGATTCATCCTCCCTTTCTATAAAGTTGTCGACATCTTCATGTGCACTTTCCTTGGATTCAATTTCCCTTTCACTTTTCAAGGTGATGTTAGTAACATTATCTCTTGGATTCTCCACAGGTTGAGAGGTCATAGCTTTAATGTTACTTAAAGAATTCATTATTTGACTCACATGGTGATCAATATTCTTAATATAAACATCAACCTCTTGTGAAAATTGTAAAGTTTTAATCTCAAGAGTCTTAACAATATCTTCAAGAGACATACCTAATTCTTGAGGTGGAGGCATACCTGAGTCTTGAGGTGGAGCTTGATATGTATCTTGGAATGGCATATGGTAAACCTCATATTGATTCCCATAACTAAAATTAGAATGATCCCACCATCCTTGATAGTAGGTATTGTAGTGTGGTTCATAATTATAGTATGCGTCATAATTATAGTATGCGTCATAATTATAGTGTGGTTCATAAGCTTGCTGCATGGAGTCCTCTCACTTCTCGTCTTGGGAGGTAGTGGTGGTGGATGTTGTGGTGCTTGTGGCACTGCACTTTGGGTTGCTTGTATATAGTCCCTAATCCTTTGAAGTCTGTGACTAGAATCCTTGTCAGACAAGCAATCCCTGAAAAAGAAAAGAAAAGGAAAAAAAATTAGACTTTAAATTAAAATAATTAACCTAAACAAATTTTAGTCCCCGGCAACGGCGCCAAAATTTGATGAGTGTCGTGAGTCACCAAAATAAAATTTCCTAACTCTACTATGTAGATAGCGGAGCAAGGGTCGAACCCACAGAAACTGAATTATTTAAGTTAATTACTAAATAAAAAATCTAATTTTAGGGTTTCGGCAAAGTAGAAGAAATTTTGGGGTTTTGTAAACTATTCTAAAATAAAGAAAACAAGAATTATTAAATATAAAAAAACAAATAGCAAAAAGCTTCAGTTACGAGGTAATCAATCATTCTTGGATTTTGATGTTGATCATTGATTACAAAATATTATTGTCAATTAAATAGTCAACCATAGCATAACAACAAGCTCTGTTACACCATCTTTCCTTACTGAGTCGTTAGTTAAAACAAGCTCTTTAACTAATCTCTAACTACTTAACCTACCTAGAACAAGCTCTCTAGATATAAGTTGTAGCAGCATTAACAACAAGAAAGATATGGGTTGACATTAGATAACAAACACATAAGCTCGATTTATTTATTCTAAACCTTAATTCTCCTTCATCCCTAGTGATTAACACCACAAGTAATTATGAACTTATGTTCTTAATCTGGCGGTAGATTATTTAATTTAACTAAATAGTGTGCACCCTATCTAATCAAACAAACAATCATTATAATGTGCTCAGAGAATCTTGGATATTTAATCAACAATTATATAATAGGTTCAAGAATCTCACAACATGCTTTTTCCAAGAATAATCAATTTATCTCATAACTAAGTAAGAAAACTACTCACTAGATATATTCAAGATCATAAAATTCAAAGTTTAATATTATAAAGAAGACAATTATCATGCAATAAACAATTATACTATCAATTTTTAATAATATCAAACAAGAAATCTATAATCAAGATTATGATCTAATAAGATTTTAACAAAAAAAGAAATCACAAAATCTAAAAAAATAAAAAGAAAATAATTTTATAAAACAATAATAAGAAATCAGCAACTAATTAAAAATAAAGAAAAATAAAATTTTTATTAAAAACCCTAAAGAAAATCCTACAAGACTAAAAGAGAAGAGGGAGGAGAGGGATGTTGGTTATGAGAGCCTTGTGCTCTTTATATAGGCCTAAGGAAGAGTTTAAAGGACTTTTCCAAGCAATGTGGGATTCAGATAAGAGTTTACTTGGAAAACAAGTAATTTGACTAATCAAACTCTTACCTTTATCTCATCATCTTTTTACAATTATTATCTAAGTAAAATTCCTAAGACCTATTTTTATTAATTAATTATAGATCTAAGACATAATAAAATTAAGAAATTATCTTCTCTTAACAAAATCTGGTCTTGAACTTGCTTTGTTGGAATTTCTTCTTAATCTCGTTTTTCTGCCCAGAATTTCGTACTAATTTTATCCAGACGTTTGACTCATCAAATGAACTTCGATTTTTGCAATCTTAGACATTCTGGAAACCTTGAGAAGTCCTCTAGAACTTCTATGAAGGCCACTTCTTGAGATCAGGCCGTTAAATTGGTCAAAAACGTCAATCTTCCAAGCTGGACAGAAAATACTGCACTTTGCTCTTTTTAGCTTCTTTTTATTCCAACTTTGATATTTAATACCTAAAACATAAAATAAACATTAGTAAGCTCTTTTAGGTATAAAATATCAATAAAGAAAATATATTAGCACATATAAAATTCACAAAATATCATCCTATCAGATTTGGGTTTATGTGATGTTGGTATAGTAGGTTTATGGTGTTAAAATGAAAGAAAGTTAAAGTTTGGAATTCTAATGATGTTTACAGCTTTGAAGAAGTGAAGGAAAAGAATTGGTACAACCAACCAAGTAATTGGTGCAACCAACCAAGTAATTGGTGCAACCAACCAAGTAATTGGTGCAACCAAGTACAGCCTAAAATTACCTTTTTGACCCTACCACATAAAAGGACAAAACTACCCCACCTTTGGCTAAACCCTACCCTAATTAAACACCCCAAAACATACATATTTCCTTCAAGGTTTAGTTTCATTAGAGTTTTCTTAAGCCTTATTGACTCTTGCAAAGTCTTGTTGAGTCTTCATTGTTTTGTTTTCCCTTGATTAAAATCTTGTGCTCAGCTTGTTTATTATTGGTTGATAGTTGAATTCCATAAGCTGATTTTTGATTGAGTCTTGAGTTCAATATAGAACCTATAAAGAAAAGTTGTGTGAGGGAAAAAAGGCAACAGTGTGTGAGTAACATTAGTAGAGAAAAGCCATATTAAAATTGTGTGAAACACGAGTGTGAGTGTTACATTCTTGTGTGTATTGAGTGTAAACACGTGAGGTCATACTTGTGAGGTTTGTTTCTTTTACTAACATTTCTTGCAGGTTACAATTATGTCTTCTGATAGTGAAAAGCTTGATTTGTGTAACATTGAGATCATGTTCCTAGCCATGCAACAACAACTTTCAAGGTTAGAGTCGAAGTTGATTAAATATGATAAGTTGGAGCAACATGACGTTGCCCTAGCTAAGGTAAACCAAGATAATACTTCTTATGCATGTGATAATGTTGCTAATAATAAGTTGGATAGCAATTACGGAGAAGATTTTGATGATGATTCTATGGTGCAATTAAAGGATGATGAGGATAGTATGGAATTACCCATGGATGGAAAGGAATCTATAGCATGTCAAACCTTAAGTGTGCTACTGAAAGATGAGGATCAATTAAGATTAAAAGAGAGTGAGGAAAAAGTAGTGAGTGAAGCCGAGGTTAAGCAAAAGGAGAAAACAATTGAGATTGAGTGTGATGCTTTAAGCATAGGTATTCGAGCTGTTTTAATGCAGGAGAAGTGCCCCATTAGTTTTTTCAGTGAGAAGTTAAGTGCAGCTGCCCTTAACTATCCCACATATGATAAAGAGATGTATGCATTAGTGAGGGCCTTGGAAACATGGCAACACTATTTATGGCCCAAAGAATTCGTCATCCACACTGATCAAGAGTCCTTGAAGCACTTGAAAGGATAAAGTTGCCTGAACACGCGTCATGCCAAGTGGATGGAGTTCATTGAGACATTTCCATATGTGATCAAATATAGACAAGGTAAAGAAAATGTCATGGCTAATGCATTGTCTAGAAGGTATACTCTAATCACTACTCTTAATGCAAAACTACTTGGATTTGAGTATATTAAAGACTTATTGTATGCTACTGATGAGGATTTTGAAAATGTGTTCATTGCATGTGAGAAAACTAGTTTTGAAAAGTTTTATAGGCATGATGGATTCTTATTTAGGGAAAATAGATTATGTGTGCCTAGGAGTTCTTTAAGAGAATTACTTGTTAGAGAAGCCCATAGTGGTGGGTTAATAGGACATTTTGGAGTAAAGAAAACTTTAGATATATTGCATGATCACTTCTTTTGGCCTAACATGAAAAGAGATGTTGAGAAATTGTGTGAAAGATGTGTCACTTGTAAACAAGCTAAGTCTAGAGTTATGAATCATGGTCATTATACTCCATTGCCTATTCCTATTGCTCCTTGGACTGACATTTCTATGGACTTTGTTTTGGGGTTACCAAGAACAAAGAGAGGTAGAGATTCTGTTTTTGTTGTTGTTGACAGGTTCACTAAGATGGCTCACTTCATTGCTTATCACAAGACAGATGATGCAAACAACATTGCCAATTTATTCTTCAAGGAAATTGTTCGTCTACATGGTGTTCCGAGGACCATTGGTTCTGACCGTAATGTGATGTTCCTTAGCTACTTTTGGAAAACATTATGGGGAAAGTTAGGAACAAAGCTATTGTTTTCCACTACTTGTCATCCACAAACCGATGGTGATGGATACCCATCAAGCTCACACAGCTCAAGTCATGTTCGTGATGTTCGTGATCCTTTGAGCATCCATGGAGGTCCAATTACAAGAGCTAAATCAAAGATAATGCAACAAGCCTTGGCTGGTTTCATTAATATTGCTAGAGAGAAAGCCCAACAAAGCTTGAGCATGGAGGATGATAAAGTCTTCTAGAACATGATCCAAGCCCAAGTTCAACCTTCTTGAAGACACACACACAAGTATTGGGCCGAAATGCAATTAGGCTGGATGCATATTTTATTTAGTTAAGTATTATTAGACTGAACGTTGTCTTAATTTAATTTAAGCCCAATTCCTTTTTAAATAATAGATTTTGTAGTACTTCTATTACTTGTTCTACAAGTTAGGAGAGTACGATTCCTATTACTTGTTCTGCAAGTTTGCTATTTCCTATTCTGCAAGTTAGGAAAGTAGGATTCCTATTACTTGTGCTGCAAGTTAGCTAGTTGCCTATAAATAGTTATGTAACCCTTTGGGGAGAACACAATTGATTTTAGTAATAAAATTGAGAGACTTCTTCTCTTTGGTTCTCTTGAGAACTCTTGACCTTATCAAGGTCTTCCTTGTGGCATTCTTCTACCTTCCACCAATATATACCATAGGTTCTTGCTTTTCTAAGCAACGGGTCTTGGTCCAATACCATAGGTTCTTATGTTTCTACACAACGGGTCTTAATTTTACTTCTAATTTTTTTTTTCTTTGCTGCGTTTTAACTTGTTATTGTTTTTCTTCAAGTGTTCTTCGTCTTCTTCATTGAACCTCATCTTCTTTCGGTGAGGTCCATATCATTTGGTATTAGAGCTTAGGTTCAATTCGTGTGAGTCTCGTTTTTGTTTTTTTTCTTTCTTTGTCTTCTTGTCTTGGACAAACCTTGATCTTGATCCTTTTCCAAACCACCACTAATATTGTTTGTCCCTCAAACCTATTTTCTTTACTTAACCACCAAGTAAACCCTATCTTGTTCTCCAAGCAACCAAATCCCAAAGGTTTTCTTGCTCACCAAAAAACCTTCAAAAGCTCTACATCACATAAAGACTACTTGTTTCATAAGCCACCGTTCCCTCTCATTCCGTGCCACACAAGCTGCTACCAAAACTAGCTTGTTTTTGTCAAAAAGTTGACTTGTTCCCCAAGTAAACCTCTTCTTGTTATTTAGACTTTTTTGTTTTTTTCTTCATTGTTCGTTTACTTTAGTAAAATATAAAAAAAAAAGAAAAAAAGAGAAAAAAAAAAGAAAAGAAAAAAAAAGGAAAAAAGAAAAAATCAATTCAAGAGGGGATTTATTACATCGTGTGTAGCAAGTGCAACATTAAAGGCAATTCGTGGAGGTGTGCTTCATCAAAATCTTGAGGTAGTCATTCTTTCTTGAGCTTTGAGATTTCTTATTTGCCTAATTTGAAAATTCATTGTTACCATTCTACCATACTGTCTAAAATTACCTTTTTGACCCTACCACATAAAAGGACAAAACTACCCCACCTTTGGCTAAAGCCTACCCTAATTAAGCACCCCAAAACACGCATATTTCCTTCAAGGTTTAGTTTCATTAGAGTCTTCTTAAGCCTTATTAAGTCTTTATTGTTTTGTTTTCCCTTGATTAAAATCTTGTGCTCAGCTTGTTTATTGTTGGTTGATAGTTGAATTCCATTAGCTGATTTTTGATTGAGTCTTGAGTTCAATATAGAACATATAGAGAAAAGTTGTGTGAGGAAAAAGGCAAGAGTGTGTGAGTAACATTAGTAGAGAAAAGCCATATTAAAATTGTGTGAAACACGAGTGTGAGTGTTACATTCTTGTGTGTATTGAGTGTAAACACATGAGGTCATACTTGTGAGGTCCTTTTCTTTTACTAACATTTCTTGCAGGATAAAATCATGTCTTCTAATAGTGAAAAGCCTGATTTGAGTAAGATTGAGTTCATGTTCGAAGCTATGCAACAACAATTTTCAAGGATAGAGTTAAGGTTTAATAATATTCATGATAAGTTGGAGGAACATGAAGCTATCCTTGCTAAGGTAAAGCAAGGTGATACTTCTCAGAATGACAATGTTGTGAATACTGACTTTGATGATAAAGTTGATGATGAGTTTAGTAGAAGTGTTAAAGGTAACCATGGTAATAAAGGAGGTCGTAGAGATAGGTATAAAAGAGATAGGTATTATGATAGGATAGATGGAAATTTAGGGAGTATCAAATTGAAGATTCCTTCCTTTCAAGGTAAGAATGATCCTGAGGCTTACTTAGAATGGGAAAAGAAAGTGGAGATGGTCTTTGATTGCCATAACTATTCCGAAGAAAAAAAGGTGAAACTTGCTGCTGTAGAGTTTACGAATTATGCAATCATTTGGTGGGACCAACTCGTACTTGGTAGACGTAGGAATAGAGAGCTACCTATAGTTACATGGGATGAAATGAAACATGTTATGAGAAAAAAGTTTGTTCCTAATCATTATTATAGAGAGCTTTATCAAAGGTTACGAGGTCTCGCTCAAGGTTCTAAGAGTGTTGAGGATTATCATAAAGAAATGGAAATTATCATGATCAGAGCTAATGTTGAAGAGGATAGTGAAGCTACTATGGCTATATTCTTACAAGGATTGAATCGTGAGATTGCTAATGTAGTGGAGTTACATCACTATGTGGAGTTTGATGATATGTTACAGATGGCTATAAAGGTTGAAAGGCAACTCAAGAGAAAAGGTTATTCATCTAGTTTTATGCAAGGTTCTAGTTCGTCTTCTTCTTGGAAACCGAACACCTTTCAAAGGGACGATAGGACTACATTCAAACTTAAGACTGAATCCTCATTCAAGCCTAAGGGTGAGAGTGTCCAAAAGCCCAAACCCGAGGCTGTCCAAGCATCCCAAGATAAGAGTAGAGACATTAACTGTTTTAGATGTTTAGGAAGAGGACACATTGCATCACAATGCCCAAACAAACGAGTCATAATTATGCGTGATGATGGTGATGTTGTAAGTGAAGATTCTGATGTTGATGATGAGATGCCACCATTGGAGGACATTGATGAGGATGATGACTATGATGAGTTTGCTGCACATGGTGAAGCACTTGTAGCTCGTCGTGCATTAAGTGCCCAAGTTAAGGATGAAGATGAAGTGCAATGAGAAAATATTTTCCATACTAGATACCACGTCAACAATAACGTATGCTCTTTGATTGTTGATGGTGGTAGTTGCACTAATGTTGCTAGCACTTATTTGGTTGACAAATTGAGTTTGCCCACTATAAAACATCCCAAACCATACAAACTTCAATAGCTCAATAATTGTGGAGAAGTAAATGTGACCAACCAAGTATTGGTGCCATTTTCAATTGGAAAGTACAATGATAAAGTGTTGTGTGATGTTGTGCCTATGCATGCTGACCATTTGCTTTTAGGAAGACCATGGCAATTTGATAGACGTGTCATACATGATGGATTCACAAACCGTTATTCATTTACCATGGATGGTAAGAAGTTTACACTTGCACCCTTGAGTCCTAAGGAGATTTATGAGGATCAGTTGGGGTTGAAAGAGCAAAATGAATCACAACAAAGGTTAAAGAATCTAGACAAAGGCAAAGATATTGCAAAGAAAGAAAAAAAGGATGTGAGCTTCTATGCAAAGCAAAGTGATGTAAAGGCTGCTTTTCTAGCTAAGTGCCCAATCCTTTTGTTTTTATATAAAGAATCTTGTTTTAGTTCTAATGATCTTAAATCTTCTTTGCATACTAATGTTGTGTCTCTTTTGAAGGAATTTGGAGATATATTCCCCGAGGAGATTCCACATGGTTTGCCACCTATTAGGGGAATTGAGCATCAAATAGACCTTGTTCTTGGAGCTGCCATTCCCAACAGACCTGCCTATAGAAGTAACCTCGAGGAGACAAAGGAGCTTCAAAGGCAAGTTGATGAGCTCATGAAGAAAGGCTACGTTAGAGAGAGCATGAGTCCATGTGCTGTTCCTATGTTACTTGTTCCTAAGAAGGATGGGACGTGGAGGATGTGTGTTGACTGTCGTGCCATCAACAAAATCACTGTAAAGTATCGCTATCACATTCCTAGATTAGATGATATGCTTGATGAGTTACATGGTTCTTGCATCTTTTCTAAAATTGATTTGAAAAGTGGTTATCATCAAATTCGCATGAGAGAAGGTGATGAGTGGAAAACTGTATTTAAGACTAAGCATGGTTTGTATGAATGGTTAGTTATGCCTTTTGGATTAACTAATGCACCTAGCACTTTCATGAGATTAGTGAACCATGTTTTGCGTGCTTTCATTGGAAAATTTGTAGTTGTCTATTTTGATGATATCTTAATCTATAGTAGAAGTTTGCATGAACATATTGAACATTTAAAAAATGTGCTTAATGTCTTGAGAAAGGATAAGCTGTATGCTAACCTTAAGAAATGTTCCATTTGCACTGATAAGATTAATTTCTTGGATATGTTGTTTCTTCTAAGGGTATAGCAGTAGAAGCTGAAAAGGTTAAGGCAATTAAAGATTGGCCTATACCTAAGAATATCTCTGAGGTGCGTAGTTTTCATGGATTAGCTAGTTTCTACCGTAGGTTTGTTAGAGACTTCAGTACTATAGCTGGACCTTTAACTGATGTTGTTAAAAAGAATGTTGGATTTAAATGGGGTCTTGAGCAAGATCGTGCTTTTAACTTGCTTAAAGAGAAGCTTTGTTCCGCACCTTTGTTATCCTTACCTGACTTTTCTAAAACTTTTGAGATTGAGTGTGATGCTTCAAGTATAGGTATTGGACCTGTTTTAATGCAAGAGAAGCGCCCCATTGCTTTTTTCAGTGAGAAGTTAAGTGGACCTGCCCATAACTATCCCACATATGATAAAGAGATGTATGCATTAGTGAGGGCCTTGGAAACATGGCAACCTATTTATGGCCTAAGGAATTTGTCATCCACACTGATCATGAGTCCTTGAAGCACTTGAAAGGACAAAGCATGTTGAACAAGCATCATGCCAAGTGGATGGAGTTCATTGAGACATTTCCATGTGTGATCAAATATAAACAAGGTAAAGAAAATGTCGTGGCTGATGCATTGTCTCGAAGGTATACTCTAATCATTACTCTTAATGCAAAACTACTTGGATTTGAGTATATTAAAGACTTGTATGCTACTAATGAGGATTTTTGAAAATGTGTTCTTGCATGTGAGAAAACTGGTTTTGGAAAGTTTTATAGGCATGATGGATTCTTCTTTAGGGAAAATAGATTATGCGTGCCTAGGAGTTCTTTAAGAGAATTACTTGTTAGAGAAGCCCATAGTGGTGGGTTAATGGGACATTTTAGAGTAAAGAAAACTTTAGATATATTGCATGATCACTTCTTTTGGCCTAACATGAAAAGAGATGTTGAAAAATTGTGTGAAAGATGTGTCACTTGTAAACAAGCTAAGTCTAGAGATATGAATCATGGTCTTTATACTCCATTGCCTATTCCTACTGCTCCTTGGACTGACATTTCTATGGACTTTGTTTTGGAGTTACCAAGAACAAAGAGAGGTAGAGATTCTGTTTTTGTTGTTGTTGACAGGTTCTCTAAGATGGCACACTTCAGTGCTTGTCACAAGACAGATGATGCAAGCAACATTGTCGATTTATTCTTCAAGGAAATTGTTCGTCTACATGGTGTTCCAAGGACCATTGTTTCTGACCGTGATGTGAAGTTCCTTAGCTACTTTTGGAAAACATTATGGGGAAAGTTAGGAATAAAGCTATTGTTTTCCACTACTTGTCATCCATAAGCCGATGGTCAAACTGAAGTAGTCAATCATACTTTGTCTACTTTGTTGAGGTCCATTATTCAGAAGAATTTGAAGAATTGGGAAGATTGTTTGCCTCATGTGGAGTTTGCTTACAATAGAAGTGTGTATTCTACTACTAGTTATTCTCCATTTGAAGTTGTCTATGGTTTTAATCCACTCACTCCATTGGATCTTTTACCAGTACCTATTGAGGAGAGAGCTAGTTTGGATGGGGAAAAGAAAGCTGATTTTGTTAAGCAACTACATGAGAAGGTACGTCAAAACATTAAGAAGAGGACTGAGCAATATGCTACTCAAGCCAACAAGCATCGCAAGAAAGTTATCTTTGAACCTGCTGATTGGGTTTGGGTACATATGCGTAAAGAGAGATTTCCTGCTCACTGTCGCTCCAAGTTGCAACCTCGAGGAGATGGACCATTCCAAGTGATTGAGAAGATCAATGACAATGCTTATAAATTGGATCTTCCAGGTATGATGGAGACCCAAGCTCACAAAGCTTAAGTCAAGTTTGTAATGATCGTGATCCTTTGAGCATCCATGGAGGTCCAATTACAAGAGCTAAATCAAAGATAATGTAACAAGCCTTGGCTGGTTTCATTAATATTGTTAGAGAGAAAGCCCAACAAAGCTTGAGCATTGAGGATGATAAAGTCTTCTAGAACATGATCCAAGCCCAAGTTCAACCTTCTTGAAGACACACAAGTATTGGGCCAAAATGCAATTAGGTTGGATGCATATTTTATTTAGTTAATTATTATTGGGTTGAACATTGTCTTAATTTAATTTAAGCCCAATTCCTTTTTAAATAATAGATTTTGTAGGATGTCTATTTCTTGTTCTGCAAGTTAGGAGAGTAGGATTCCTATTGCTTGTTCTGCAAGTTTGCTATTTCCTATTCTGCAAGTTAGGAAAGTAGGATTCCTATTACTTGTGCTGCAAGTTTGCTATTTGCCTATAAAAAGTTATGTAACCCTTTGGGGAGAACACAATTGATTTTAGTAATAAAATTGAGAGACTTCTTCTCTTTGGTTCTCTTGAAAACTCTTGAACTTATCAAGGTCTTCCTTGTGGCGTTCTTCTACCTTCCACCAATATATACCATAGGTTCTTGCTTTCCTAAGCAACGGGTCTTGGTCCAATACCATAGGTTCTTGTGTTTCTACACAACAGGTCTTGGTTTTATTTCTAATTTTTGTTTTCCTTTGCTGCGTTTTTAACTTGTTATTGTTTTTCTTCAAGTGTTCTTCGTCTTCTTCATTGAACCTCATCTTCTTTCAGTGAGGTCCATATCATTTGGCATCAGAGCTTAGGTTCAATTCCTGGGAGTCTCGTTTTTGTTTTTTTTTCTTTGTCTTCTTGTCTTGGACAAACCTTGATCTTGAATCCTTTTCCAAGCCACCACTAATATTGTTTGTCCTTCAAACCTATTGTCTTCATTAAAATAACCTACCTTTACTTAGCCACCAAGTAAACCCTATCTTGTTCTCCAAGCAACCAAATCCCAAAGGTTTTCTTGCTCACCAAGAAACCTTCAAAAGCTCTACATCACATAAAGACTACTTGTTTCACAATCCACTGTTCCTTATCATTCCTTGCCACACAAGCTACAACCAAAACTAGCTTATTTTTGTCAAAAGTTGCCTTGTTCCCCAAGTAAACCTCTTCTTATTATTTAGACTTTTTGTTTTTTTCTTCATTGTTCATTTACTTTAGTAAAATATAAAAAAAAAAGAAAAAAAAGAAAAAAAAGAAAAAAAGGAGAAAAGAAAAAACAATTCAAGAGGGGATTTATTACATCGTGTGTAGCAAGTGCAACATCAAAGGCAATTCATGGAGGTGGGCTTCATCAAAATCTTGAGGTAGTCATTCATTCTTGAGCTTTGAGATTTCTTATTTGCCTAATTTGCAAATTCATTGTTGCCATTCTACCCTACTGCCTAAAATTACCTTTTTGACCCTACCACATAAAAGGACAAAACTACCTCACCTTTGGCTAAACCCTACCCTAATTAAACACCCCAAAACACGCATATTTCCTTCAAGGTTTAGTTTCATTAGAGTCTTCTTAAGCCTTATTGAGTCTTGAAAAGTCTTGTTGAGTCTTTATTGTTTTGTTTTCCCTTGATTAAAATCTTGTGCTCAGCTTGTTTATTGTTGGTTGATAGTTGAATTCCATTAGCTAATTTTTGATTGAGTCTTGAGTTCAATATAGAACATATAGAGAAAAGTTGTGTGAGGAAAAAAGGCAAGAGTGTGTGAGTAACATTAGTAGAGAAAAGCCATATTAAAATTATGTGAAACACGAGTGTGAGTGTTACATTCTTGTGTGTATTGAGTGTAAACACGTAAGGTAATACTTGTGAGGTCCTTTTCTTTCACTAACGTTTCTTGCAGGATAAAATCATGTCTTCTAATAGTGAAAAGCCTGATTTGAGTAAGATTGAGATCATGTTCTTAGCCATGCAACAACAACTTTTGAGGATAGAGTCGAAGTTGGTTAAATATGATAAGTTGGAGCAACATGATGTTGCCCTAGCTAAGGTAAACCAAGATAATACTTCTTATGCCTGTGATAATGTTGCTCATAATAAGTTGGATAGCAACTACGAAGAAGATTTTGATGATGATTCTATGCTGCCATTAGAGGATGATGAGGATAGTATGGAATTACCCATGGATGGAAAGGAATCTATAGCATGTCAAACTTTAAGTCTGCTACTGAAAGATGAGGATCAATTGAGATCAAAAGAGAGTGAGAAAAGAATAGTGAGTGAAGCCGAGGCTAAGTAAAAAGAGAAAACAATTGAGATTGAGTGTGATGCTTTAAGCATAGGTATCGAAGTTGTTTTAATGCAGGAGAAGCGCCCTATTGCTTTTTTCAGTGAGAAGTTAAGTGGAGCTGCCCTTAACTATTCCACATATGATAAAGAGATGTATGCATTAGTGAGGGCCTTGGAAACATGGCAACACTATTTATGGCCCAAGGAATTTTTCATCCACACTGATCATGAGTCCTTGAAGCACTTGAAAGGACAAAGCAAGTTGAACAAGCGTCATGCCAAGTGGATGGAGTTCATTGAGACATTTCCATATGTGATCAAATATAAACAAGGTAAAGAAAATGTCGTGGCTGATGCATTGTCTCGAAGGTATACTTTAATCACTACTCTTAATGCAAAACTACTTGGATTTGAGTATATTAAAGACTTGTATGCTACTGATGACGATTTTGAAAATGTGTTCATTGCATGTGAGAAAACTGGTTTTGGAAAGTTTTATAGACATGATAGATTCTTATTAAGGGAAAATAGATTATGTGTGCCTAGGAGTTCTTTAAGAGAATTACTTGTTAGAGAAGCCCGTAGTGGTGAGTTAATGGGACATTTTGGAGTAAAGAAAACTTTAGATATATTGCATGATCACTTCTTTTGGCCTAACATGAAAAGAGATGTTGAAAAATTGTGTGAAAGATGTGTTACTTGTAAACAAGCTAAGTCTAAAGTTATGAATCATGGTCTTTAGACTCCATTGCCTATTCCGACTGCTCCTTGGACTGGCATTTCTATGGACTTTATTTTAGGGTTACCAAGAACAAAGAGAGGTAGAGATTCTATTTTTGTTGTTGTTGATAGGTTCTCTAAGATGGCTCACTTCATTGCCTATCACAAGACAGATGATGCAAGCAACATTACCGATTTATTCTTCAAGGAAATTATTCTTCTACATGGTGTTCCGAGGACCATTGTTTCTAACCGTGATGTGAAGTTGCGTAGCTACTTTTGGAAAACATTATGGGGAAAGTTAGGAACAAAGCTATTGTTTTCAACTACTTGTCATCCACAAATCGATGGTCAAACTGAAGTAGTCAATCGTACTTTGTCTACTTTGTTGAAGTCCATTATTCAAAAGAATCTGAAGAATTGGGAAGATTGTTTGCCTCATGTGGAGTTTGCTTACAATAGAAGTGTGCATTCTACTACTAGTTATTCTCCATTTGAAGTTGTCTATGGTTTTAATCCACTCACTCCATTGGATCTTTTACCACTACCTATTGAGGAGAGAGCTAGTTTGGATAGGGAAAAGAAAGCTGATTTGGTTAAGCAACTACATGAGAAGGTACGTCAAAACATTAAGAAGAGGACTGAGCAATATGCTACTCAAGCCAACAAGCATTGCAAGAAAGTTGTCTTTGAACCTGGTGATTGGGTTTGGGTACATATGCGTAAAGAGCGATTTCTTGCTCAACGTCGCTCCAAGTTGCAACCTCGAGGAGATGGACCATTGCAAGTGATTAAGAAGATCAATGACAATGCTTATAAGTTGGATCTTCCAGGTGAGTATAATGTTAGTGCTACATTTAATGTTTCTGATCTTTCTCCCTTTGATATTGATATAGGTGATTCTGATTTGAGGACAAATCCTTTCGAGGAGAGGGGGAATGATGGAGACCCAAGCTCACAAAGCTTAAGTCAAGTTTGTAATGATCGTGATCCTTTGAGCATTCATAGAGGTCCAATTACGAGAGCTAAATCAAAGATATTGTAACAAGCCTTGGCTGGTTTCATTAATATTGTTGAGAGAAAGCCCAACAAAGCTTGAGCATTAAGGATGATAAAGTCTTCTAGAACATGATCCAAGCCCAAGTTCAACCTTCTTGAAGACACACAAGTATTGGGCCAAAATGAAATTAGGCTAGATGCATATTTTATTTAGTTAATTATTATTGGGTTGAACATTGTCTTAATTTAATTTAAGCCCAATTCCTTTTTAAATAATAGATTTTGTAGGATTTCTATTTCTTGTTCTGCAAGTTAGGATAGTAGGATTCCTATTGCTTGTTCAGCAAGTTTGCTATTTCCTATTATGCAAGTTAGGAAAGTAGGATTCCTATTACTTGTGCTGCAAGTTTGCTATTTGCCTATAAATAGTTATGAAACCATTTGGGGAGAACACAATTGATTTTAGTAATAAAATTGAGAGACTTCTTCTCTTTGGTTTTCTTGAGAATTCTTGAACTTATCAAGGTCTTCCTTGTGGCGTTCTTCTACCTTCCACCAATATATACCATAGGTTCTTGCTTTTCTAAGCAACGGGTCTTGGTCCAATACCATAGGTTCTTGTGTTTCTACACAACGGGTCTTGGTTTTATTTCTAATTTTTGTTTTCCTTTGCTCCATTTTTAACTTGTTATTGTTTTTCTTCAAGTGTTCTTTGTCTTCTTCATTGAACCTCATCTTCTTTCGGTGAGGTCCATATCAAGGTAAGTATAATGTTAGTGCTACATTTAATGTTTCTGATCTTTCTCCCTTTGATATTGATATAGGTGATTCTGATTTGAGGACAAATCCTTTCGAGGAGAGGGGGAATGATGGAGACCCATCAAGCTCACACAGCTCAAGTCATGTTCGTTATGTTCGTGATCCTTTGAGCATCAATGGAGGTCCAATTACAAGAGCTAAATCAAAGATAATGTAACAAGCCTTGGCTGGTTTCATTAATATTGCTAGAGAGAAAGCCCAACAAAGCTTGAGCATGGAGGATGATAAAGTCTTATACAACATTATTCAAGCCCAAGTTCAACCTTCTTGAAGACACATACACAAGTATTGGGCCGAAATGCAATTAGGCTGGATGCATATTTTATTTAGTTAAGTATTATTGGGCTGAACGTTGTCTTAATTTAATTTAAGCCCAATTCCTTTTTAAATAATATATTTTGTAGGACTTCTATTACTTGTTCTGTAAGTTAGGAAAGTAGGATTCCTATTACTTGTGCTGCAAGTTAGATAGTTGCCTATAAATAGTTATGTAACCCTTTGGGGAGAACACAATTGATTTTAGTAATAAAATTGAGAGACTTCTTCTCTTTGGTTCTCTTGAGAACTCTTGAACTTATCAAAGTCTTCCTTGTGGCGTTCTTCTACCTTCCACCAATATATACCATAGGTTCTTACTTTTTTAAGCAACGGATCTTGGTCCAATACCATAGGTTCTTGTGTTTCTACACAACGGGTCTTGGTTTTACTTCTAATTTTTGGTTTTTCTTTGCTATGTTTTTAACTTGTTATTGTTTTTCTTCAAGTGTTCTTCATTTTCTTCATTGAACCTCATCTTCTTTCGGTGAGGTCCATATTAGATGGTCAAACTGAAGTAGTCAAGCGTTTTTGTCTACTTTGTTGAGGTCCATTATTCAAAAGAATTTGAAGAATTGGGAAGATTGTTTGCCTCATGTAGAGTTTGCTTACAATAGAAGTGTGCATTCAACTACTAGTTATTCTCCATTTGAAGTTCTCTATGGTTTTAATCCACTCACTCCATTGGATCTTTTACCACTACCTATTGAGGAGAGAGCTAGTTTGGATGGGGAAAAGAAAGCTGATTTTGTTAAGCAACTACATGAGAAGGTATGTCAAAACATTAAAAAGAGGACTGAGCAATATGCTACTCAAGCTAACAAGCATCGCAAGAAAGTTGTCTTTGAACCTGGTGATTGGGTTTGGGTACATATGCGTAAAGAGATATTTCCCGCTCAACATCGCTCCAAGTTGCAACCTCGAGGAGATGAACCATTCCAAGTGATTAAGAAGATCAATGACAATGCTTATAAGTTAGATCTTCCAGGTGAGTATAATGTTAGTGCTACATTTATTGTTTCTGATCTTTCTCGCTTTGATATTGATGTAGGTGATTCTGATTTGTGGACAAATCCTTTCGAGGAGAGGGGGAATGATTGAGACCCAAGCTCATAAAGCTTAAGTTATGTTTGTGATGATCGTGATCCTTTGAGCATCCATGGAGGTCCAATTACAAGAGCTAAATTAAAAATAATGCAACAAGCCTTGGCTGGTTTCATTAATATTGCTAGAGAGAAAGCCCAATAAAGCTTGAGCATGGAGGATGATAAAGTCTTCTACAACATGATTCAAGCCCAAGTTCAACTTTCTTGAAGACACACAAGTATTGGGCCGAAATGCAAATTAGGCTAGATGCATATTTTATTTAGTTAAGTATTATTGGGTTGACCATCGTATTAATTTAATTTAAGCCCAATTCCTTTTTAAAAAATATTTTTTGTAGAACTTCTATTACTTGTTCTCCAAGTTAGGAGAGTAGGATTCCTATTGCTTGTTCTGCAAGTTTCCTATTTCCTATTTCCTATTTCCTATTCTGCAAGTTAGGAAAGTAGGATTCCTATTACTTGTGCTGCAAGTTAGCTATTTGTCTATAAATAGTTATGTAACCCTTTGGGGAGAAGACAATTGATTTTAGTAATAAAATTGAGAGACTTCTTCTCTTTGGTTCTCTTGATAACTCTTGAACTTATCAAGGTCTTCCTTGTAGCGTTCTTCTACCTTTCACCAATATATACCATAGGTTCTTGCTTTTCTAAGCAACGGGTCTTGGTCCAATACCATAGGTTCTTGTGTTTCTACCCAACGGGTCTTGGTTTTACTTCTAATTTTTGTTTTCCTTTACTGCGTTTTTAACTTGTTATTGCTTTTCTTCAAGTGTTCTTCGTCTTCTTCATTGAATCTCATCTTCTTTCGGTGAGGTCCATATCATCCCTCGCCCTCGATAGAAGAGCTTATTGGATCTGTATTCCTTCAAGGCACACTTCCTAACTTCTTGAAGGTATACTTATGTAATTATGTAAATCAGACAGTGCTACAATACCATAATGTTATAAGATTTCTGGGGATCTAGGTTATGTAAGTACATGAGATCCTAAGGTACTTAACTTATGAGGAATTATGAAAAATATATTTCATGTGAAAATTTTGTATATCATGTCATAAATGATAATTCATATGTTATATAAGAAGAAGGAAGGATGACATTGACGAATGAATCAAATCAAGTTGTATGTGAAAGGAAAAAAATTATATGTTAAAGCGTAGTGACAAGGATGTCACAGATTGGTATTAGAGCAAGATTTGACTTATGTTTGTTGATGCCATTATGTTAGAGTTAGTGTACATCCCCAAAGTACTGTACTTGTTTGAATACATATATAGTATAATTGTTTATATTTATACTAAATAGCTCAATTTTGTGATTTTATTTACAGAATGAGCTCACGTAGAAGGAGTACTGGAAGAGGAAGAGGAAGGGGTTATGCAGAACCGCCCCCACACAGTTTCCTCCTCCATCTCCATCGCATTGCCCAAATACTAGGATAGCTAAGATGGAGAAGCATATGGAGAATATGGCCGCGATGTTCACGCAGTTTATGGGGAACGTTCCTGATATGGACCTCACCGAAAGAAGATGAGGTTCAATGAAGAAGACGAAGAACATTTGAAGAAAAACAATAACAAGTTAAAAACGCAGATAAGGAAAACAAAAATTAGAAGTAAAGCCAAGACCCATTGTGTAGAAACACAAGAACCTATGGTATTGGACCAAGACCCGTTGCTTAGAAAAGCAAGAACCTATGGTATATATATTAGCGGAAGCTAGAAGAACGCCACAAGGAAGACCTTGATAAGTTCAAGAGTTCTCAAGAGAACCAAAGAGAAGAAGTCTCTCAATTTTATTACTAAAATCAATTATGTTCTCCCCAAAGGGTTACATAACTATTTATAGGCAAATAGCAAACTTGCAGCACAAGTAATAAGAATCCTACTTTCCTAGCTTGCAGAATAGGAAATAGCAAACTTGCAGAACAAGCAATAGGAATCCTACTCTCCTAACTTGCAGAACAAGAAATAGAAATGCTACAAAATATATTATTTAAAAAGGAATTGGGCTTAAATTAAATTAAGACAATGTTCAATCCAATAATATTTAACTAAATAAATATGCATCCAGCCTAATTGCATTCCGGCCAACTACTTGTGTGTCTTCAAGAAGGTTGAACTTGGGCTTGGATCATGTTGTAGAAGACTTTATCATCCTCAATGCTCCAGCTTTGTTGTGCTTTCTCTCTAACAATATTAATGAAATCAGCCAAGGCTTGTTGCATTATCTTTGACTTAGCTCTTGTAATTGGACCTCCATGGATGCTCAAAGGATCACGATCATCACAAACTTGACTTAAGCTTTGTGAGCTTGGGTCTCCATCATTCCCCCTCTCCTCGAAAGGATTTGTCCTCAAATCAGAATCACCTTCTCATGTAGTTGCTTAACAAAATCAGCTTTCTTTTCCCCATCCAAACTAGCTCTCTCCTTAATAGGTAGTGGTAAAAGATCCAATGGAGTGAGTGGATTAAAACCATAGACAATTCAAATGGAGAATAACTAGTAGTAGAATGCACACTTCTATGGTAAGCGAACTCCACATGAGGCAAACAATCTTCCCAATTCTTCAAATTCTTTTGAATAATGGACCTCAACAAAGTAGACAAAGTACGATTGACTTCTTCAGTTTGACCATCGGTTTGTGGATGACAAGTAGTGGAAAACAATAGCTTTGTTCCTAACTTTCCCCATAATGTTTTCCAAAAGTAGCTAAGGAACTTCACATCATGGTCAGAAACAATGGTTCTCGGAACACCATGTAAACAAACAATTTCCTTGAAGAATAAATCGACAATGTTGCTTGCATCATCTGTCTTGTGTCAAGCAATGAAGTAAGCCATCTTAGAGAACCTGTCTACAACAACAATAATAGAATCTCTACCTCTCTTTGTTCTTGGTAACCCTAAAACAAAGTCCATAGAAATGTCAGTCCAAGGAGCAGTAGGAATAGATAATGGAGTATAAAGACCATGATTCATAACTCTAGACTTAGCTTGTTTACAAGTGACACATCTTTCACACAATTTTTCAACATCTCTTTTCATGTTAGGCCAAAAGAAGTGATCATGCAATATATCTATAGTTTTCTTTACTCCAAAATGTCCCACTAACCTACCACTATGGGCTTCTCTAACAAGTAATTCTCTTAAAGAACTCCTAGGCACACATAATCTATTTTCCCTAAATAAGAATCCATCATGCTTATAAAACTTTCCAAAACCAGTTTTCTCACATGTAATGAACACATTTTCAAAATCTTCATCAGTAGCATACAAGTCTTTAATATACTCAAATCCAAGTAGTTTGCATTAAGAGTAGTGATTAGACTATGCCTTTGAGACAATGCATCAGCCACGACATTTTCTTTACCTTGTTTATATTTGATCACATATGGAAATGTCTCAATGAACTCCATCCACTTGGCATGACGCTTGTTCAACTTGCTTTGTCCTTTCAAGTGCTTCAAGGACTCATGATCAGTGTGGATGACAAATTCCTTACTTAGGCCATAAATAGTGTTTCCATGTTTCCAATTCCCTCACTAATGCATACATCTCTTTATCATATGTGGGATAGTTAAGGGCAGCTCCACTTAACTTCTCACTGAAAAAAGCAATGGGGCGCTTCTCCTGCATTAAAACAGCTCCAATACCTATACTTGAAGCATCACACTCAATCTCAAAAGTTTTAGAAAAGTCAGGTAAGGATAATAAAGGTGCGGAACAAAGCTTCTCTTTAAGCAAGTTAAAAGCACGATCTTGGTCAAGACCCCATTTAAATCCAACATTCTTTTTAACAACATCAGTTAAAGGTGTAGCTATAGTACTGAAGTCTCTAACAAACCTACAGTAGAAACTAGGTAATCCATGAAAACTATGCACCTCAGAGATATTCTTAGGTATAGGCCAATCTTTAATTGCCTTAACCTTTTTATCTTCTACTGCTATACCCTTAGAAGAAATAACATATCTAAGAAGTATAATCTTATCAGTGCAAAAGGAACATTTCCTAAGGTTAGCATACAGCTTTTCCTTTCTCAAGACATTAAGCACATTCTTTAAATGTTCAATATGTTCATGCAAACTTCTACTATAGATCAAGATATCATCAAAATAGACAACTACAAATTTTCCAATGAAAGCACGTAAGACAAGGTTCATTAATCTTATGAAAGTGCTAGCTGCATTAGTTAATCCAAAAGGCATAACTAACCATTCATACAAATCATGCTTAGTCTTAAATGCACTTTTCCACTCATCACCTTCTCTTATGTGAATTTGATGATAACCACTTTTCAAATCAATTTTAGAAAAGATACAAAAACCATGTAACTCATCAAGCATATCATCTAATCTAGGAATGGGATAGCGATACTTTACAGTGATTTTGTTGATGGCACGACAATCAACACAGATCCTCTACATCCCATCCTTCTTAGAAACAAGTAACACAGGAACAGCACATGGACTCATGCTCTCTCTAACGTAGCCTTTCTTCATGAGCTCGTCAACTTGACTTTGAAGCTCCTTTTTCTCCTCGAGATTACTTCTATAGGCAGGGCGGTTGGGAATGGCAGCTCCAGGAACAAGGTCTATTTGATGCTCAATTCCTCTAATAGGTGGCAAACCATTTGGAATCTCCTCAGGGAATATATCTCCAAATTCCTTCAAAAGAGACACAACATTAGTAGGAAAAGAAGATTTAAGATCATTAGAACTAAAACAAGACTCTTTATATAAAAACAAAAGGATTGGGCACTTAGCTAGAAAAGTAGCCTTTACATCACTTTGCTTTGCATAGAAGCTCACATCCTTTATTTCTTTCTTTGCAATATCTTTGCCTTTGTCTAGATTCTTGTTGTGATTCATTTTGCTCTTTCAACCTCAACTGATCCTCATAAATCTCCTTAGGACTCAAGGGTGCAAGTGTAAATTTCTTACCATCCATGGTAAATGAATAACGGTTTGTGAATCCATTATGTATGACACGTCAAATTGCCATGGTCTTCCTAAAAGCAAATGGCCAGCATGCATAGGCACAATGATGCGTACGGACAAGACAAAACGTAGCTTGGAATTTGAAGGAGCTGACACGCAAGAAGACAGAAGCAAAGTTGATGAATGACAACTTCTGAAACCTAGACCCGAAGCCTAAAGAAACTCGAACCCAAAGGTATTGGACCTTGACCCTACGAATAAGAATTCGAGAACCTAAGGTATAGCAATGGTGGATGGTGAAGAAGGAGGCGCCACAAGGAAGAAGACCTTGATAAGCCTAGTTGAGAGGGAACCCAAGAGAAAGGCACACTCTATTTCTGAAAATTCAATTAACTGATGTCCCCATCAATAGCGTTTACAAGGTATTTATAATAATACCTAGCACTTAAGCCCATAAACAAGTGGGCTGGAATTAACACCAATAGAAAATAAAACTAAACCCAAATTCATGCCTAAACCTAGTTACATAAAATAAATAGTCCAAGACACAACAAGACTCAAACGTGGGCTATCCAAACACTTAGCCCATCTTATTGTTAAGCTAAAATAAGATAGTAAACCATGCTCATGTCGTTTGGGCTTCCAAGCAAGTATAGATGTCTTGGGACTCTTCATGGAAGCTTCCTTGACACTTCAATGATGCCAGAGCTTGTTGCATGAATGAGGCTAGGGCTTGTTGCGTTTTCTTAGCTCGAGCTCGGGTAATTGGACCTCCTTGGATGACCAATGGATCCTTAGCATCACGAACATCACGAGCAAGTGGATCTCCATCTGGATCTCCATCATTCCCCCTCTCCTCAAAAGGATTTGTCCTCAAATCGCATATACCTTCATCAAAAGAAAAGGAAGAAAGATCAAAAACATTAAAAGTAGCAGATACACCATACTCACCAGGAAGATCCAATTTGTAGGCATTATCGTTGATCTTCGCTATGACTTGGAATGGTCCATCTCCTCGGGGATGCAGCTTGGTTCGTCGCTGAACAGGAAACCTCTCCTTTCTCATATGCACCCAAACCCAATCACCAGGCTCAAAGACTACTTTCTTTCGATGCTATTTGCTTGGGTGGTATACTGCTCAGTCTTCTTTTCAATAGCTTGACGAACTCTCTCATGGAGTTGCTTCACAAACTTAGCCTTCTGTTCTCCATCCAAGTTACTCTGCTCCGCACTAGGTAATGGCAACAAATCCAAAGGAGTAAGAGGATTGAAGCCATAAACAACTTCGAATGGAGAGCAACTAGTAGTGGAGTGGACACTGCGGTTATATGCAAACTCCACATGGGGCAAGCAATCTTCCCAATTCTTCAAATTTTTCTGAATAATGGACCTCAATAATGTAGACAGGGTTCGGTTGATGACCTCAGTCTGTCCATCAGTTTGGGGGTGACAAGTGGTGGAGAATAACAATTTAGTTCCCAACTTTCCCCATAACGTCTCCCAAAAGTAACTAAGGAACTTTGCATCTCGATCAGAAACAATGGTCCTTGGTACACCATGTAGACGTACTATCTCTTTGAAGAAAAGGTCAGCAACGTTGCTCGCGTCATCCGTCTTTTGGCAAGCAATGAAATGAGCCATCTTAGAGAACCTGTCAACCACAACAAAAACAGAATCTCTACCGCGTTTTGTTCGAGGCAAGCCCAAAACAAAATCCATAGAGATATCAGTCCACGGAGTAGTAGGAATGGGTAAAGGAGTATATAAACCATGATTATGAACTCTAGATTTAGCTTGCCTACATGAAATGCATCTAGCACATAACCTCTCTACATCTCTCCTCATGTTAGGCCAAAAGAAATGTGCTTGCAAAACATCTAGAGTTTTCCTAACTCCAAAGTGACCCATTAATCCTCCACTATGGGCTTCTCTAACTAACAGCTCGCGCAATGAACTCCTAGGCACACATAATTTATTTTCTCTAAATAAGAACCCATCATGCCTAAAGAACTTGCCAAAACCAGATGTAGCACATGCATCATAAACATTACCAAAATCAACATCATCAGCATACTGTTCTTTGATATACTCAAATCCTAAAAGTTTAGCATCAAGAGTAGTGATAAGAGTATACCTACGAGATAACGCATCAGCCACGACGTTCTCTTTACCTTGTTTGTACTTGATCACGTACGAGAACATCTCAATGAACTCTGTCCACTTGGCATGACGCTTATGCAGCTTACTCTGTCCTTTCAAATGCTTCAAGGACTCATGATCAGTGTGGATGACAAATTCTTTGGGCCACAAGTAATGTTGCCATGTCTCCAAGGCCCTCACTAACGCGTACATCTCCTTGTCATATGTGGGATAGTTAAGTGCTGCTCCACTTAACTTCTCACTAAAAAAAGCAATTGGGTGTTTTTCCTGCATAAGCACAGCTCCAATACCTACACCTGAGGCATCGCACTCAATCTCAAAAGTTTTAGTAAAGTCAGGCAGAGATAACAAAGGAGCAGAACAAAGTTTATCTTTAAGCAAATTAAAAGCATGCTCTTGTGCAGGACCCCAACGAAATGCAACATTCTTTTTGACCACTTCGATCAAAGGGGCAGCTATAGTGCTAAAATCTCTAACGAATCGACGATAGAAACTAGCTAAACCATGGAAACTACGCCCTCAGAAACAGACTTAGGTACAGGCCAATCTTTAATTGCCTTTACCTTCTCATTATCAACAGAAATGCCATGTGAAGAAACGACATACCCAAGAAAAACAATCTTATCAGTGCAGAATGTACATTTCCTAAAATTGGCATACAAACTTGCATTCCTCAAAACAGTAAGAACATTCCTAAGATGCTCAACATGCTCATGCTGGCTCTTACTGTATATCAAAATATCATCAAAATAGACAACCACATACTTACCAATGAAATCACGTAAAACATGGTTCATTAAATGCATGAATGTACTAGGTGCATTAGTCAAGCCAAAACGCATAACTAACCACTCGTAGAGACCATGTTTAGTCTTGAATGCGGTTTTCCATTCATCACCTTCTCTCATACGAATTTGGTGATATCCACTCTTTAAATCAATTTTAGAAAACATGCATGCACCATGCAACTCATCAAGCATGTCATCTAGCCTAGGAATAGGATAGCGGTACTTTACAGTGATTTTGTTGACGGCTCGGCAGTCAACGCACATCCTCACGTCCCATCTTTTTTTGGCACAAGCAGTAGGGCACGGCGCAAGGACTCATGCTCTCTCTCACATAACCTTTCCTCATGAGCTCCTCAACTTGCCTTTGAAGCTCCTTCGTCTCCTCGGGATTACTTCTGTAGGCTGGATGGTTAGGAATGGTAGCTCCGGGGACAAGTCATCATGTGCTCGATCCCACGAATCGGTGGTAATCCACTTGGGATTCTCTCAAGGAATACATCCTCGAATCCTGCAACAATGAGACAACATCAGTAGGCAAAGTATCATGGAGTTCAGCATCAATAAAATAAGAATCTTTAAATAAGAGTAAAAGGATAGGAGACTTAGCAAGAAATGCAGTCTTCACATCTCGGGGTTTGGCATAGCAGCTCACTGTTTTGCTGTCCTTGTTTTCCTTCTTTTCTTTAGCTTGCTTCCTTTGCTCGTCATGTTGCTCCTTTAGCCTTAATTGGTCCTCATAAATCTCCTTGGGGCTAAGGGGAGCAAGAGCGATCTTTTTGCCATCCATAGTAAAGGAATAACGGTTAGTGTAACCGTTGTGGATGACTCTCGATCATACTGCCACGGTCTACCAGCAATTGTGGCTAGCTTGCATGGGCATACGTCACACAACACTCATCGTGATACCTTCCAATACGAAAAGGAACCAAGACTTGCTTCACCACGTTGACTTCACCACAGTCATTAATCCACTGCAATTATATGGGTGGTGATGCTTGGTAGTGGGCAACTTTAATTTATCAACAAGGTATGTGCTAGCAACATTAGTACAACTCCCACCATCAATGATTACAGTACATACCTTATCACTAATATGGCATCTCGTATGGAAGATGTTCTCGCGCTGTGCCTCATCCTCAACTTCACATGAGTAGTTAGAGCACGCCTAGCAACAAGTGCCTCACCATGAGCAGCATACTCAACAACTTCTTCTTCGTCGACATCTTCTAACGCAGGCATCTCATCTTCTACACCGAGTTCGGAACCTTCACTCTCAACATCTCCATTCCCATGCATGATCATCACCCTACGGTTGGGACACTGTGAGGCAATATGTCCACGACCTAAACACTTGAAACACTTAATGTCAGTGTCCTGCTCTGGGATGCTTGGGCAGTTCAGTCTTAGGTTTGGAGGGCCTCAGGCTTGGGCTTAGCAAAGCTCTCTGACTCATGCGTAGGCACAGGCTATCATCCCTATGAAAGGTGTTAGATTTCCAAACAGGAATTGAACTAGAAGTAAAACGGGATGTACCTTTCCTTTTGAGTTGCCTTTCCACTTTGATGGCCACATGCAACATCTCCTCTAAATCCATGTAATGCTGCAACTCGACTACATTGGCATCTCACGGTTTAAGCTTGAAGAAAACGAGCCATGTAGCTTCTGCATCCTCCTGGATATTGGCGCGGATCATGGTGATTTCCATCTTTGTAGAATCCTCAACACTCTTTGAGCCCTGGGTAAGACCTTGGAGTTCTGGTATAACTCCCTGTAGTAATGAGTAGGAAACATCTCTTCCTCATGATGCGCTTCATCTCAGCCCATGTAGACACTGGAGGATCACCATATCTTCTTCGACTAGTGACTAACTGATCCCAAAACCATAGCATACTCTGTGAACTCAATTGCTGCAAGTTTGACCTTTTTCTTCAGAGTAGTTGGTGGCAGTCAAAACCATCAAGCTTCCTTTCCCATCAAATATGCCTCAGGATCATTCTTGCCTTGGAAAGAGGAATCTTTAATTTTATACTGCTAAGGTTTCCATCCAGCTTCTCCTTGCTCTATCACGGGCTCTATCAATCGATCTCTTACCATGGTACCTTCTATGATGTCTATCTATCCAGATCATTCGAATCATACCCAACATTATCATCATACTCATCAGTGGCAACAACCTTATTTTTTGACGAGAATTATCACCTTGTTGGATCTTTGCAAACCGAGCTTCATGTTGGTTCAACTTATCATGAATGTCATTGAATTTCACATCCATCCGTTGGAACTGTTGTTGCATTGCCTGAAGCAGGAATTCAATCTTTTTAAAGTCTGACTTATCACCTTCAGAAGACATTGTCAACAAGTAATATCCTCACGTGTTTACACTCCTGTTTCACTCAAGTAATTTGGCTTTTCTCTACTAATGTCTCTCACACACTCGTGCCTTTTTCCCTTACTCTACCTTAACTCTATAGGTTCACAATCACACTAGAGACTCAGTCAAAGATTCAAACTCGTAAAATCAACTAATTCACCAAGTATTGTCACCAAGAATTTTTTTTTGAATTCTCTTTTTTTTTTTTTTTTTTGTCACAGAAAGGTGTGGCTAGGGCTAGGGTGACTCAAAGAAAGAATAAAAAAAATAAGAAAAAAATAAAAAAAATCACTAGAATGATAAAAAAATGAAAAATGGCCTAAAACTATAGGAAAACGATGGAATTTGGCCAAGATTCACTAGGTCATTTTCTTTCATCGTTTTCTTTAAAACGGGTACTCACTCGCCTCCTAACTCAACCAAAACTTCTATTTGAACAGTACCGCAAAAAAATTTTTTTTTTCTTCTTTTTTTTTTTCGAATTCTTTTCTTCTTCTTTTTTTTTCGAATTCTTTTCTTCTTTTTTTTTTGAATTCTTTTCTTCTTCTTTTTTTTTAACTCTGAGTGTTGCGGTTTCCTTGAAAGAGGAGCGGTGCGGCTAGGTTTTTTTTTTTTTGAGGGGTGAGGCTAGGGTTTTTTTTTTGAGGGGTGCAGCTAGGGTTTTTTTTTTTTGAGGGGTGCTGCTAGGGTTTTATTTTTGAGGGGTGCGGCTAGGGTTTTATTTTTAAGGGGTGCGGCTAGGGTTTTTTGTGTAATGAAATAAGTGGTGGCTAGGGTTTTAGGGTTAAGAAATAAGTGGCGGCTAGGAACACACAAACAAACCAGAAAGTGGAACGAACAAAAGAAAAAAAAATTGAAACAAAAAAAAAAAACCAAAAAAAAATCGAAAAGTGAGTGACGCACAAACAAACCAGAAAATCGGAACTTGAGCTCTGAATACCAACTGATGCGTACGGACAAGACAAAACGTAGCTTGGAATTTGAAGGAGCTGACACGCAAGAAGACAGAAGCAAAGTTGATGAATGACAACTTCTGAAACCTAGACCCGAAGCCTAAAGAGACTCGAACCCAAAGGTATTGGACCTTGACCCTACGAATAAGAATTCGAGAACCTAAGGTATAGCAATGGTGGATGGTGAAGAAGGAGGCGCCACAAGGAAGAAGACCTTGATAAGCCTAGTTGAGAGGGAACCCAAGAGAAAGGCACACTCAATTTCTGAAAATTCAATTAACTGATGTCCCCATCAATAGCATTTACAAGGTATTTATAATAATACCTAGTGATAGGATGATATTTTGTGAATTTTATATGTGCTAATATATTTTCTTTATTGATTTTTTATGCCTAAAAGAGCTTACTAATGTTTATTTTATGTTTTAGGTATTAAATATCAAAGTTGGAATAAAAAGAAGTTAAAAAGAGCAAAGTGCAGTATTTTCTGTCCAGCTTGAAAGATTGACGTTTTTGACCAATTTAACAACCTGATCTCAAGAAGTGGCCTTCATAGAAGTTGTAGAGGACTTCTCAAGGTTTCCAGAATATCCAAGATCGCAAAAATCGGAGTTCATTTGATGGGTCAAACGTCTAGACAAAATCAGTACGAAATTCTGGGCAGAAAAACGAGATTGAGAAGAAATTCCAACAAAAGCAAGTTCAAGACCAGATTTTGTTGAGAGAAGATAATTTCTTAATTTTATTTTGTCTTAGATCTGTAATTAATTAAAAAAAATAGGCCTTAGGAATTTTACTTAGAAAATAATTGTAAAAAGATGATGAGATAAAGGTAAGAGTTTGACTAGTCAAATTACTTGTTTCCCAAGTAAACTCTTATCTGAATCCCACATTGCTTAGGAAAGTCTTTTAAACTCTTCCTTAGGCCTATATAAAGAGCACAAGGCTCTCATAAACAGAATCCCTCAAATCCCTCACATCCCTCTTCTCCCTTTTCTCTTTTAGTCTTGTAGGATTTTCTTTAGGGTTTTTAATAAAATTTTATTTTTTTATTTTTAATTAGTTGCTGATTTCTTTATTATTTTTAATTCTGATTTTTGTTTTCTTTATTTAAATTAATATTGTTTGTGTGTTCTTGCTTGCTACTTTATAATCTTGATTAGTAATTCTGATTTTATATTATTAAAGATTGCTTCTTTGATTGTTTCTTGCATGATATTTGTGATCTTTATAATATATAACTTGAATTATATGATCTTGAATATGTCTAGTGAGTAGTTTTCTTATTCAGTTATGAGGTAAATTAATTATTTTTGGGAAAAGCATGTTGTGAGATTCTTGAACCTATTATATAATTGTTGATTAAGTATCCAAGATTCTCTGAGCACATTATAATGATTGTTTGTTTGATTAGATAGGGTGCACACTATTTAGTTAAACTAAATAATCTAGCGCCAGATTAAAAACATAAGTCCGTAATTGCTTGTGGAGTTAATCACTAGGGATGGAAGAGAATTAAGGTTTAGATTAAATAAACCGAGCTTATGTGTTTGTTATCTAATGTCAACCCATATCTTTCTTGTTGTTAATGCTGCTACAACTTATATCTAGAGAGCTTGTTCTAGGTAGGTTAAGTAGTTAGAGATTAGTTAAAGAGCTTGTTTTAACTAACGACTCAGTAAGGAAAGATGGTGTAACAGAGCTTGTTGTTATGCTACGGTTGACTATTTAATTGACAATAATATTTTGTAATCAATGATCAACATCAAAATCCAAGAATGATTGATTGCCTCGTAACTGAAGCTTTTTGCTATTTGTCTTTGATACTTAATAATTCTTGTTTTCTTTATTTTAGAATAGTCTCCAAAACCCCCAAAGTTCTTCTTTCCCTAAACCCTAAGATTAGATTTTTAATTTAATAATCAACTTAAAAAAATTCAGTCTCTGTGGGTTCGACCCTTGCTCCACTATCTACATAGTAGAGTTAGGAAAATTTATTTTTGGTGACTGACGACACTCATCACCTAGCACTTAAGCCCATAAACAAGTGGGCTGGAATTAAAGCCAATAGAAAATAAAACTAAACCCAAATTCATGCCTAAACCTAGTTACATAAAATAAATAGTCCAAGACACAACAAGACTCAAACGTGGGCTATCCAAACACTTAGCCCATCTTATTGTTAAGCTAAAATAAGATAGTAAACCATGCTCATGTCGTTTGGGCTTCCAAGCAAGTATAGATGTCTTGGGACTCTTCATGGAAGCTTCCTTGACACTTCAATGATGCCAGAGCTTGTTGCATGAATGAGGCTAGGGCTTGTTGCGTTTTCTTAGCTCGAGCTCGGGTAATTGGACCTCCTTGGATGACCAATGGATCCTTAGCATCACGAACATCACGAGCAAGTGGATCTCCATCTGGATCTCCATCACACAACATCACACAATACTTTATCATTGTACCTTCCAATTGAAAATGGCACCAATACTTGCTTGGTCACATTTACTTCTCTACAATTATTGAGCCATTGAAGTTTGTATGGTTTGGGATGTTTTGTAGTGGGTAAACTCAATTTGTCAACCAAATAAGTGCTAGCAACATTAGTGCAACTACCACCATCAATAATCAAATAGCATACCTTATTGTTGACGTGGCATCTAGTATGGAAAATATTTTCTCGTTGCACTTCATCTTCATCCTTAACTTGGGCACTTAATGCACGATAAGCTACAAGTGCTTCACCATATGCAGCAAACTCAACATATTCATCATCCTCATCAATGTCCTCCAATGGTGGCATCTCATCATCAACATCAGAATCTTCACTTACAACATCACCATCATCACGCATAATCATGACTCGTTTGTTTGGGCATTGTGATGCAATGTGTTCTCTTACCAAACATCTAAAACACTTAATGTCTCTACTCTTACCTTGGGATGCTTGGACAGCCTCGGGTTTGGGCTTTTGGACACTCTCACCCTTAGGCTTGAATGAGGATTCAGTCTTAAGTTTGAATGTAGTCCTATCATCCCTTCGAAAGGTGTTCAGTTTCCAAGAAGAAGACGAACTAGAACCTTGCATAAAACGAGATGAATAACCTTTTCTCTTGAGTTGCCTTTCAACATTTATAGCCATATGCAACATATCATCAAACTCCACATAGTGATGTAACTCCACTACATCAGTAATCTCATGATTCAATCCTTGTAAGAATCGAGCCATAGCAGCTTCACTATCCTCTTCAACATTAGCTCTGATCATGATAATTTCCATTTCTTTATGATAATCCTCAACACTCTTAGAACCTTGAGTGAGACCTTGTAACCATTGATAAAGCTCTCTATAGTAATGATTAGGAACAAACCTTTTTCTCTTAACACGTTTCATTTCATCCCATGTAACTATAGGTGGCTCTCTATTCCTACGTCTACCAAGCATGAGTTGGTCCCACTAAATGATTGTATAATCCGTGAACTCTACAGCAGCAAGTTTCACCTTTTTTTCTTCGGAATAGTTATGGCAATCAAAGACCATCTCCACTTTCTTTTCCCATTCTAAGTAAGCCTCAGGATCATTCTTACCTTGAAAGGAAGGAATCTTAAATTTGATACTCCCTAAATTTCCATCTATCCTATCATAATACCTATCTCCTTTATACTTATCTCCACGACCACCTTTATTACCATGGTTACCTTTTTAACACTTCTATTAAACTCATCATCATCAACTTTATCATCAAAGTCATTATTCACAACATTGCCATTCTCATGAGAAGTATCACTTTGCTTTACCTTAGCTAGGATAGCTTCATGTTCCTCCAACTTATCGTGAATATTATTAAACCTCAACTCTATCCTTGAAAATTGTTGTTGCATAGCTTGGAACGTGAACTCGATCTTACTCAAATCAGGCTTTTCACTATTAGAAGACATGATTTTCTCCTGCAAGAAACGTTAGTAAAAAGAAAAGGACCTCACAAGTATGACCTCACGTGTTTACACTAAATACATACAAGAATGTAACACTCACACTCGTGTTTCACACAATTTTAATATGGCTTTTCTCTACTAATGTTACTCACACACTTTTGCTTTTTTCCCTCACACAACTTTTCTTTATAGGTTCTATATTGAACTCAAGACTCAATCAAAAATCAGCTTATGGAATTCAACTATCAACCAGCAATAAACAAGCTAAGCACAAGATTTTAATCAAGGGAAAACAAAACAATGAAGACTCAACAAGACTTTGCAAGACTCAATAAGGCTGAAGAAGACTCTAATGAAACTAAACCTTGAAGGAAATATGCGTGTTTTGGGGTGTTTAATTAGGGTAGGGTTTAGCCAAAGGTGGGGTAGTTTTATCCTTTTATGTGGTAGGGTCAAAATGGTAATTTTAGGCAGTAGGGGTAGAATGGTAACAATGAATTTTTAAATTAGGCAAATAAGAAATCTCAAATCTCAAGAAAGAATGACTACCTCAAGATTTTGATGAAGCACACCTCCACGAATTGCCTTTGATGTTGCACTTGCTACACACGATGTAATAAATCCCCTCTTGAATTGATTTTTCTTTTCTCTTTTTTTTTCTCTTCTTTTTTTCTATTTTTTTTATATTTTACTAAATTAAACAAACAATGAAGAAAAAAACAAAAAGTCTAAATAATAAGAAGAGGTTTACTTGGGAAACAAGGCAACTTTTGACAAAAAACAAGCTAGTTTTAGTAGTAGCTTGTGTGGCAAAGAACGAGAGGGAACGGTGGCTTGTGAAACAAGTGGTCTTTATGTGATGTAGAGCTTTTGAAGGTTTCTTGGTGAGCAAGAAAATCTTTGGGATTTGGCTGCTTGGAGAACAAGATAGGGTTTACTTGGTGGCTAAGCAAAGGTAGGTTATTTTAATGAAGACAATAGGTTTGAGGGACAAACAATATTAGTGGTGGCTTGGAAAAGGATTCAAGATCAAGATTTGTCTAAAACAAGAAGACAAAGAAAAAAAAACAAAAACGAGACTCTCACGAATTGAACCTAAGCTCTGATACCAAATGATATGAACCTCTGATAGGATGATATTTTGTGAATTTTATATGTGCTAATATATTTGCTTTATTGATGTTTTAAACCTAAAAGAGCTTACTAATGTTTATTTTATGTTTTAGGTATTAAATATCAAAGTTGGAATAAAAAGAAGCTAAAAAGAGCAAAGTGCAGTATTTTCTGTCCAGCTTGGAAGATTGACGTTTTTGACCAATTTAACGACCTGATCTCAAGAAGTGGCCTTTATGGAAGTTGTAGAGGACTTCTCAAGGTTTCCAGAATGCATAAGATCGTAAAAATCAAAGTTCATTTGGTGGGTCAAACATCTAGACAAAATCAATACGAAATTCTGGGTAGAATAACGAGATTGAGAAGAAATTCCAACAATGCAAGTTCAAGACCAGATTTTGTTGAGAGAAAATAATTTCTTAATTTTATTTTGTCTTAGATCTGTAATTAATTAATAAAAATAAGCCTTAGGAATTTTATTTAGAAAATAATTGTAAAAAGATGATGAGATAAAGGTAAGAGTTTGACTAGTCAAATTACTTGTTTCCCAAGTAAACTCTTATTTGAATCCCACATTGCTTAGGAAAGTCTTTTAAACTCTTCCTTAGGCCTATATAAAGAGCACAAGGCTCTCATAAATAGGATCCCTCACATCCCTCTCATCCCTCTTCCCTCTTTTAGTCTTGTAGGATTTTTTTTAGGGTTTTTAATAAAATTTTATTTTATTTTATTTTTAATTAGTTGCAGATTTCTTTATTATTATTATTTCTGAAGTAGTTTTCTTTATTTAAGTTTATATTGTTTGTGTGTTCTTGCTTGCTAGTTTATAATCTTGATTATTAATTTTGATTTTATATTATTAAAGATTGTTTCTTTGATTGTTTCTTGCATGATATTTGTAATCTTTATAATATTAAACTTGAATTTTATGACCTTGAATATGACTAGTGAGTAGTTTTCTTATTCAGTTATGAGGTAAATTGATTATTCTTGGGAAAAAGCATGTTGTGAGATTCTGGAACCTATAATATAATTATTGATTAAATATCCAAGATTCTCTAAGCACATTATAATGATTGTTTGTTTGAATAGATAGGGTGCACACTATTTGGTTAAATTAAATAATCTACCGCCAAATTAAAAACATAAGTCCGTAATTGCTTGTGAAGTTAATCACTACGGATGGAGGAGAATTAACGTTTAGATTAAATGAACCGAGCTTATGTGTTTGTTATCTAATGTCAACCCATATCTTTCTTGTTGTTAATGCTGCTACAACTTATATCTAGAGAGCTTGTTCTAGGTAGATTAAGTAGTTAGAGATTAGTTAAAGAGCTTGTTTTAACTAATGACTCAGTAAGGAAAGATAGTGTAACAGAGCTTGTTGTTATGCTACGGTTGACTGTTTAATTGACAGTAATATTTTGTAATCAATAATCAACATCAAAATCCAAGAATGATTGATTGCCTTATAACTGAAGCTTTTTGCTATTTGTCTTTGATACTTAATAATTCTTTGTTTTCTTTATTTTAGAATAGTCTCCAAAACCCCCAAACTTCTTCTTTCCCTAAACCCTAAGATTAGATTTTTAATTTAATAATTAACTTAAAAAATTAAGTCTCAGTGGGTTCGACCCTTGCTCTGCTATCTACATAGTAGAGTTAGGAAATTTTAGTTTTGGTGACTAATGACACTCATCAACCTCACCGAAAGAAGATTAGGTTCAATGAAGAAGACGAAGAACACTTGAAGAAAAACAATAACAAGTTAAAAATGCAGCAAAGGAAAACAAAAATTAGAAGTAAAACCAAGACCCATTATGTAGAAACACAAGAACCTATGGTATTGGACCAAGACCTGTTGCTTAGAAAAGCAAGAACTTATGGTATATATATTGGTGGAAGGTAGAAGAACGCTACAAGGAATACCTTGATAAGTTCAAGAGTTCTCGAGAGAACCAAAGAGAGGAAGTCTCTCAATTTTATTACTAAAATCAATTGTGTTCTCCCCAAAGGGTTACATAACTATTTATAGGCAAATAGCAAACTTGCAGCACAAGTAATAGGAATCCTACTTTCCTAGCTTGCAGAATAGAAAATAGCAAACTTGCAGAACAAGCAATAGGAATCCTACTCTCCTAACTTGCAGAACAAGAAATAGAAACCCTACAAAATATATTATTTAAAAAGGAATTAGGCCTAAATTAAATTAAGACAATGTTCAACCCAATAATACTTAACTAAATAAAATATGCATCCAACCTAACTGCATTTCGGCCAACTACTTGTGTGTCTTCAAGAAGGTTGAACTTGGGCTTGGATCATGTTGTAGAAGACTTTATCATCCTCAATGCTCCAGCTTTGTTGGGCTTTCTCTCTAACAATATTAATGAAACCAGCCAAGGCTTGTTGCATTATCTTTGATTTAGCTCTTGTAATTGGACCTCCATGGATGCTCAAAGGATCACGATCATCACAAACTTGACTTAAGCTTTGTGAGCGTGGGTCTCCATCATTTCCGAATGTGGCCACTAGTGCACCAGCAGCTACTCCTACACTATAGCCCCCACCAGCACAAGCAGAGTTACCCCCACCAATCTTAGCTACTGAAAAGCGGGACCCCAAAGCTTATTGCAATGTGACTTTGATTAAAGAATTTAAAAAGCTGGATCCTCCTAAGTGTGAGGGGGACAGAGATCTGTTGGTCACAGAAAACTGGGTGAAGGCGGTCACTAAATCTTGAGTATATGCCATGTTCCGAAGAGGAAAAGCTGGGTTTGGCTGCTGATAGAGATCCACTTGCTTGTGATGTTCGTGATGCTAAGGATCCATTGGTCATCCAAGGAGGTCCAATTACCCGAGCTCAAGCTAAGAAGATGCAACAAGCCCTGGCCTTATTAATGCAACAAGCTTTGGCATCATTGAAGTGTCAAGGAAGCTTCCATGAAGAGTCCTAAGACATCTATACTTGCTTGGAAGCCCAAACGACATGAGCATGGTTTACTGTCTTATTTTAGCTTTACTGTCGTAAGGCTCAGTTATGTGAGCAGGACTATGAGCTTCATCATACTGATTTTCGAGCTAAGGGTAAAGGCAAAGAACAGATGAAGTGGAAGTCAGACGAGAAAGCCTCTAGTGATAGATATCCCTATAGGAGAAGTAGACTTTATGAAGAAGTTTCGATAGGGACTCCTTGACCTACTGGGATCAAGATAAATGATGAGAGATCCCGATATTTGACAGGCAGTACTGCTAGCTCATCGAGGAGTACAATGCAGATTTGAGCAATGTGGGAAGTTTCATGGATCACAGCCATGCCGGTTAGCGAGTGGCGCTTGTTTTAGGTGTGATGAGTAGGGACATATGATAAGAGATTGTCCCAAGAGGAACCAGAGGGTGTCCGAGGAATCAAAGAAGACCCCTCAACCATCGCCTAAGGCCACTGCTGCAGAAAAAGGAAAGAAAGCTGTGACCCAGGGATGAATATTTGCTATCGATGAGGAATCCGTGGATGCTTCGTCCAAGGTGATAAAGGGTAAGATTTAGTTGTTTGATATAAGTGTTACAACATTGTTTGATCCAGGCTCTACGCTTTCCTTTGTTTCACCCATGATTGCTATGAAAGTACCTATTGAGCCTAAGCCTTTACGACAATTATTGCGAATACGTACTCCATTTAAGGAATCACAAATGACAGTGTATTGTGGTTGTAAGCTACGGGTAGGAGAGAGAGAATTGATAGCTGACCTAATCCTACTGAATATGTATGGATTTGATGTTATTTTGGGTATGGATTGGTTAGCTAAGAATTATGTGATATTGGATTGCTATGCTAAAAATGTAATCTTTTCTTCTTCCGTTAGCTATGTTATAAATTTTAGAAGTGTTTAATGCAAAAGTATGTTGGTTATTTGACTTAATTGTAAATGAATTAATAGAAAGTAAGTTTTGTTATGTGAAGAATTTATAGCTTATGTGGTGGACGTAGAAAAAAAACGTCCCGAACTTCATGATATTCCTGTAGTTATGGAATTTTCAGATGTGTTTTTAGACGATCTTTCAGTCAAATCAATGCATAATTAAATCTTATGCTCACTCTATTCATGTCATGAGTGATGTAAAACGAGTGTTAAACATCAAGGTCTATGGCTGTCTATTCATTTCAAACATTTACTTTCACTTAAAGGATTTTGATACATTTCACTTTTAAAACAATACTTTCTCTTTTAAAATGATACATGTTTTTCGAAAAGTCATATGCTATGCATGAATGAACCTGAGTACACCAAGATATAGTTCAACCATTATTCAATATGATATTGTACCTACTTTGGGTAAATAGGTTGGCTATATTTACAGTAATCACGATTCCTCATTCACGTGTAACCTTCATACTATTATAACTTGTTAATCATTATGCATTTACATATAGTCTATCACTCTTTAAAAGTATTTATACATCAGCTTATACCACAAAAAGCACAAGGCTATCATGCCTTCACTAGTCATTGAGAGTCCACAATGCGTTTGTGTATATATTTATTTATGTGTATGTCAATAACATCCACATGTTACTAGATCATAGATCTCTCATCTTGCTTACAATATTGTGTAAATACATCTTTTCAAAACCAAATATCATCCACCCAAAATATCAATTCACTTTCCTTTTCTATAATCAATTCATAATCAATTGAAACAAAATGCATATCTATCCATACTCACGTATACATATCTATATAATTTCGATAAAATCACCAAACGTTAAAAGTACATTTCTTGTCAAGATCGTGCTGTCGCATCAATCCACAATATCTATATTTTAATATCATCCATAGTCACACATTACCATAAAACAATTCTCTTCAGTCTCAATCACCATGTCATATATAATTAGTAATTTACTTAATAAAAATACATTTCATATTCCATATCACTAATTATACAACCTTTATTATCTATTTCGTTTCCACAAGATACCGAAGTCATATTTCATAATCGTCTTATTAGACCAAAAATTAAAATTATGACTCCAAGAATAATATCCATTTCCATCATGAGGCAATTATCCCAATTCACATGCACATAATCCCAAGGTTATGCTAATACTAGTGTCTCATTTACCTCATTTGTCTCTATAGTATAGATTCAAATTCAACCATGTACTTTAGAATCTTTCTCAATAAATCATTTTAATCATTCTTTCTAAATCTCCATTTATGAGGAAGTCAGTAACTTCTACATAGGGCAATTTTATCTAAAATTCGGCAGCATAACGTTTAAGGAATCGGAACCTCCTGCAAGTAAAATTCAAAATTTTCAACCAATCCAAACCATTCCAAAAAAACTCAAATTTTCCAAGGTAATTCATTTCACTATAACAATAGCTCAAGTGCTTTTAATTCAACACTTTCTCCTACAATCTATCTTGAATCGTATCCACATAGTGTCATGGTTACGCCAACACAATTATCATGTAATGACCTTCTTCAACTTAAAAGCGTAACACTATATATCAAAGTCAAATGCACCCATGAACTATTATGTTCCCTTTGGATAATAAAGTCACATAATTATCTCATATGTTCACACAAGGTTAAATTTATCTATATTTACTTATCCTAACACCGTTACAATCCTTAATCTTCAAATATAACTTTAAACAACATTTCTTAAAATACTAACTATCTCCACACTTCATGGGACATTGTTTCCTATTTATTTCAATATGCAATCAATATTAAAACTATTAAATTTCAAGTTCCAATACCATTCGACAATTATCAACTATCTTAGCAACAGTCCATAATTTTTCTTAACCTTTATCCATATTTATAAGAAATCCAATTTCTTCAACGTTATGTCAAAGATCCTTAAGATACTTAAGACATATCCTAAAATATCAAGTCAATATCCCAAGCTCAATAATCAATATTATATTATTAACTTAACAATACTCCAATATTACACAATCATAATCACGTAAACACCATTTTTTTTATCTATACAATATAATACTAATGCAATCTTATAAAAGTATCTTACCTAGTATCAAAGTTGACGATTTAATCTCTCCCAAATTCGTTCATGCTCCAATCGTTCTTGTATAATTCCTACAAGTTCAAGCCCATATTCAAATTTAGAATTTTACGAATTTATTCAACAAAATAATAGTGATAAAATTATAATAAATTTTTCTTACCCTTTTTCTTCTTTCTTTCTTTTCTTTTCTTTTTCCCTTTTCTTCTTCTTTTCTTTTTTTTTTCTTTTCTGGTCTGAACCGGTTCAGATCGGTTCAACCTTGGCCGACCAGTTTAGCCATCCCTATGATGGAGATCCACTCGCTCGTCATGTTCGTGATGCTAAGGATCTATTGGTCATCCAAGGAGGTCCAATTACCCGATCGAGCCAAGAAGACGCAACAAGCCCTGGCCTCATTAATGCAACAAGCTCTGGCATCATTGAAGTATCAAGGAAGCTTCCATGAAGAGTCCCAAGACATCTATACTTGCTTGGAAGCCCAAACGACATGAGCATGGTTTACTGTCTTATTTTAGCTTAACAATAAGATGGGCTAAGTGTTTGAATAGCCCACGTTTGAGTCTTGTTGTGTCTTAGACTATTTATTTTATGTAACTAGGTTTAGGCATGAATTTGGGTTTAGTCTTATTTTCTGTTGGTGGTAATTCCAGCCCACTTGTTTGTGGGCTTAAGTGCTAGGTATTATTATAAATACCTTATAAACGCTATTGATGAACAGATCAGTTAATTGAATTTTCAGAAATTGAGTGTGCCTTTCTCTTGGGTTCCCTCTCAACTAGGCTTATCAAGGTCTTCTTCCTTGTGGCGCCTCCTTTTTCACCATCCACCATTGTTATACCTTAGGTTCTCGAATTCTTATTCATAGGGTCAAGGTCCAATACCTTTGGGTTCGAGTCTCATTAGGCTTCGGGTCTAGGTTTTCAGAAGTTGTCATTCATCAGTCTTGCTGTCCTATTGCGTTTTCAGCTCCTTCAAATTCCAAGCTACGTTTTCTTTTGTCCGTGCGCATCAATTGGCATCAGAGCTCAAGTTTTGATTTCTGGTTTGTCTGTGTCACTCACTTTTCGATTTCTGGTTTGTCTGTGTCAGTCACTTTTCAATTTCTAGTTTGTCAGTGCGTCACTCACTTTTCAATCACAACCCTAGCAGCATCCCTCCAAAAAAAACCCTAGCCGCATCCCTCCAAAAAAAACCCTAGCCGCATCCCTCCAAAAAAAAAAAACCCTAGCCGCATCCCTCCAAAAAAACCCTAGCTGCATCCCTCCAAAAAAAACCCTAGCCGCATCCCTCCAAAAACCCTAGCCGCACTTCTTCAGCCACATATTTCAACGCTAGTCACACGCCTACTCTTTTCAAGGAAACCGCAAACCTCAAATTAAAAAAAAGAGGAAAAAAAACAAAGAATTCAAAAAAAATGTTGCGGTACTGTTCAAACAGAAAATTTTGGTTGAGTTAGAAGGCGTGTGAGTACCGGTTTTAAAGAAAACGACGAAAGAAAACAAACTCGTAAAACTTTGTTTCACGGGCCACACCCTATCTTGGCCAAATTCCATCGTTTTCTTATAGTTTTAGGCCATTTTTCATTTTTTTGTCCTAGTGATTTTTTTTTATTTTTTTCTATTTTTATTTTATTTTTTTTCTTTCTTTGAGTCACCCTAGCCGCACCTTTCTGTGAAAAACAACAAAAGGGAGAAGAATTCAAAAAAAAAGGAAAATACTTGGTGGAAATACTTGGGGAATTAGTTGATTCTGCGAGGTTGATTCTTTGACTGAGTTCTAGTGCGATTGTGAACCTGCAGAGTTAAGGTAGAGTAAGGGAAAAAGGCCTGAGTGTGTGAGAAACATTAGTAGAGAAAAGCCAAATTACTTGAGTGAAACACGAGTGTAAACACGTGAGGATATCTTTGTTGAAAATGTCTTCTGAAGGTGATAAGTCCGACTTTAAAAAGATTGAATTCATGCTTCAGGCAATGCAACAACAGTTCCAACGGATGGACGTGAAATTCAATGACATTCATGATAAGTTGAACCAACATGAAGCTCGGTTTGTAAAGATCCAGCAAGGTGATACTTCTCGTCTAAAAAGTAAGGTTGTTGCCAATGACGAGTATGATGATAATGTTGGGTATGATTCGAACGAAGAGTCTAGGATAGATAGACATCATAGAAGGTACCATGGGTATAGAGATCAAGTTGATAGAGCTCGTGATAGAGGCAAGGAGAAGATGGATGGAAACCTTGGCAGTATAAAATTGAAGATTCCTCCTTTCCCAGGCAAAAATGATCCTAAGGCATATTTGGAGTGGGAAAGGAAGCTTGAAATGGTGTTTGACTACCACCACTACTCTGAAGAAAAGAAGGTCAAACTTGCAGCAATTGAGTTCACAGAGTATGCTATGGTTTGGTGGGATCAGTTAGTCACTAGTAGAAGAAGATATGGTGATCCTCTAGTGTCTACATGAGGTGAGATGAAGCGCATCATGAGGAAGAGATTTATTCCTACTCATTACTACAGAGAGTTATACCAGAAGCTCCAAAGTCTTACCCAGGGCTCAAACAGTGTTGAGGATTACTACAAAGAGATGGAAATAACCATGATCCGTGCCAATATCCAGGAGGATGCAGAAGCTACTATGGCTCGTTTTCTCCAAGGCTTAAACCGTGAGATTGCCAATGTAGTAGAGTTGCAGCATTACATGGATTTAGAGGAGATGCTGCATGTGGCCATCAAAGTGGAAAGGCAACTTAAAAGGAAAGGTACATCTCATTTTACTTCTAGTTCAGTTCCTGTTTGGAAATCTAACACCTTTCATTGGGATGATAAGCCTGTGTCTACTCCTAAGTCAGAGAGCTTTGCTAAGCCCAAGCTTGAGGGCCCTCCAAAGCCCAAGACTGAATCTGCCCAAGCATCCCAAAGCAGGACACGTGACATTAAGTGTTTCAAGTGTTTAGGTCGTGGACATATTGCCTCACAGTGTCCCAATCATCGAGTGATGATCATGCATGGAAATGGAGATTGATAGGATGATATTTTGTGAATTTTATATGTGCTAATATATTTTCTTTATTGATGTTTTATGCCTAAAAGAGCTTACTAATGTTTATTTTATGTTTTAGGTATTAAATATCAGAGTTGGAATAAAAAGAAGCTAAAAAGAGCAAAGTGCAGTATTTTCTGTCCAGCTTGGAAGATTGACGTTTTTGACCAATTTAACGACCTAATCTCAAGAAGTGGCCTTCATGGAAGTTGTAGAGGACTTCTCAAGGTTTCCATAATGTCCAAGATCGTAAAATTTGGAGTTCATTTGGTGGGTCAAACGTCTGGACAAAATCAGTACGAAATTCTGGGCAGAAAAACGAGATTGAGAAGAAATTCCAACAAAGCAAGTTCAAGACCAGATTTTGTTGAGAGAAGATAGTTTCTTAATTTTATTTTGCCTTAGATCTGTAATTAATTAATAAAAATAGGCCTTAGGAATTTTACTTAGAAAATAATTGTAAAAAATGATGAGATGAAGGTAAGAGTTTGACTAGTCAAATTACTTGTTTTCCAAGTAAACTCTTATCTGAATCCCACATTGCTTAGGAAAGTCTTTTAAACTCTTCCTTAGGCCTATATAAAGAGCACAAGGCTCTCATAAACAACATCCCTCAAATCCCTCACATCCCTCTCTTCCCCCTCTTCTCTCTTGTTTAGTTTTAGGGTAGATTTAATAGAAATTTTATTTTTATTATTTTGCTTATTTCTTTATTATTTTTAATTCTGATTTTGTTTTCTTTATTTAAATTAATATTGTTTGTGTGTTCTTGCTTGCTAGTTATAATCTTGATTAGTAATTCTGATTTTATATTATTAAAGATTGCTTCTTTGATTGTTTCTTGCATGATATTTGTAATCTTTATAATATATAACTTGAATTTTATGATCTTGAATATGTCTAGTGAGTAGTTTTCTTATTCAGTTATGAGGTAAATTGATTATTCTTGGGAAAAGCTTGTTGTGAGATTCTTGAACCTAGTATATAATTGTTGATTAAGTATCCAAGATTCTCTGAGCACATTATAATGATTGTTTGTTTAATTAGATAGGGTGCACACTATTTAGTTAAATTAAATAATCTACCGCCGGATTAAAAACATAAGTCCGTAATTGCTTGTGGAGTTAATTACTAGGGATTTAGGAGAATTAAGGTTTAAGTTAAATAAACCGCGCTGAGTGAGTTTGTTACTTAATGTTGTCTCAAATCTTTCTAGATATTAATGCTGCTATTAAAACTTAATTTATAGCGCTGAGCATATGTAAATTTTGATAGTTAGAGATTAATTAAGACGCTGAGCCTTTAATTAACAACACAGTAAGGAAAGATAGGTGTAATTGGACGCTGGGGAATTACACTACGGTTGATTATTTAATTGACAATAATATTTTGTAATCAATGATCAACATCAAAATCCAAGAATGATTGATTGCCTCGTAACTGAAGCTTTTTGCTATTTGTTTTTTTTTATTTAATAATTCTTGTTTTCTTTATTTTAGAATAGTCTCCAAAACCCCCAAACTTCTTCTTTCCCTAAACCCTAAGATTAGATTTTTAATTTAATAATTAACTTAAAAAATTCAGTCTCTGTGGGTTCGACCCTTGCTCCACTATCTACATAGTAGAGTTAGAAAATTTTATTTTTGGTGACTCACGACACTCATTAGAGATGTTGTAGAAGACTTTATCATCCTCCATGCTCAAGCTTTGTTGGGCTTTTTCTCTAGCAATATTAATGAAACCAGCCAAGGCTTGTTGCATTATCTTTGATTTAGCTCTTGTAATTGGACCTCCATGGATGCTCAAAGGATCACGAACATCACGAACATGACTTGAGCTGTGTGAGCTTGATGGGTCTCCATCACATGGTGCCCATGCAAGCTAGCCACCTATTGTTGGGTAGACCGTGGTAGTATGATCGGAAAGTCATCGACGACGGTTACACTAACTGTTACTCCTTTACTATGGATGGCAAGAAGATTGCTCTTGCTCCCCTTAGCCCCAAGGAGATTTATGAGGACCAATTAAGGCTAAAGGAGCAACATGACGAGCAAAGGAAGCAAGCTAAAGAAAAGAAGGAAAACAAGGACAGCAAAACAGTGAGTTGCTATGCCAAACCCCGAGATGTGAAGACTGCATTTCTTGCTAAGTCTCCTATCCTGTTACTCTTATTTAAAGATTTTTATTTTATTGATGCTGAACTCCATGATACTTTGCCTACTGATGTTGTCTCATTGTTGCAGGAGTTCGAGGATGTACTCCCTGAGGAGATCCCAAGTGGAATACCATCGATTCGTGGGATCGAGCACACGATTGACCTTGTCCCCGGAGCTGCCATTCCTAACCATCCAGCCTACAGAAGTAATCCCGAGGAGACAAAGGAGCTTCAAAGGCAAGTTGAGGAGCTCATGAGAAAAGGTTATGTGAGAGAGAGCAGGAGTCCATGCGCCGTGCCTGTGCTACTATGCCAAAAAAAGATGGGATGTGGAGGATGTGCTTTGACTGCCGAGCCGTCAACAAAATCACTGTAAAGTACCGCTATCCTATTCCTAGGCTAGATGACATGCTTGATGAGTTGCATGGTGCATGCATGTTTTCTAAAATCGATTTAAAGAGCGGATATCACCAAATTTGTATGAAAGAAGGTGATGAATGGAAAACCGCATTTAAGACTAAACATGGTCTCTACGAGTGGTTAGTTATGCCTTTTGGCTTGACTAATGCACCCAGTACATTCATGCGATTAATGAACCATGTTTTACGTGATTTCATTGGTAAGTATGTGGTTGTTTATTTTGATGACATTTTGATCTACAGTAAGAGTCTGCATGAGCATGTTGAGCATCTTAGGAATGTTCTTACTAGTTTAAGGAATGAAAGTTTGTATGCCAATCTTAAGAAATGTACATTCTGCACTGATAAGATTGATTTCCTTAGGTATGTAGTTTCTTCACATGGCATTCTGTTGATAATGAGAAAGTTAAGGCAATTAAAGATTGGCCTGTACCTAAGTCTGTTTCTGAGGTGCGTAGTTTCCATGGTTTAGCTAGTTTCTATCGTTGATTCGTTAGAGATTTTAGCACTATAACTGCACCTTTGACCGAAGTGGTCAAAAAGAATGTTGCATTTTATTGGGGTCCTGCACAAGAGCATGCTTTTAATTTGTTCTGCTCCTTTGTTATCTTTGCTTGACTTTACTAAAACTTTTGAGATTGAGTGCGATGCCTCAGGTGTAGGTATTGGAGCTGTGCTTATGCAGGAAAAACATCCAATTGCTTTCTTTAGTGAGAAGTTAAGTGGAGCAGCACTTAACTATCCCACATATGACAAGGAGATGTACGAGTTAGTGAGGGCCTTGGAGACATGGCAACATTACTTGTGGCCCAAAGAATTTGTCATCCACACTGATCACGAGTCCTTGGAGCATCTAAAAGGACAGAGTAAGCTGAATAGGCGTCATGCCAAGTGGATAGAGTTCATTGAGACGTTCCCATACGTGATCAAGTACAAACAAGGTAAAGAGAACGTCGTAGCTGATGCGTTATCTCGTAGGTATACTCTTATCACTACTCTTGATGCTAAACTTTTAGGATTTGAGTATATCAAAGAACAGTATGCTGATCATGTTGATTTTGGTAATGTTTATGATGCATGTGCTACATCTGGCTTTGGCAAGTTCTTTAGGCATGATGGGTTCATATTTAGAGAAAATAAATTATGTGTGCCTAGGAGTTCATTGCGCGAGCTGCTAGTTAGAGGAGCTCATAGTGGAGGATTACGGGTCACTTCGGGGTTAGGAAAACTCTAGCTGTTTTGCAAGAACAGTTCTTTTGGCCTAACATGAGGAGAGACATAGAGAGATTATGTGATAGTGATAGGATGATATTTTGTGAATTTATATGTGCTAATATATTTTCTTTATTAATGTTTTATGCCTAAAAGAGCTTACTAATGTTTATTTTATGTTTTAGGTATTAAATATCAAAGTTGGAATAAAAAGAAGCTAAAAAGAGCAAAGTGCAGTATTTTCTGTCCAGCTTGAAAGATTGACATTTTTGACTAATTTAACGACCTGATCTCAAGAAGTGGCCTTCATAGAAGTTGTAGAAGACTTCTCAAGGTTTCCAGAATGTCCAAGATCGCAAAAAAATGGAGTTCATTGGATGGGTCAAACGTCTAGACAAAATCAGTACGAAATTTTGGGCAGAAAAACGAGATTGAGAAGAAATTGCAACAAAGCAAGTTCAAGACCAAATTTTGTTGAGAGAAGATAATTTATTAATTTTATTTTGTCTTAGATCTGTAATTAATTAATAAAAATAGGCCTTAGGAATTTTATTTGGAAAATAATTGTGAAAAGATGATGAGATAAAGGTAAGAGTTTGACTAGTCAAATTACTTGTTTTCCAAGTAAACTCTTATCTGAATCCCACATTGCTTAGGAAAGTCTTTTAAACTCTTCCTTAGGCCTATATAAAGAGCACAAGGCTCTCATAAACAGTATCCCTCAAATCCCTCACATCCCTCTCTTCCCCCTCTTCTCTCTTGTTTAGTTTTAGAGTAGATTTAATAGAAATTTTATTTTGCTTATTTCTTTACTATTTTTAATTCTGATTTTGTTTTCTTTATTTAAATTAATATTGTTTTTGTGTTCTTGCTTATTAGTTTATAATCTTGATTATTAATTCTGATTTTATATTATGAAAGACTGATAGTTTAATTGTTTATTGCATGATAATTGTCTTCTTTATAATATTAAACTTGAATTTTATTATCTTGAATATGTCTAGTGAGTAGTTTTTTTATTCAGTTATGAGGTAAATTGATTATTCTTGGAAAAAGCATGTTGTGAGATTCTTGAACCTATTATATAATTGTTGATTAAGTATCCAAGATTCTTTGAGCACATTATAATGATTGTTTGTTTGATTAGATAGGGTGTACACTATTTAGTTAAATTAAATAATCTATAGCCAGATTAAAAACATGAGTTCGTAATTGCTTGTGGAGTTAATCACTAGGAATGGAAGAGAATTAAGGTTTAGATTAAATAAACCGAGCTTATGTGTTTGTTATCTAATGTCAACCCATATCTTTCTTGTTGTTAATGCTGCTACAACTTATATCTAGAGAGCTGGTTCTAGGTAGGTTAAGTAGTTAGAGATTAGTTAAATAGCTTATTTTAACTAACGACTCAGTAAGGAAAGATGGTGTAACAGGGCTTGTTGTTATGCTACGGTTGACTATTTAATTGACAGTGATATTTTGTAATCAATGATCAACATCAAAATCCAAGAATGATTGATTGCCTCGTAACTGAAGCTTTTTGCTATTTGTCTTTGATACTTAATAATTCTTGTTTTCTTTATTTTATAATAGTCTCCAAAACCCCCAAACTTCTTCTTTCCCTAAACCCTAAGACTAGATTTTTAATTTAATAATTAACTTAAAAAATTCAGTCTCTGTGGGTTCGACCCTTGCTCCGCTATCTACATAGTAGAGTTAGGAAATTTTATTTTTGGTGACTGACGACGCTCATCAAATTTTGGTGCCGTTGCCGGGGATTGAATTTTTGTTTAAGTTAATTATTTTAAATTAAAGTCTACTTTTTTTTCTTTTCTTTTTCAGGGATTGCTTATCTAAGAAGGATTCTAGTCACAAACTTCAAAAGATTAGGGAGTACATACAAGCAACCCAAAGTGTGGTGCCACAAACACCACAACATCCACCACCACTACCTCCCAAGACGAGAAGTGAGAGGACTCCATGGAGCAACCTTATGAATCATACTATAATTATGACCCATACTATAATTATGAACCACACTATGATACCTACTATCAAGGATGGTGGGATCATTCTAATTTTAGTTATGGGAATCAATATGAGGTTTACAATGTGCCATTCCAAGATACATATCAAGCTCCACCTCAAGACTCAGGTATGCCTCCACCTCAAGAATCAGGTATGCCTCTTGAAGATATTGTTAAGACTCTTGAGATTAAAACTTTACAATTGTCACAAGAGGCTGATGTTTATATAAAGAATATTGATCACCATGTGAGTCAAATAATGAATTCTTTAAGTAACATTGAAGCTATGACCTCTCAACTGGTGGAGAATCCAAGAGATAATGTTACTAACATCACCTTGAAAAGTGAAAGGGCAATTGAATCCAAGGAAAGTGCAAATGAAGATGTCGACAACTTTATAGAAAGGGAGAATGAAACCGATTTCAATATTAAAGGTGGAGTTGTTGACATGCACAAGGTAAAAGAGAGAGAGAATTTCGACAACTTTATAAAGCACTATGAGGATGTTGAAATCAAGGAATTCAAAGCTGAGGTAAGTGATAAACAAATTCCTTTTAATGCTTCTACTTACCCTCCTCCTTTTCCTAGTAGGTTTGCAAGGGCTACAAACGAAGAGCAAGACAAGGAGACCTTGAAGACATTTAGGAAAATGGAAGTTAATATTCCTCTCCTTGATGAAATTAATGATCAAGTGCTTTGCGATGCCAAGTTTTTAAGGGAACTATGCACTTCCAAGAGGAAATTAAAAGGTGATGAAAAGCAGGTTCTTAAAGATGAGCTAGAAATAGCCACAAGTAAAAATCTTGAGAATGAGGAACTCGAGAGACCGATAAAAAAGTTGAGGTCTGGGATTGGATGACGGAAGGTGGAGCAGTCGAGCTAATGACATTAAACAAAAGCGCTACTTGGGAGGCAACCCAAGGATGTAAAACGAGGGAGTACTTCTATCCTTACTTGTATTACCATTTAATTTTTGAGTTTTTATTGTTCTTCTTCGCATGCTAGACTTACTTTGAGGACAAAGTAAGATTTAAGTGTGGGGGAGAATATTGGTTTATGAGTCTATAGAGTTTTTTTTTAGGAACTGAAATTTTTTTTTTGAAAAAAAGGGGTCAAATTTTTGAGAGTTTTAAAGATCATGATATGTTTTCTTTCTTTTAAGGATTGATTCTAAACTAAAACATAGTTTTATAAAAGAGTTGAGAGTATTTTGATTGTTATTATTGTTGAAGTGAGTACTTTCTAAAGAATTTATGTGAGTTCATGATTAAATATGATTGCTCATATGATATTGATAATGTGATTAGTTCATTGAAGTTGATATAAGCAAAGGATAAATAGACAAAAACAAAAAAAAAAACATAAAAAGAGAAGAAAAATAGAGGTTGAAAGCTTTAAATTCTACTCCAATGTTTTGAGTTACTCGATCTTGTTGATTAAATTCTTGAAGTGACTTAAAATATGAGTATGCAAAGCACTCTAAAAGAGGGCTTACTTGTTGTGTAACCGGGTGTTGGTATCACCAATATTAACATTCGCATAAAAAGGCAAGTACTTAGGGAAAGCATTATTGAAACCTCAAAAGACACAAAAAAAGAAGGAAGAGAAAATAAAAAACTATTGACTTTGTTTGTAGTAATGTAAATTGGATAATTGCAAAGTTGATGTTATATGTTTCAATTGTGTTGATTGTGAATTTTGCATGAATTTATTTAGAAGTATGCATGAATATGAGAAGTAATGATTAGAATATGGTTGACTTGATTATTTGACTCTTGTTGAAGTTATGAGTTAAGAATTGAAAGATTTGAAAATATGTTCATGATCTTAATCTTGTTTTAAGTCTTAATTTTTAATTTTTGAGTCTTATTTTGAATTTTTAGGATTGAGTCTTAAGTAAAAGATTTTGTGAGTATATCTTCTGAAAGCCCTCACGAGACACAACTCGTCCACTAGGGGTGTCCTAGGGGTTTAAAGGCTTATTGCATAAGCTAAATGCAAATCGTGATTCCTACAAAAGTGAGTTAGGATTTAAGATTTGGAATTTAGGATTTAGTTCTTTAGGAAGTTAGTTTAGGTTTTGCTAGAGGACTAGCAAAAGCTAAGTGTGAGGGAATTTGATAGGATGATATTTTGTGAATTTATATGTGCTAATATATTTTCTTTATTAATGTTTTATGCCTAAAAGAGCTTACTAATGTTTATTTTATGTTTTAGGTATTAAATATCAAAGTTGGAATAAAAAGAAGCTAAAAAGAGCAAAGTGTAGTATTTTCTGTCCAGCTTGAAAGATTGACATTTTTGACTAATTTAACGAACTGATCTCAAGAAGTGGCCTTCATAGAAGTTGTAAAGCACTTCTCAAGGTTTCCAGAATGTCCAAGATCGCAAAAAATGGAGTTCATTTGATGGGTCAAAAGTCTAGACAAAATTAGTACGAAATTCTGGGCAGAAAAACGAGATTGAGAAGAAATTCCAACAAAGCAAGTTCAAGACCAGATTTTGTTGAGAGAAGATAATTTATTAATTTTATTTTGTCTTAGATATGTAATTAATTAATAAAAATAGGCCTTAGGAATTTTATTTAGAAAATAATTGTAAAAAGATGATGAGATAAAGGTAAGAGTTTGACTAGTCAAATTACTTGTTTTCCAAGTAAACTCTTATCTGAATCCCACATTGCTTAGGAAAATCTTTTAAACTCTTCCTTAGGCCTATATAAAGAGCACAAGGCTCTCATAAACAGCATCCCTCAAATCCCTCACATCCCTCTCTTCCCCCTTTTCTCTCTTGTTTAGTTTTAGAGTAGATTTAATAGAAATTTTATTTTGCTTATTTCTTTATTATTTTTAATTCTGATTTTGTTTTCTTTATTTAAATTAATATTGTTTGTGTGTTCTTGCTTGTTAGTTTATAATTTTGATTATTAATTCTGATTTTATATTATGAAAGATTGATAGTTTAATTGTTTATTGCATGATAATTGTCTTCTTTATAATATTAAACTTGAATTTTATGATCTTGAATATGTCTAGTGAGTAGTTTTTTTATTCAGTTATGAGGTAAATTGATTATTCTTGGGAAAAGCATGTTGTGAGATTCTTGAACCTATTATATAATTGTTGATTAAGTATCCAAGATTCTCTGAGCACATTATAATGATTGTTTGTTTGATTAGATAGGGTGCACACTATTTAGTTAAATTAAATAATCTACAGCCAGATTAAAAACATAAGTCCGTAATTGATGAGTGTCGTCAGTCACCAAAAATAAAATTTCCTAACTCTACTATGTAGATAGCGGAGCAAGGGTCGAACCCACAGAGACTGAATTATTTAAGTTAATTATTAAATTAAAAATCTAATCTTAAGTTTTACGGAAAGAAGAAATTTTGGGGTTTTGGAGTTTTGTAAGCTATGCCTAAAAGAGAGAAAGCAAGGATTATTAAATATCAAAAACAAATATGAAAAAGCTTCAGTTACAAGGTAATTAATTATTCTTGGATTTAGATGTTGATCATTGATTACAAAATATTATTGTCAATTAAATAGTCAACCGTAGCATAACAACAAGCTCTGTTACACCATCTTCCCTTACTGAGTCGCTAGTTAAAACAAGCTCTTTAACTAATCTCTAACTACTTAACCTACCTAGAACAAGCTCTCTAGATATAAGTTGTAGCAGCATTAACAACTAGAAAGATATGGGTTGACATTAGATAACAAACACATAAGCTCGGTTCATTTAATCTAAACCTCAATTCTCCTCCATCCCTAGTGATTAACTCCATAAGCAATTACGGACTTATGTTTTTAATCTGGCAGTAGATTATTCAATTAAATTAAATAGTGGGCCCTACCATCTAATCAAGCAAATAATCATGCAAATGTGCTCAGAGAATCTTAGATACTTAATCAACAATTATATTATAAGCTCAAAATCTCACAACATTCTTTTTCCCAAGAACAATGAATTTACCTCATAACTGAATAAGAAAACTACTCACTAGACATATTCAAGATCATAAAATTCAAGTTATATATTATAAAGATTACAAATATCATGCAAGAAACAATCAAAGAAGCAATCTTTAATAATATAAAATCAGAATTACTAATCAAGATTATAAACTAGTAAGCAAGAACACACAAACAATATTAATTTAAATAAAGAAAACAAAATCAGAATTAAAAATAATAAAGAAATCAGCAACTAATTAAAAATAAAGAAAAAAATAAAATTTTATTAAAAACCCTAAAGAAAATCCTACAAGACTAAAAGAGGGAAGAGGGATAAGAAGGATGTGAGGGATTAGAGAGATGCTGTTTATGAGAGCCTTGTGCTCTTTATATAGGCCTAAGGAAGAGTTTAAAAGACTTTCCTAAGCAATGTGGGATTCAGATAAGAGTTTACTTGGGAAACAAGTAATTTGACTAGTCAAACTCTTACCTTTATCTCATCATCTTTTTACAATTACTTTCTAAGTAAAATTCCTAAGGCCTATTTTTATTAATTAATTACAGATCTAAGACATAATAAAATTAAGAAATTATCTTGTCTCAACAAAATCTTGTCTTGAACTTGCTTAGTTGGAATTTCTTCTCAATCTCGTTTTTCTGCCCAGAATTTCGTACTGATTTTGTCCAGACGTTTGACCAACCAAACGAACTCCAATTTTTGCGATCTTGTGCATTCTGGAAACCTTGAGAAGTCCTCTACAACTTCCATGAAGGCCACTTCTTGAGATCAGGTCGTTAAATTGGTCAAAAACGTCAATCTTTCAACCTGGACAGAAAATACTGCACTTTGCTCTTTTTAGCTTCTTTTTATTCCAACTTTGATATTTGATACCTAAAACATAAAATAAACATTAGTAAGCTCTTTTAGGCATAAAACATCAATAAAGAAAATATATTAGCACATATATAATTTGCAAAATATCATCTTATCAGTAATTGCTTGTGGAGTTAATCACTAGGGATGGAAGAGAATTAAGGTTTAGATTAAATAAACCGAGCTTATGTGTTTGTTCTCTAATGTCAACCCATATCTTTCTTGTTGTTAATGCTGCTACAACTTATATCTAGAGAGCTAGTTCTAGGTAGGTTAAGTAATTAGGGATTAGTTAAAGAGCTTATTTTAACTAACGACTCAGTAAGGAAAGATGGTGTAACAGAGCTTGTTGTTATGCTACGGTTGACTATCAACATCAAAATCCAAGAATGATTGATTGCCTCATAACTGAAGCTTTTTGCTATTTGTCTTTGATACTTAATAATTCTTGTTTTCTTTATTTTAGAATAGTCTCCAAAACCCCCAAACTTCTTCTTTCCTAAACCCTAAGATTAGATTTTTAATTTAATAATTAACTTAAAAAATTCAGTCTCTGTGGGTTCGACCTTTGCTCCGTTATCTACATAGTAGAGTTAGGAAATTTTATTTTTGGTGACTGACGACACTCATCAGATAGATGCATTTCATGTAGGCAAGCTAAATCTAGAGTTCATAATCATGGTTTATATACTCCTTTACCCATTCCTACTACTCCATGGACTGATATCTCTATGGATTTTGTTTTGGGCTTGCCTAAAACAAAAAACAAAACACGGTAGAGATTCTATTTTTGTTGCGGTTGACAAGTTCTCTAAGATGGCTCATTTCATCGCTTGCCACAAGACGGATGATGCGAGCAACGTTGCTGACCTTTTCTTCAAAGAGATAGTACATCTACATGGTGTACCAAGGACCATTGTTTTTGATCGAGATGCCAATTTCCTTAGTTACTTTTGGAAGACGTTATGGGGAAAGTTGGGAACTAAATTGTTATTCTCCACCACTTGTCACCCCCAGACTAAAGGACAGACTGAGGTCGTCAACCAAACCCTATCTACATTATTGAGGTCCATTATTCAGAAGAATTTGAAGAATTGGGAAGATTGCTTGCCACATGTGGAGTTTGCATATAACCGCAGTGTCCACTCCACTGCGAGTTGCTCTGCATTCGAAGTTGTTTATGGCTTCAATCCTCTTACTCCCTTGGATTTGTTGCCATTACTTAGTGCTGAGCAGAGTAACTTGGATGGAGAACAGAAAGCTAAGTTTGTGAAGCAACTCCATGAGAGAGTACATCAAGCTATTGAAAAGAAGACTGAGCAGTATACCACCCAAGCAAATAAGCATCGAAAGAAAGTAGTCTTTGAGCCTGGTGATTGGGTTTGGGTGCATATGAGAAAGGAGAGGTTTCCTGTTTAGCGACGAACCAAGCTGCATCCCTGAGGAGATGGACCATTCCAAGTCATAGAGAAGATCAACGATAATGCCTACCGATTGGATCTTTCTGGTGAGTATGGTGTATCTGCTACTTTTAATATTTCTGATCTTTCTCCCTTTTCTTTTGATGAAGGTATATGCGATTTGAGGACAAATCCTTTTGAGGAGAGGGGGAATGATGGAGATCCACTCGCTCGTGATGTTCGTGATGCTAAGGATCCATTGGTCATCCAAGGAGGTCCAATTACCCGAGCTCGAGCCAAGAAGACGCAACAACCCTGGCCTCATTAATGCAACAAGCTCTGGCATCATTGAAGTGTCAAGAAAGCTTCCATGAAGAGTCCCAAGACATCTATACTTGCTTGGAAGCCCAAACGACATAAGCATGGTTTGCTATCTTATTTTAGCTTAACAATAAGATGGGCTAAGTGTTTGAATAGCCCACATTTGAGTCTTGTTGTGTCTTGGACTATTTATTTTATGTAACTAGGTTTAGGCATGAATTTGGGTTTAGTCTTATTTTTTGTTGGTGTTAATTCCAGCCCACTTGTTTATGGGCTTAAGTGCTAGGTATTATTATAAATACCTTATAAACGCTATTGATGAACATATCAGTTAATTGAATTTTCAGAAATTGAGTGTGCCTTTCTCTTGGGTTCCCTCTCAACTAAGCTTGTCAAGGTCTTCTTCCTTGTGGCGCCTCCTTTTTCACCATCCACCATTGTTATACCTTAGGTTCTCGAATTTTTATTCGTAGGGTCAAGGTCCAATACCTTTGGGTTCGAGTCTCTTTAGGCTTCGGGTCTAGGCTTTCAGAAGTTTTCATTCATCAGTCTTGCCGCTGTCCTGTTGCGTTTTCAGCTCCTTCAAATTCCAAGCTACGTTTTCTTTTGTCCGTGCGCATCACATCCCTGATCGGTTTGGCCACCATTGGCCTCCATCATCGCTGGTTTAGCCCTTCCAAAGCTAGCTGGGGTTGCGATGAAGCCGTTTCTCTTCTCCTTTTCCAGATCGACGGTGGCAGCGGCGGATCTAAAACAGCGGCTGGTCCCTCTTTTTCCCCCTTTTCTCCCTTTCTTTTCTCTTTTCCCCTTCACCGTCGGCTATCCTCTTCTCTCTATTTACCTTCACTGGTGACGAAAGTGTGGTGGCGGTGCTCGAATCGACCGGCACCGCCTCTTTCCCTTTTTCCTTTTTCTTTTCCTCTTTTCTCTTTTCCTATTTCCGCTTTGTTTCTTCCTTCTTCCTTTGCTTCTTGCTGTCGCCGGTAGCTTCTTCTCTTCTCGTTGATCGACGGCAGCCCTCGCCCTCCTCTCTCTTTTCTCCTCTCACCGACTGGGTTAGCTGCCTCACATTTCTCTTCTGTTTGTAACAGAGAAGAAAACGGGGAATCGTGTTATCCCGATTCCCGTTTTCTATTTTCTTTTCTTTTTTTTATATATTTTATATATGTAAATATTATCTTTTATATTTATATATATAAATATACTATATTAATAGATATATATTTTGTATATAATTTATATACATATCTATACACTTTAATATAAAATAATATTTATATTTCATATGTATATTTATATAATATTTATAATATACTGATATAAATATATAAATATACACATTTTTATTTCTTTAATTTTGGATTTCTTAATATCCAAATTAAATTCCTACACACGACTTTTCAGATCCGTCACTTCATCAGTTACTGAAATTCCAACAATATTTGGATCTTGTAAATAAATTTATTGATTTACTTTCGCTTATCTGTTTACATTAAAATTAAATTTCCAGTTATTTAATACCAAAAATAGGAAATTCGCAGTTATCACAATAATCAATTTCCAACTTCAGTCAATAGATATAAGGTGATTTATACCAAGATCAAATTCCTTTCCAAGCATATTTTATCAACAATCCATTACATTTAAATTACATTTTCATCAAAAATCCAACATCACTATTGATATACTTTCAATATATTGATGTTATTTTCTAATACTTCATTCTCATATCACCCTACATACCCTTCACTCTAACTTGAATATTCCAGCAAAAATCATTTTGTTCAACACTTTACATAGTCAAAATTTTTAATTCATACCTATCAGTTTACATTTCATGATCAACTCATAATTTCCACCACTAAACCTTGTTATTTAACACATTTAACATCCAAATTTATATTCTATCTATAGCCCCATGTAACTCACAGGGTTTAATCATCATTTAAATATCTTTTCACCCATCCTCCACAATTATTCATCATTTCAAACACTTCTAATACCAACTTATACAATATAATACTAACGCAATGTGACATCCTCGTCACTATCCAAATATCAACTAACTTTTTTTCTTTCACATAACGTTTACTTAGACTAGTTCGTCAATATCATCCTTACTTCTTCTTATGCTTTAGGCATTATTACTTATAGCACGACATCAGATTTCGCATGAATAAAATTTTCATATATATACATGCATCACGTACATTAGGATCTCATATAACTTACATATCCTATATCCCCAAAACAAATAATATACATTACTGTAGTATTGTACTGTACAATAGTCTGGAGCACATAATACATGAGTATACCTTCAACAATTCTTGGGAAGCGTGGCTTGAAGGTACACTAGAAAATCTCAAAGGTAACTCCCTATCTGGAGCGGGATTTATTTCAAGTAATGTATATGAAAAATATTTGTAAAGGAGTGAGTTTACGCTCAGTAAGAAACATATGTAAAAGAGCGTACTATGTCGCTATATGCAGTTTTCCTGCTTACTCTATAATGTCATGTAAAATCATTATAAAGTGTATACCATATACTAGTAAATCATCTTTTTCAAATACTTTCACGGATCTCTAATCACGTGAGTTCATATGTGCAAATACAAATAATTCAAATACAAGTAATTTCATATACTTTCAAATGAGTGGGAGATAATTAACTTCCAATTAGATTCATACACAAAGTAATTCTCATAATGGATATAGCAAATAATCCCGTAAGGGATAATCCTAAGAGAAATCAAATAAGTGGCATACCCACATATAGGCCAAGGATCCTCCCCAAAGCCGAATACAAATAAGAGATATATGGCCATTGTCTATAGCCCACAGTGCTCACTGGTCAGGTGTCTCACTGTGGGTCTGAGGACCGGACTAATGCTTCTAAGCCAAGCACAAATACAAGTAATGTGCATGATCATTAAAGGTGTTCATAGTCTCCAAAACATTATTCACATAACTCTTGGCAAATACAAATATACTTTCTTGAAATAGGTTTTCAAAACCTCCTTTTCAAATAGGCAGTCGACTGGTCTTTAGGGCAGTCGGCTGCTACACCATATTTTGCTTTATTGAATTTCTTTTCCTTTTTGAAATTCAAATATTTTATTTTTCGAAAAACACATAAGGCAGTAAACTGGTCCTATATAGCAGTCGACTGGTTTTAAAATAAAATGCTTTCGAGAAAAAGGCAGTCGACTGGCTCCTTGGCAGTCGACTGTTTTCGCAAACAGAAAGTTTTTGAAAACAGGGCAATAGACTAGCTCCCCAAGCAGTCGGCTGGCTTTGAAACAGAATGCTTTTTAAGTAAAAGCAGTCGACTGTCCTATATAGCAGTCGACTGGTTTGAAATAGAATACATTCTGGAAAATAACAGTCGACTGGCTTATATAGCAGTCCACTGGTTTGAGTCAGTTTCGAAAATTTTCATGCTGAGGTTGTCTCTAGGTAGTCGGCTGCTACTTAAGGCAATCGGCTGCTCCTAGCATTTTGGTAACTAGGAGTAAAACTCGAATTTTACCTTTCTTACACTTAAAACGGCTTGTACTTCATCCCAAGGAATTTAAAACATATCAAAACATGCGGACATAGCCATCCTACGTCCGTTACATAAATTCCTTACCTCAATTACACCGAAAACACGAGATCACTTGGTTGCACCAATGATTTCCTCTTCACTTCTTCACAGCTGTAATATCATAACAATTTCAAACCTTTAAGAAACCACTATACACATGTCATACTAACTCAATATGACTCCAAATCATGGATAGAATTGAATGAATCAATTTCTTCTCTTACCTTTGCTATAGCCAAAATAACAACAACTTTCGATCTCCTTAAATACTTGGATTCAATCCACCAAACTTCGGATATAGCTTAAGCTAGTGATGAGGATCGATTTTCATCAAGCGAGCTCATCGATTCGATAACGGGATCTTGGTGTTTGTAAGGCAAGTAAAATGGAAACTTAGGAAAATGGTGGAAATGAGAGGATGAGCTGAAAAGAGGCTGTCGACTTGGATGATGGCTAAAGAGGATGACTCATGGTTTCATTTAATGCATGCAAATCTCTTTACTTCTCATTTCAGCCATTGACCCCTTTGACCCATTAAATTCTCTTCTTCCCTTTATCATATCAGCCATTAATCCCTTGACTATTTGACTATCAATTTCATTTATTCCACATATGTCCCATATATCATTCCCATGTCAACATTCTCATATTTATTTGATTATTTCAACTTACAATACTTTACAAATATAGGAGTTTACATGAAATTAGGGGATTTCACATTCTTTCCACCTTAGAAAATTTGGTCCTCCAAATTTAAATAGAGCTATGTCTCAAATAATTCGGAATATCTTTCCTTCATCAAGCTCTCTAGTTCCTATGTAGCTTCTTCCGTAGTATGATACTGCCAGAGAACTTTAACTAATAGGATTGTCTTAAACCTCAACACTTTCTCTTTTTTATCCAAAATCCGAACTGGCTTCTCCACATAGCTCATGTGTGACATCCTCGTCAGTACCCAAATATCAACTAACTTCTTACTTTCACATGTCGTTTAGCTAGACTCGTTCGTCAATGTCATCCTTTTTTTCTTCTTGTACTTCATGCTTTATTACTTATAGCACGATATCAAATTTGCATGAATAAAAATTTCGTATATGTATATACACATGCATCACATACATCAGGATCTCACATAACTTACATATCATATATCCCTAAACTTCCTAATATACATTAATGTAATGTTGTACTGTATAATAGTCTGGAGCATATAATACATAAGTATAGCTTCAATAGTTATTGGGAAGCGTATCTCGAAGGTACACTATAAGGTCTCAAAAGCAAGCTCCTCTATTTGGAGCGAAATTCACTTCAGGTAATCTGTATGAAAAATGTTCGTAAAAGGGTGAGTTTACGCTCTGTAAGAAATTAATGTAAAAGAGTGTACTATGCCACTATATGTAGTTTTTCCTGCTTGGCTCTATAATGTCATGTCAAACCATTATAAAGCATATATCATATAATTTCTTCAAATATCATATACACATAATATCAAATGAGTCAAATACTTTCAATTTCCTATAATTCACTTGAAATCACATGTACAAATACAATTAACTTCAATTTCAAATAACTTCAAATACTTTCACATACTTTCATATGAAGTCACTTGCAAATATTTAAATAACTCAAATATATTCATATACTTCAAATACTTTCATATGTATCAATTCACTTGAAATCAAATATACAAATAATCTTCAAATACTTATAGAGACGGTTAACATCCAATAGAATCATGCACCAAGTAATTCCCATAAGGGATATTAAATAAGTGGCATACCCACGCATGGGCCAGGGATCCTCCCCTAAGCCAAAACACATAAGAGACATATGACCATTGTCTATAGACCACAGTGAACAGTAGTCAGGTGACATCTGTGGCAACTGAGGCTTGACTTATTGTTCCTCAGCCCAAATACACATAACACATAATATTGGGGACTTGATCAGAGTCCCTCCAACAATTATCGATAGTGCATGATCATTAAGTGGTTCATAGTCTCAAAACATTGGATAGCAAAACTACTTAGAAAACCATTGATATTGATATGCGCGGACATGAGACAGAAGCAAAGATGATGAACGTCACCTTCTGGAACCTAGACCTGAAGCCTAAAGAGACTCGAACCCAAAGTATTGGACCTTGACCCTACGAATAAGAATTCGAGAACCTAAGGTATAGCAATGGTGGATGGTGAAAAAAGAGGTGCCACAAGGAAGAAGATCTTGATAAGCCTAGTTGAGAGGGAACCCAAGAGAAAGGCACACTCAATTTCTGAAAATTCAATAAATGATCTGCTCATCAATAGTGTTTACAAGGTATTTATAATAATATCTAGCACTTAAGCCCATAAACAAGTGGGCTGGAATTAACGTCAACAGAAAATAAGATTAAACCCAAATTCATGCCTAAACCTAGTTACATAAAATAAATAGTCCAAGACACAATAAGACTCAAATGTGGGCTATTCAAACACTTAACCCATCTTATTGTTAAGCTAAAAGAAGACAGTAAACCATGCTCATGTCATTTGGGCTTCCAAGCAAGTATAGATGTCTTGGGACTCTTTATGGAAGCTTCCTTGACACTTCAATGATGCCAGAGCTTGTTGCATTAATGAGGCCAGGGCTTCTTGCATCTTCTTGGCTCGAGCTCGGATAATTGGACCTCCTTGGATGACCAATGGATCCTTAGCATTACGAACATCACGAGCAAGTGGATCTCGATCAGATATTCATAAACCTTCTTATATACTTTAATGATAATCCAAATAATTTTATATAAATAAGTTTAAAATCATTATTTTCAAAGGGGGCAGTCGACTGCTATAGCATATAAAAATTCTATAATTTCACTTTCTTTTCAATTTTAAAAAATAAAAAATTCCAGAGGCAAGTAGGGTAGTCGATTGGTCAAATAGGGCAATCGACTGGTTCGCAAACAGAATGTTTTCTGAGAAAATGCAGTCGACTGGCTCTTTAGCGGTCGACTGGTTTTGCAAATAGAATGCTTCTGGAAAAATGGCAGTCGACTGCTATATAGGGCAGTCGACTGCTTTAAGTCGATTTTGGAAAACGTTACATCACAACTGTCTCTGAGCAGTCGGTTGCCCCGAGCCAATTCGTACTGGCAGAAAAATCCAGATTTTAAACCTTCCTGTACTTAAAACAACTTTTATTTAAAACCAAATATGCAACCAAAACGAACATAGTCTCCTTACATCCGTTACATATATTTCTTACCTCGATTACTTCAAAACACGTAATCGCTTGGTGGTTCCAATTCCTTTCCTTTACTTCTTCAAAGCTGTAAACATCATCATTCAAACCTTAACTTTCTTTTATTTTTATACCATAAATATATTATACCAACATAATACAACTCCAAACCATAACTGAATTTGACTAAATTAATTTCTCCTCTTACCTTTGCCTATAACCAAAATGGATAGAAATTAGATCTCCTCTATTCCTTTGAATCAGCCTTCCATATTACAGGCTTAGCTTAAGCTAGTGACAAGGATCATTTTTCGTTAAGTGAGCTTAACGAATCGATGACAGGAATTGGTAGTTTCTCAAGGTGAATATTGTTGGAACTTGGAGAAATGGAGGGAACGAGAGGGAGAGCTGAAATGGGGTTGCTGCCGACTTGGATGATGGAGATGATGATGACTCATACTTCATTAAATGCCTCCCTATCCTTAATCATCTCAGCCATTAACTTCCCTTGACCCTTTGACATTTGAACTTTAATTACTCTTCTTCCCTTTTATCATATCAGCCACATGTCCTTTTAATTACCATAAAATTTGACATTAATTCTTTTCTCATACTCTAAAGATCTTCCTAATATCAAAATAAATTCTTTGACTAATTGACTATCAATTTCATTATTCCTTCATATGTCTCATACATCATTTATACATTAGAACTTTCCATTTATTTAATTATTTTAGCTGGAATTCTTCACAAGTACAAGAAAATTACATGAAATTAGGGGATTTCACATCATGTCTTCCTGAATCTCTAGGGGTCATATTCTATGACATGAGACGGATCCAGATTATACTTCCGAAGCATCGACACATAAAAGAAATTGTGTCTCCCGATAGCTTCGGAGGTAGTGCCAACCTATAGGCAACATCTCCCACACGATCTAAGACCTCAAATGGCCCGATATAGCGAGGACTAAGCTTGCCTCTTCGGCCAAATCTCATAATCCATTTGGATGGAGAAACCTTCAAAAACACTGAATCTCCAACCACAAACTCAAGTGGTCTCCGTCGAGCATCTGCATAACTCTTTTGTCGACTCTGAACTGTCTTAAGTCTTTGACAAATCCTCTTAACATCCTCAGAGGCTTGCTCGACTAAATCTGGAGCCAACAACTTACGCTCGCCCACTTCTTCCCACCCAATCGGAGATCGACACCTTCTACCATATAAAGCTTCATATGGTGCCATCCCGATACTTGCATGATAGCTATTATTGTAAGCAAACTCAGCCAATGGTAGATGATCGTCCCATGAGCCTTTGAAATCCATAGCACAAGCCCTTAACATATCCTCGAGCGTCTGAATGGTGCGCTCGGACTGACCATCAGTCTACGGATGAAAAGCTCTACCAAAATTCAATTGAGATCCCATGGCTTCTTGAAAATGTTCCCAAAAATGAGAAGTAAACCTGGAATCTCTATCAGAGGTAATGCTCACTGGAACTCCGTGTAGTCTTACTACTTCTCTCACATATAAATCTGCCAAAGCACTAAGTGTATCCGTAGACTTCATAAGTAGGAAGTGAGATGACTTAGTTAACCTATCCACGATTACCCAAATATTGTCATGATTCTTCTTGGTCCTGGGCAATCTCATGACAAAATCCATCATAATGTGTTCTCATTGATATGATGACATTTTGTGAATTTTATATGTGCTAATATATTTTCTTTATTGATATTTTATGCCTAAAAGAGCTTACTAATGTTTATTTTATGTTTTAGGTATTAAATATCAAAGTTGGAATAAAAAGAAGATAAAAAGAGCAAAGTCCAGTATTTTCTATCCAGCTTAAAATATTGACATTTTTGACCAATTTAACGACCTAATCTCAAGAAGTGGCCTTCATAGAAGTTGTAGAGGACTTCTCAAGGTTTCCAGAATGTCTAAGATCGTAAAAATTGGAGTTCATTTGGTGGGTCAAACGTCTGGACAAAATCAGTACGAAATTCTAGGCAGAAAAACGAGATTGAGAAGAAATTCTAACAAAGCAAGTTAAAGCCCAGATTTTGTTGAGACAAAAGATAATTTCTTAATTTTATTATGTCTTAGATCTGTAATTAATTAATAAAAATAGGCCTTAGGAATTTTACTTAGAAAATAATTGTAAAAAGATGATTAGATAGAGGTAAGAGTTTGACTAGTCAAATTACTTGTTTCCCAAGTAAACTCTTATCTGAATCCCACATTGCTTAGGAAAGTCTTTTAAACTCTTCCTTAGGCCTATATAAAGAGCACAAGGCTCTCATAAACAACATCCCTCACATCCCTCTCCTCCCTCTTCCCTCTTAGTCTTTTGTAAGGTTTTCTTTAGGGTTTTAATAAAAGTTTTATTTTCTTTCTTTTAATTTTGATATTGCTGATTTCTTTTTCTTTAAAAATTTTATTTTTCTTCTTTTCTTTATCATTGGTCTTGCTGATTTCTTTCTTTTATGTTATAAAAATTATTTTCTTTTTAGTCTTCCCAATAGAAACAGATTTAATTTCGTATTTAATATTTTTCAAAGTAAAGCAATTTCTTTATAGTTTTTAGGATTAAATTGTTTTCTTTTCTTTTCTTCATTTAAACTGATTCTTCCCTTAGGTTTATTAGGCTTTTATATTTTATTATTTTATATGGTTGCTGATTTCTTTAGTGATAATTATTTTGATTCTTGTTTTGTTTTTCATATTATTTGTTTAGTTCTTACTAGTTTATAATCTTGATTTTAGATTTCTTGTTTTAAATTATTAAAGATTGATATATTGATTGTCTTTTGCATGATTCTTGATATCTTTATAATATTAAACTTGAGATTTATAATCTTGAATATGATTAGTGAGTAGGTTTCTTATTCAGTTACAAGGTAAATTAATTGTTCTGGGAAAAAGTATGTTGTGAGATTTTAAACTTATAATATAATTGTTGATTAAGTATCCAAGATTCTCTTAACAGATTTGCATGATTGTTTGTTTGATGATAGGAGGCCTACTATTTAGTTAAATTAAATAATCTACAGCCAGATTGAAAATGTAAGTTCGTAATAGCTTGTGAATTTAATCACTAGGGATCTAGGAGAATTAAGGTTTAAGTTAAATAAACTGCACTGAGTGAGTTTGTTACGTAATGTTGACTCAAATCTTTCTAGATATTAATGCTGCTATTAAAACTTAATCTATAGCGCTGAGCATAGGTAAATTTTGATAAGAGATTAATTAAGACGCTGAGCCTTTAATTAACAACACAGTAAGGAAAGATAGGTGTAATTGGACACTGGGGAATTACACTACGGTTGACTACTTAATTGACAATGATCTTAAATAATCAATGATCAGCATCTTATCTCAAGAATAATTAATTACCTTGTAACTGAAGTTTTGTGGTATTTGATATTTTTTAATTTATTTACTTGTTTATTTTTTTGATTATTTTCTTAGTTATTATAGTTTAATTCAAACCCTCCCCCAAATCTCTTTTCTCTCTCTAAATAATAGTTAGCTATTTAATTTAAATAATTAACTTGAATAAAACAATCTCTGTGGGATCAACCTTTGCTTGCCCTATCTATAGGTTTAAGTAAAGTAATTTATTGTTGGTACCTGCGACACTACCACTCATTTCCACATAGGTATAGGTAGAGGATGTAACAATCCTGCTGGTCTTTGGTGCTCTACCTTAACCTGCTGGCATGTTAGACACTTTGCCACAAACTCAGCTATGTCTCTCTTCATGCCAGTCCACCAATACACCTTGCGAAGTGATGAGTGTCGTCAGTCACCAAAAATAAAATTTCCTAACTCTACTATGTAGATAGCGGAGCAAGGGTCGAACCCACAAAGACTGAATTTTTTAAGTTAATTATTAAATTAAAAATCTAATCTTAGGGTTTAGGGAAAGAAGAAGTTTGGGGGTTTTGTAAACTATTCTAAAATAAAGAAAACAAGAATTATTAAATATAAAAAACAAATAGCAAAAAAGCTTCAGTTATGAGGCAATCAATCATTCTTGGATTTTGATGTTGATCATTGATTACAAAATATCACTGTCAATTAAATAGTCAACCGTAGCATAACAACAAGCTCTGTTACACCATCTTTCCTTACTGAGTCGTTAGTTAAAACAAGCTCTTTAACTAATCTCTAACTACTTAACCTACCTAGAACAAGCTCTCTAGATATAAGTTGTAGCAGCATTAACAACAAGAAAGATATGAGTTGACATTAGATAACAAACACATAAGCTCGGTTTATTTAATCTAAACCTTAATTCTCCTCCATCCCTAGTGATTAACCTCACAAGCAATTACGGACTTATGTTTTTAATCTGGCGGTAGATTATTTAATTTAACTAAATAGTGTGCACCCTATCTAATCAAACAAACAATCATTATAATGTGCTCAGAGAATCTTGGATATTTAATCAACAATTATATAATAGGTTCAAGAATCTCACAACATGCTTCTCCCAAGAATAATCAATTTACCTCATAACTGAATAAGAAAACTACTCACTAGACATATTCAAGATCATAAAATTCAAGTTTAATATCATAAAGAAGACAATTATCATGCAATAAACAATTAAACTATCAATCTTTAATAATATCAAACAAGAAATCTATAATCAAGATTATAATCTAGCAAGCAAGAACACACAAACAATATTAATTTAAATAAAGAAAACAAAATCAGAATTAAAAATAATAAAGAAATAAGCAAAATAATAAAATTTCTATTAAATCTACTCTAAAACTAAACAAGAGAGAAGAGGGGGAAGAGAGGGATGTGAGGGATTTGAGAGATTTGAGGGATGCTGTTTATGAGAGCCTTGTGCTCTTTATATAGGCCTAAGGAAGAGTTTAAAAGACTTTCCTAAGCAATGTGGGATTCAGATAAGAGTTTACTTGGGAAACAAGTAATTTGACTAGTCAAACTCTTATCTTTATCTCATCATCTTTTACAATTATTTTCTAAGTAAAATTCCTAAGGCCTATTTTTATTAATTAATTACAGATCTAGGACATAATAAAATTAAGAAATTATCTTCTCTCAACAAAATCTGGTCTTGAACTTGCTTTGTTGGAATTTTTTTCTCAATCTCGTTTTTCTGCCCAGAATTTCGTACTGACTTTTGTCCAGACGTTTGACCCATCAAATGAACTCCGATTTTTGCGATCTTGGACATTCTGGAAACCTTGAGAAGTCCTCTACAACTTCTATGAAGGCCACTTCTTGAGATCAGGTCGTTAAATTGGTCAAAAACGTCAATCTTCCAAGCTGGACAGAAAATACTGCACTTTGCTCTTTTTAGCTTCTTTTTATTCCAACTTTGATATTTAATACCTAAAACATAAAATAAACATTAGTAAGCTCTTTTAGGTATAAAATATCAATAAAGAAAATATATTAGCACATATAAAATTCACAAAATATCATCTTATCACGAAGATTATGATACATCTTCGTATTTCCTGGATGTAACGTGTATTTAGTGTCATGTGCTTCGGTCAAAATCAACCTTTTTAACACCTTATCATTAGGAACACATATACGTTTATTAAATCTCAAAATTCCATCGCTACCAATATTAAACTCTGATGGCATACCCGATGAAATCCAATCCACAGTCTCAATACACTGGGCATCCTCCCTCTGAGCAACACGAATTCTATCCATCAGTTCTGGCTCAATCATCAGACTAGCTATCATCCCAATTTGCTCAAGAGGTGTAACATTTAAACTGAGGCTCACAAACTGTTCTAACAGCTCATATTCTCTTAACATCACGGAAGATACCATTCCCATGTGCTTTCGGCTCAAAACGTCCACCACCACATTGGCTTTCCCCAGGTGGTATAGAATCTCACAATCATAATCCTTCAGAAGCTTTAGCCATCTCCTCTGTCTCATATTCAATTCTCTTTGAGAGAACAAGTACTTCAGACTTTTATTATCCGTAAAAATCTGAAATTTCTCACCATATAAGTAATGCCTCTAAATCTTTAGAGCAAATACCACTGCAGCTAACTCCAAGTCATGAGTTGGGTAGCTCTTCTCGAGGTCCTTTAATTGACGAGAACCATATGCAACTACCTTACCATGCTGCATTAGTACACATCCCAAGCCTTGTCCTAAGGCATCACTATACACTGCAAATCCTCTAGAACCACTAGGAATGGTGAGGATAGGTGCAATCATCAGCCTGCGCTTCAACTCTTGAAAACTTTGTTCAAAGGCCTCACTCATTCAAACTTCACTTCTTTGCTCGTTAAGCGCATCAATGGAGCAGCTAACTTCGAGAAACCCTCCACAAATCTTTGGTAGTAGCCAGCTAGACCCAAGAAACTCCTAATCTCTGTCATTGTTTTCGGTCTCTCCCATTGTACCACAGCTCAATCTTCAATAGATCGACAGAAACTCCATCTTTATTGATTATATGGTCAAAAAGGAGATTTGATTCAACCAAAAATCACACTTACTTAGCTTGGCATACAATCCTCGATCTCTGGGGGTTTGCAGAACTATCTTCAATTGCTGCTCATGCTCTTCCTGGGATCTCAAATACACCAATATGTCATCGATAAAAATGATGACAAACTTGTCCAAGTATGGCTTGAACACATCATTCATCAAGTCCATGAACGCTGCAGGTGCATTGGTTAGACCAAACAGCATCACTAGGAATTCATAGTGACCATACCGTGTCCTAAATGCTGTCTTAGGGATATCTTCATTCTGGATCTTCAATTTGATGCGCACGGACAAGAGAAAACGTAGCTTGGAATTTGAGGGAGCTGAAAACGCAATGGGACTGAAGCAAGGATGAAGAATGACAACTTCTGAAAACCTAGACCCAAAGCCTAAAGAGACTCGAACCCAAAGGTATTGGACCTTGACCCTACAAATAAGAATTCGAGAACCTAAAGTATAATAATGGTGGATGGTGAAAAAGGAGGCGCCACAAGGAAGAAGACCTTGATAAGCCTAGTTGAGAGGGAACCCAAGAGAAAGGCACACTCAAATTTTGAAATTCCAAAACTCATCTATTCATCAATAGCGTTTACAAGGTATTTATAATAATACCTAGCACTTAAGCCCATAAACAAGTGGGCTGTAATTAACACCAACAGAAAATAAGACTAAACCCAAATTCATGCCTAAACCTAGTTACATAAAATAAATAGTCCAAGACACAATAAGACTCAAATGTGGGCTATTCAAACACTTAACTCATCTTATTGTTAAGCTAAAATAAGACAGTAAACCATGCTCATGTCGTTTGGGCTTCCAAGCAAGTATAGATGTCTTGGGACTCTTCATGGAAGCTTCCTTGACGCTTCAATGATGCCAGAGCTTGTTGCATTAATGAGGCCAGGGCTTGTTGCATCTTCTTGGCTCGAGCTAGGGTAATTGGACCTCCTTGGATGACCAATGGATCCTTAGCATTACGAACATCATGAGCAAGTGGATCTCCATCATTCCCCCTCTACTCAAAAAGATTTGTCCTCAAATCGCATATACCTTCATCAAAAGAAAAGGGAGAAAGATCAAAAACATTAAAAGTAGCAGTTTGATAGGATGATATTTTGTGAATTTTATATGTGCTAATATATTTGCTTTATTGATATTTTATACCTAAAAGAGCTTACTAATGTTTATTTTATGTTTTAGGTATTAAATATCAAAGTTGGAATAAAAAGAAGCTAAAAAGAGCAAAGTGCAGATATTTCTGTCCAGCTTGAAAGATTGACATTTTCGACCAACATAACGACCTGATCTCAAGATGTGACCTTCATGGAAGTTGTAGAGGACTTCTCAAGGTTTCATGAATGTCCAAGATCACAAACATCGGAGTTCATTTGATGGGTCAAACGTCTGGACAAAATTAGTACAAAATTCTGGGCAGAAAAACGAGATTGAGAAGAAATTCCAACAAAGCAAGTTCAAGACCAGATTTTGTTGAGAGAAGATAATTTCTTAATTTTATTATGTCTTAGATCTGTAATTAATTAATAAAAATAGGCCTTAGGAATTTTATTTAGAAAATAATTGTAAAAATATGATGAGATAAAGGTAAGAGTTTGACTAGTCAAATTACTTGTTTTCCAAGTAAAACTTTTTCCTAAGATAAACTCTTGCTTAGGAAAGTCTTTTAAACTCTTCCTTAGGCCTATTTAAAGAGCACAAGGCTCTCATAAACAACAGCCCTCACATACCTCTCTTCCCCCTCTTCTCTCTTGTTTAGTTTTAGAGTAGATTTAATAGAAATTTTATTTTTATTATTTTGCTTATTTCTTTATTATTTTTAGTTCTGAATTTGTTTTCTTTATTTAAGTTTATATTATTTGTGTGTTCTTGCTTGCTAGTTTATAATCTTGATTATTAATTCTGATTTTATATTATTAAAGATTGCTTCTTTGATTGTTTCTTGCATGATATTTGTAATCTTTATAATATTAAACTTGAATTTTATGATCTTGAATATGTCTAGTGAGTAGTTTTCTTATTCAGTTATGAGGTAAATTGATTATTCTTGGGAAAAGCATGTTGTGAGATTCTTGAACCTATTATATAATTGTTGATTAAATATCCAAGATTCTCTGAGCACATTATAATGATTGTTTGTTTGATTAGATAGGGTGCACACTATTTAGTTAAATTAAATAATCTACCGCCAAATTAAAAACATAAGTTCGTAATTGCTTGTGGAGTTAATCACTAGGGATGGAGGAGAATTACGGTTTAGATTAAATAAACCGAGCTTATGTGTTTGTTAACTAATGTCAACCCATATCTTTCTTGTTGTTAATGCTGCTACAACTTATATCTAGAGAGCTTGTTCTAGGTAGGTTAAGTAGTTAGAGATTAGTTAAAGAGCTTGTTTTAACTAACGACTCAGTAAGGAATGATGGTGTAACAGAGCTTGTTGTTATGCTACGGTTGACTATTTAATTGACAATAATATTTTGTAATCAATGATCAACATCAAAATCCAAGAATGATTGATTGCCTCGTAACTGAAGCTTTTTGCTATTTGTTTTTTATATTTAATAATTCCTGTTTTCTTTATTTTAGAATAGTTTACAAAACCCTAAAATTTCTTCTACTTTCCCTAAACCCTGGAATATTGGTTTATGAGTATAGATTTTTTTTTCTAGGAAGTGGATTTTTTTTTTTGAAAAAAAGGGGTCAAATTTTTAAGAGTTTTAAAGATCATGATATGTTTTCTTTCTTTTAAAGATTGATTCTAAACTAAAACAAAGTTTTATAAGAAAGTTGAGACTATTTTGATTGTTATTATTGTTGAAGTGAATACTTTCTAAAGAATTTATGTGAGTTCATGATTAAATATGATTGCTCATATGATATTGATAATGTGATTAGTTCATTGAAGTTGGTATAAGCAAAGGATAAATAGACAAGAACAAAAAAAAACATAAAAAGAGAAGAAAAATAGAGGTTGAAAGCTTTAAATTCTACTCCAATGTTTTGAGTTACTCGATCTTGTTGATTAAATTCTTGAAGTGACTTAAAATATGAGTATGCAAAGCACTCTAAAAGAGGGCTTACTTGTTGAGTAACCGGGTGTTGGTATCACCAATATTAACATTCGCGTAAAAAGGCAAGTAAGTACTTAGGGAAACCATTATTGAAACCTCAAAAGAAAAAAAAAGAAAAAGAAGGAAGGGAAAATAGAAAAAAAAATTCTTGATCTATTGACTTTGTTTGTAGTAATGTAAATTGGATAATTGCAAAGTTGATGTTATATGTTTCAATTGTGTTGATTGTGAATTTTGCATGAATTTATTTAGAAGTATGCATGAATATGAGAAGTAATGATTAGAATATGATTGACTTGATTATTTGACTCTTGTTGAAGTTATGAGTTAAGAATTGAAAGATTTGAAAATATGTTCATGATCTTAATCTTGTTTTGAGTCTTAATTTTTAATTTTTGAGTCTTATTTTGAATTTTTAAGATTGAGTCTTAAGTAAAAGATTTTGTGGGTATATCTTCTGAAAGGTCTCACGAGACACAACTTGTCCACTAGGGGTGACCTAGGGGTTTAAAGGCTTATTGCATAAGCTAAATGCAATCGTGATTCCTACGAAAGTGAGTTAGGATTTAGGATTTAGTTCTTTAGGAAGTTAGTTTAGGTTTTGCTAGAGGACTAGCAAAAGCTAAGTGTGGGGGAACTTGATAGGATGATATTTTGTGTATAATGGACCTCAATAATGTAGATAGGGTTCGATTGACGACCTCAGTCGTCCATCAATCTGGGGGTGACAAGTGGTGGAGAATAACAATTTAGTTCCCAACTTTCCCCATAACATCTTCCAAAAGTAACTAAGGAACTTGGCATTTCGATCAGAAACAATGGTCCTCGGTACACCTTGTAGACGTACTATCTTGTTGAAGAAAAGGTCAGCAACGTTGCTCGCATCATCCGTCTTGTGGCAAGTGATGAAATGAGCCATCTTAGAGAACCTGTCAACCACAACAAAAATAGAATCTCTACCGCGTTTTGTTCTAGGCAAGCCCAAAACAAAATCCATAGAGATATCAGTCCACGGAGTAGTAGGAATGGGTAAAGGAGTATATAAACCATGATTATGAACTCTAGATTTAGCTTGCCTACATGAAATGCATCTATCACATAACCTCGCTACATCTCTCCTCATGTTAGGCCAAAAGAAATGTTCTTGCAAAACATCTAGAGTTTTCCTAACTCCAAAGTGACCCATTAATCCTCCACTATGGGCTTCTCTAACTAACAGCTCGCGCAACGAACTCCTAAGCACACATAATTTATTTTCTCTAAATAAGAACCCATCGTGCCTAAAGAACTTGCTAAAACCAAATGTAGCACATGCCTCATAAACATTACCAAAATCAACATAATCAGCATACTGTTCTTTGATATACTCAAATCCCAAAAGTTTAGCATCAAGAGTAGTGATAAGAGTATACCTACGAGATAACGCATCAGCTACGACGTTCTCTTTACCTTGTTTGTACTTGGACACATATGGGAACATCTCAATGAACTCTATCCACTTGGCATGACGCTTATGCAGCTTACTCTGTCCTTTGAGATGCTTCAAGGACTCATGATTAGTATGGATGACAAATTCCTTGGGCCACAAGTAATGTTGCCATGTCTCTAAGGCCCTCACTAACGTGTACATCTCCTTGTCATACGTGGGATAGTTAAGTGCTGCTCCACTTAACTTCTCACTAAAGAAAGCAATTGGGCGTTTTTCCTACATAAGCATAGCTCCAATATCTATACCTGAGGCATCGCACTCAATCTCAAAAGTTTTAGTAAAGTCAGGCAGAGATAACAAAGGAGCAGAACAAAGTTTATCCTTAAGCAAATTAAAAGCATGTTCTTGTGCGGGACCCCAATGAAATGCAACATTCTTTTTGACCACTTCGATCAAAGGTGCAGCTATAGTGCTAGAATCTCTAACGAATCTACGATAGAAACTAGCTAAACCATGGAAACTACGCACCTCAGAAACAGACTTAGGTACAGGCCAATCTTTAATTGCCTTTACCTTCTCATTATCAACAGAAATGCCATGTGAAGAAACTACATACCCAAGGAAAACAACCCTATCAGTGCAGAATGTACATTTCTTAAAATTGGCTTACAAACTTGCATTCCTCAGAATAGTAAGAACATTCCTAAGATGCTCAACATGCGCATGCTGGCTCTTACTGTATATCAAAATATCATCAAAATAGACAACCACATACTTACCAATGAAATCATGTAAAACATGGTTCATTAAGTGCATGAATGTACTGGGTGCATTAGTCAAGCCAAAAGGCATAACTAACCACTCGTAGAGACCATGTTTAGTCTTGAATGCGATTTTCCATTCATCACCTTCTCTCATACGAATTTGATGATATCCGCTCTTTAAATCAATTTTAGAAAACATGCATGCACCATGCAACTCATCAAGCATGTCATCTAGCCGAGGAATAGGATAGAGGTACTTTACAGTGATTTTGTTGACGGCTCGACAGTCAACGCACATCCTCCACGTCCCATCTTTTTTTCGCACAAGCAGTACTGATGGAGATCCAGATAGAGATCCACTTGCTCGTGATGTTCGTGATGCTAAGGATCCATTGGTCATCCAAGGAGGTCCAATTACCCGAGCTCGAGCTAAGAAAACGCAACAAGCCCTGGCCTCATTCATGCAACAAGCTCTGGCATCATTGAAGTGTCAAGGAAGCTTCCATGAAGAGTCCCAAGACATCTATACTTGCTTGGAAGCCCAAACGACATGAGCATGGTTTACTATCTTATTTTAGCTTAACAATAAGATGGGCTAAGTGTTTGGATAGCCCACGTTTGAGTCTTGTTGTGTCTTTGACTATTTATTTTATGTAACTAGGTTTAGGCATGAATTTGGGTTTAGTTTTATTTTCTATTGGTGTTAATTCCAGCCCACTTGTTTATGGGCTTAAGTGCTAGGTATTATTATAAATACCTTGTAAACGCTATTGATGGAGACATCAGTTAATTGAATTTTCAGAAATTGAGTGTGCCTTTCTCTTGGGTTCCCTCTCAACTAGGCTTATCAAGGTCTTCTTCCTTGTGGCGCCTCCTTCTTCACCATCCACCATTGCTATACCTTAGGTTCTCGAATTCTTATTCGTAGGGTCAAGGTCCAATACCTTTGGGTTCGAGTCTCTTTAGGCTTCGGGTCTAGGTTTCAGAAGTTGTCATTCATCAACTTTGCTTTTGTCTTCTTGCGTGTCAGCTCCTTCAAATTCCAAGCTACGTTTTGTCTTGTCCGTACGCATTAGTAGGGTTTTAGGGTTAAGAAATAAGTGGCGGCTAGGAACACACAAACAAACCAGAAAGTGGAACGAACAAAAGAAAAAAAATTGAAACCAAAAAAAAAAAACCAAAAATTCTTGGTGACAATACTTGGTGAATTAGTTGATTTTACGAGGTTGAATCTTTGACTGAGTCTCTAGTGTGATTGTGAACCTATAGAGTTAAGGTAGAGTAAGGGAAAAAGGCACGAGTGTGCGAGAGACATTAGTAGAGAAAAGCCAAATTACTTGAGTGAAACAGGAGTGTAAACACGTGAGGATATTACTTGTTGACAATGTCTTCTGAAGGTGATAAGTCAGACTTTAAAAAGATTGAATTCCTGCTTCAGGCAATGCAACAACAGTTCCAACGGATGGATGTGAAATTCAATGACATTCATGATAAGTTGAACCAACATGAAGCTCAGTTTGCAAAGATCCAACAAGGTGATACTTCTCGTCAAAAAAGTAAGGTTGTTGCCACTAATGAGTATGATGATATTGTTGGGTATGATTCGAATGAAGAGTCTGGGATAGATAGACATCATAGAAGGTACCATGGGTATAGAGATCGAGTTGATAGAGCCCGTGATAGAGGCAAGGAGAAGCTGGATGGAAGCCTTAGCAGTATCAAATTAAAGATTCCTCCTTTCCAAGGCAAGAATGATCCTGAGGCATATTTGGAGTGGGAAAGGAAGCTTGAAATGGTGTTTGACTGCCACCACTACTCTGAAGAAAAGAAGGTCAAACTTGCAGCAATTGAGTTCACAGAGTATGCTATGGTTTGGTGGGATCAGTTAGTCACTAGTCGAAGAAGATATGGTGATCCTCCAGTGTCTACATGGGATGAGATGAAGCGCATCATGAGGAAGAGATTTGTTCCTACTCATTACTACAGGGAGTTATACCAGAAGCTCCAAGGTCTTACCCAGGGCTCAAAGAGTGTTGAGGATTACTACAAAGAGATGGAAATAACCATGATCCGAGCCAATATCCAGGAGGATGCAGAAGCTACTATGGCTCGTTTTCTTCAAGGCTTAAACCGTGAGATTGCCAATGTAGTCGAGTTGCAGCATTACATGGATTTAGAGGAGATGTTGCATGTGGCCATCAAAGTGGAAAGGCAACTCAAAAGGAAAGGTACATCCCGTTTTACTTCTAGTTCAGTTCCTGTTTGGAAATCTAACACCTTTCATAGGGATGATAAGCCTGTGCCTACGCATAAGTCAGAGAGCTTTGCTAAGCCCAAGCCTGAGGGCCCTCCAAAGCCTAAGACTGAACCTGCCCAAGCATCCCAGAGCAGGACACGTGACATTAAGTGCTTCAAGTGTTTAGGTCATGGACATATTGCCTCACAGTGTCCCAACCGTAGGGTGATGATCATGCATGGGAATGGAGATGTTGAGAGTGAAGGTTCCGAACTCGGTGTAGAAGATGAGATGCCTGCGTTAGAAGATGTCGACGAAGAAGAAGTTGTTGAGTATGCTGCTCATGGTGAGGCACTTGTTGCTAGGCGTGCTCTTACTACTCATGTGAAGTTTGAGGATGAGGCACAGCGCGAGAACATCTTCCATACGAGATGCCATATTAGTGACAAGGTATGTACTGTAATCATTGATGGTGGGAGTTGTACTAATGTTGCTAGCACATACCTTGTTGATAAATTAAAGTTGCCCACTACCAAGCATCACCACCCATATAAGTTGCAGTGGATTAATGACTGTGGTGAAGTCAACGTGGTGAAGCAAGTCTTGGTTCCTTTTCGTATTGGAAGGTATCACGATGAGGTGTTGTGTGACGTAGTGCCCATGCAAGCTAGCCACCTATTGCTGGGTAGACCGTGGCAGTATGATCGGATAGTCATCCACGACGGTTACACTAACCGTTATTCCTTTACTATGGATGGCAAGAAGATCGCTCTTGCTCCCTTTAGCCCCAAGGAGATTTATGAGGACCAATTAAGGCTAAAGCAGCAACATGACGAGCAAAGGAAGCAAGCTAAAGAAAAGAAGGAAAACAAGGACAGCAAAACAGTGAGCTGCTATGCCAAACCCCGAGATGTGAAGACTGCATTTCTTGCTAAGTCTCCTATCCTTTTACTCTTATTTAAAGATTCTTATTTTATTGATGCTGAACTCCATGATACTTTGCCTACTGATGTTGTCTCATTGTTGCAGGAGTTCGAGGATGTATTCCCTGAGGAGATCCCAAGTGGATTACCACCGATTCGTGGGATCGAGCACATGATTGACCTTGTCCCCGGAGCTACCATTCCTAACCGTCCAGCCTACAGAAGTAATCCCGAGGAGACGAAGGAGCTTCAAAGGCAAGTTGAGGAGCTCATGAGGAAAGGTTATGTGAGAGAGAGCATGAGTCCTTGCGCCGTGCCCGTACTGCTTGTGCCAAAAAAAGATGGGACGTGGAGGATGTGCGTTGACTGCCGAGCCGTCAACAAAATCACTGTAAAGTACCGCTATCCTATTCCTAGGCTAGATGACATGCTTGATGAGTTGCATGGTGCATGCATGTTTTCTAAAATTGATTTAAAGAGCGGATATCACCAAATTCGTATGAGAGAAGGTGATGAATGGAAAACCGCATTCAAGACTAAACATGGTCTCTACGAGTGGTTAGTTATGCCTTTTGGCTTGACTAATGCACCTAGTACATTCATGCGTTTAATGAACCATGTTTTACGTGATTTCATTGGTAAGTATGTGGTTGTCTATTTTGATGATATTTTGATATACAGTAAGAGCCAGCATGAGCATGTTGAGCATCTTAGGAATGTTCTTACTGTTTTGAGGAATGCAAGTTTGTATGCCAATTTTAGGAAATGTACATTCTGCACTGATAAGATTGTTTTTCTTGGGTATGTCGTTTCTTCACATGGCATTTCTGTTGATAATGAGAAGGTAAATGCAATTAAAGATTGGCATGTACCTAAGTCTGTTTCTGAGGTGCGTAGTTTCCATGGTTTAGCTAGTTTCTATCGTCGATTCGTTAGAGATTTTAGCACTATAGCTGCACCTTTGATCGAAGTGGTCAAAAAGAATGTTGCATTTCATTGGGGTCCTGCACAAGAGCATGCTTTTAATTTGCTTAAAGATAAACTTTGTTCTGCTCCTTTGTTATCTCTGCCTGACTTTACTAAAACTTTTGAGATTGAGTATGATGCCTCAGGTGTAGGTATTGGAGCTGTGCTTATGCAGGAAAAACGCCCAATTGCTTTCTTTAGTGAGAAGTTAAGTGGAGCAGCACTTAACTATCCCACATATGACAAGGAGATGTACGCGTTAGTGAGGGCCTTTGAGACATGGCAACATTACTTGTGGCCCAAAGAATTTGTCATCCACACTGATCATGAGTCCTTGAAGCATTTGAAAGGACAGAGTAAGCTGCATAAGCGTCATGCCAAGTGGACAGAGTTCATTGAGATGTTCCCGTACGTGATCAAGTACAAACAAGGTAAAGAGAACGTCGTGGCTGATGCGTTATCTCGTAGGTATACTCTTATCACTACTCTTGATGCTAAACTTTTAGGGTTTGAGTATATCAAAGAACAGTATGCTGATGATGTTGATTTTGGTAATGTTTATGATGCATGTACATCTGGTTTTGGCAAGTTCTTTAGGCATGATTGGTTCTTATTTAGAGAAAATAAATTTATGTGTGCCTAGAGTTCATTGCGCGAGCTGTTAGTTAGAGAAGCCCATAGTGGAGGATTAATGGGTCACTTTGGAGTTAGGAAAACTCTAGATGTTTTGCAAGCACATTTCTTTTGGCCTAACATGAGGAGAGCTGTAGAGAGGTTATGTGCTAGATGCATTTCATGTAGGCAAGCTAAATCTAGAGTTCATAATCATGGTTTATATACTCCTTTACCCATTCCTACTACTCCGTGGACTGATATCTCTATGGATTTTGTTTTGGGCTTGCCTCGAACAAAACGCGGTAGAGATTCTGTTTTTGTTGTGGTTGACAGGTTCTCTAAGATGGCTCATTTCATTGCTTGCCACAAGACGGATGACGCGAGCAACGTTGCTGACCTTTTCTTCAAAGAGATAATACGTCTACATGGTGTACCAAGGACCATTGTTTCTGATCGAGATGCAAAGTTCCTTAGTTACTTTTGGAAGACGTTATGGGGAAAGTTGGGAACTAAATTGTTATTCTCCACCACTTGTCACCCCCAGACTGATGGACAGACTGAGGTCGTCAACCGAACCCTGTCTACATTATTGAGGTCCATTATTCAGAAAAATTTGAAGAATTGGGAAGATTGCTTGCCCCATGTGGAGTTTGCATATAACCGCAGTGTCCACTCCACTACTAGTTGCTCTCCATTCGAAGTTGTTTATGGCTTCAATCCTCTTACTCCTTTGGATTTGTTGCCATTACCTAGTGCGGAGCAGAGTAACTTGGATGGAGAACAGAAGGCTAAATTTGTGAAGCAACTCCATGAGAGAGTTCGTCAAGCTATTGAAAAGAAGACTGAGCAGTATACCACCCAAGCAAATAAGCATCGAAAGAAAGTAGTCTTTGAGCCTGGTGATTGGGTTTGGGTGCATATGAGAAAGGAGAGGTTTCCTGTTCAGCGACGAACCAAGTTGCATCCCCGAGGAGATGGACCATTCCAAGTCATAGCGAAGATCAACGATAATGCCTACAAATTGGATCTTCCTGGTGAGTATGGTGTATCTGCTACTTTTAATGTTTCTGATCTTTCTCCCTTTTCTTTTGATGAAGGTATATGCGATTTGAGGACAAATCCTTTTGACGAGAGGGGGAATGATGGAGATCCAGATAGAGATCCACTTGCTCGTGATGTTCGTGATGCTAAGGATCCATTGGTCATCCAAGGAGGTCCAATTACCCGAGCTCGAGCTAAGAAAACGCAACAAGCCCTGGCCTCATTCATGCAACAAGCTCTGGCATCATTGAAGTGTCAAGGAAGCTTCCATGAAGAGTCCCAAGACATCTATACTTGCTTGGAAGCCCAAACGACATGAGCATGGTTTACTATCTTATTTTAGCTTAACAATAAGATGGGCTAAGTGTTTGGATAGCCCACGTTTGAGTCTTATTGTGTCTTTGACTATTTATTTTATGTAACTAGGTTTAGGCATGAATTTGGGTTTAGTTTTATTTTCTATTGGTGTTAATTCCAGCCCACTTGTTTATGGGCTTAAGTGCTAGGTATTATTACAAATACCTTGTAAACGCTATTGATGGAGACATCAGTTAATTGAATTTTCAGAAATTGAGTGTGCCTTTCTCTTGGGTTCCCTCTCAACTAGGCTTATCAAGGTCTTCTTCCTTGTGGCGCCTCCTTCTTCACCATCCACCATTGCTATACCTTAGGTTCTCGAATTCTTATTCGTAGGGTCAAGGTCCAATACCTTTGGGTTCGAGTCTCTTTAGGCTTCGGGTCTAGGTTTCAGAAGTTGTCATTCATCAACTTTGCTTCTGTCTTCTTGCGTGTCAGCTCCTTCAAATTCCAAGCTACGTTTTGTCTTGTCCGTACGCATTAAGTACGTGCACGGCGCATGGACTCATGCTCTCTCTCACATAACCTTTCCTCATGAGCTCTTCAACTTGCCTTTGAAGCTCCTTCGTCTCCTCGGGATTACTTCTGTAGGCTGGACGGTTAGGAATGGCAGCTCCGGGGACAAGGTCAATCATGTGCTCGATCCCATGAATCGATGGTAATCCACTTGGGATCTCCTCAGGGAATACATCTTGAACTCCTGCAACAATGAGACAACATCAATAGGCAAAGTATCATTGAGTTCAGCAACAATGAAACATGAATCTTTAAATAAGAGTAAAAGGATAGGAGACTTAGCAAGAAACTCAGTCTTCACATCTCGGGGTTTGGCATAGCAGCTCACTGTTTTGCTTTCCTTGTTTTCCTTCTTTTCTTTAGCTTGCTTCCTTTGCTCGTCATGTTGCTCCTTTAGCCTTAATTGGTCCTCATAAATCTCCTTGGGGCTAAGGGGAGCAAGAGTGATCTTCTTGCCATCCGTAGTAAAGGAGTAACGGATAGTGTAACCATCATGGATGACTCTCTGATCATACTGCCACGGTCTACCCAGCAATAGGTGGCTAGCTTGCATGGGCACCACGTCACACAACACCTTATCCCGATAACTTCCAATACGAAAAGGAACCAAGACTTGATTCACCACGTTCACTTCACCACAGTCATTAATCCACTGCAACTTATATGGGTGGTGATGCTTGGTAGTGGGCAAATTTAACTTATCAACAAGGTATGTGCTAGCAAGATTAGTACAGCTCCCACCATCAATGATTACAATGCATACTTTGTCACTAATATGGCACCTCGTATGGAAGATGTTCTCACGCTGTGCCTCATCTTCAAACTTCACATGGGTATTAAGAGCACGCCTGGCAACAAGCGCTTCACCATGAGCAGCATACTCAACAACTTCTTCTTCGTCAGCATCCTCTAACGCAGACATCTCATCTTCAACACTGACTTCAGAACCTTCACTCTCAACATCTCCATTTCCATGCATGATCATCACTCGACGATTGGGACACTGTGATACAATATGTCCATGACCTAAACACCTGAAACACTTAATATCACGTGTCCTGCTCTGGGATGCTTGGGCAGGTTTAGTTATGGGCGTTGGAGGGCCCTCAGGCTTGAGCTTAGCAAAGCTTTCTGACTTAGGCGTAGACACAGGCTTATCATCCCTACGAAAGGTGTTAGATTTCCAAACAGGAACTGAACTAGGAGTGAAACGGGATGTACCTTTCCTTTGGAGTTGCCTTTCCACTTTGATAGCCACATGCAGCATCTCCTCTAAATCCATGTAATGCTGCAACTCTACTACATTGGCAACCTCACGATTTAAGCCTTGGAGAAAATGAGCCATAGTAGCTTCTGCATCCTCTTGGATATTGGCTCGGATCATGGTTATTTCCATCTCTTTGTAGTAATCCTCAACACTCTTTGAACCCTGGGTAAGACCTTAGAGCTTCTGGTATAACTCTATGTAGTAATGAGTAGGAACAAATCGCTTCCTCATGATGTGCTTCATCTCATCCCATGTAGACACTGGAGGATCACCATATCTTCTTCTACTAGTGACTAACTGATTCCACCAAACCATAGCATACTCTGTGAACTCAATTGCTGCAAGTTTGACCTTCTTTTCCTCAGAGTAGTGGTGGCAGTCAAACACCATTTCAATCTTCCTTTCCTACTCCAAATATGCCTCAGGATCATTCTTGCCTTGGAAAGGAGGAATCTTCAATTTTATACTGCCAAGGTTTCCATCCATCTTCTCCTTACCTCTATCACGAGCTTTATCACCTCGATCTCTATACCCATGGTACCTTCTATGATGTCTATCTATCCTAGACTCTTCGTTCGAATCATACCCAACATTATCATCATACTCGTCATTGGCAACAACCTTACTTTTTAGATGAGAAGTATCACCTTGCTGGATCTTTGCAAACCGAGCTTCATGTTGGTTCAACTTATCATGAATGTCATTGAATTTCACGTCCATCCGTTGGAACTGTTGTTGCATTGCCTGAAGCATGAATTCAATCTTTTTAAAGTCGGATTTATCACCTTCAGAAGACATTTTCAACAAAGATATCCTTATGTGTTTACACTCGTGTTTCACTCAAGTAATTTGGCTTTTCTCTACTAATGTTTCTCACACACTCATGCCTTTTTGCCTTACTCTACCTTAACTCTATAGGTTCACAATCGCACTAGAGACTCAGTCAAAGAATCAACCTCGCAAAATCAACTAATTCACCAAGTATTGTCAGCAAGTTTTTTTTTCGAATTCTTTCCTTTTTTTGGAATTCTTCTCTTTTTTTTTTGAATTCTTCTCCTTTTCGTTGTTTTTCACAGAAAGGTGAGGCTAGGGTGACTTAAAGAAAGAAAAAAAATAAAATAAAAATAGAAAAAATAAAAAAATCACTAGAACAAAAAAAATGAAATATGGCCTAAAACTATATGAAAACGATGGAATTTGGCCAAGATAGGGTGGGGCTCGTGAATTCACGAGTTCGTTTTCTTTAAAACGCGTACTTGCTCGCCTCCTAACTCAACCAAAATTTTCTGTTTGAACAACACCGCAACAATTTTTTTTTCGAATTCTTCTTTTTTTTTCTTCTTCTTTTTTTTTAATCTGATTTTTTTTGCGATTTCCTTGAAAAGAGTAGGGGTGCGGCTAGCATTGAATTAAGTGGTTGAAGAAGTGCGGCTAAGGTTATGAAATAAGTGGCGGCTAGGGTTATGAAATAAGTGGCGGCTAGGGTTTAGGGTTATGAAATAAGTTGCGTATAGGGTTTAGAGTTATGAAACAAGTGGCGGCTAGGGTTCTACCAAAAGTGAGAGACGCACAAACAAACCAGAAATTGAAACCAACAAAAGAAAAAAAAATCGAAACCAACAAACCAAATATTGAAAAGTGAGTGACGCACAAACAAACCAGAAAATCGAAACTTGAGCTCTAAATACCAACTGATGCGCACGGACAAGAGAAAACATAACATGGAATTTGAGGGAGCTGAAAACGCAACGGGACTGAAGCAAGGATGAAGAATGACAACTTCTGAAAACCTAGACCCGAAGCCTAAAGAGACTCGAACCCAAAGGTATTGGACCTTGACCCTACGAATAAGAATTCGAGAACCTAAGGTATAGTAATGGTGGATGGTGAAAAAGGAGGTGCCACAAGGAAGAAGACCTTGATAAGCCTAGTTGAGAGGGAACCCAAGAGAAAGGCACACTCAAATTCTGAAATTCAAAACTGATCTATTCATCAATAGCGTTTATAAGGTATTTATAATAATACCTAGCACTTAAGCCCATAAACAAGTGGGCTGGAATTAACACCAACAGAAAATAAAACTAAACCCAAATTCATGCCTAAACCTAGTTACATAAAATAAATAGTCCAAGACACAACAAGACTCAAATGTGGGCTATTCAAACACTTAGCCCATCTTATTGTTAAGCTAAAATAAGACAGTAAACCATGCTCATGTCGTTTGGGCTTCCAAGCAAGTGTAGATGTCTTGGGACTCTTCATGGAAGCTTCCTTGACACTTCAATGATGCCAGAGCTTGTTGCATTAATGAGGCCAGGGCTTGTTACGTCTTCTTGGCTCGAGCTCGGGTAATTGGACCTCCTTGGATGACCAATGGATCCTTAGCATCACGAACATCACGAGCAAGTGGATCTCCATCACAATTGATGATATCCCGACCTCAAGTCTATCTTGGAAAAGACTTATGCACCCTTAAGATGATAAAAAAGATCATCAATCCTGGGAAGATGATACTTGTTCTTAATCGTCACCTTATTCAACCATCAATAGTCAATACACAACCTCATACTACCGTCTTTCTTTAGGACAAATAGCACAGGAGCACCCCAAGGGGACACGCTGGGTTGTATGAACCACTTATCTAGTAACTCCTACAACTGTCTCTTAAGTTCTTCCAACTCCGCTAATGCCATCCGATAGGGAGGTCTTGAAATGGGCTCACTTCCTGGCACCAAATCGATCGTAAACTCTACTTCCCTATCCGAAGGAAGTCCTGGAAGATCGTCCAAAAACACCTCGGAAAATTCCTTGACTACCGAAATTTCCTGAAGTTCAGGACGTTTCTGATCTACGTCCACCACATACGCTATAAACCCTTCACATAACAAGTATATTCTATTACTTCAATTTCAAATAATTCAATAAGCAAACATACTTTTGTATTAAATATTTGCAAAATTTACAATATAGCTAACGAGAGAAGAGAAAATCACACTTTTTGCATGACAATCTAGCACACATGATTCTTAGCTAACCAATCCATACCTAATATGACATCAAATCCATACATATTCAGTAGGATTAGGTCAGCTATCTATTCTCTCTCTCCTACACGTAGTTTACATCCACGATACACTATGTCCATCATTTGAGACTCCTTAAATGGAGTACTTATTTGCAACAATTGTCCTAGAGTTTAGGTTCAATAGCTAACGTCATAGTAATCATAGGAGAAACAAAAGAGTGTGTAGAGCCTGGATCAAATAATGCAAGGACATATGTATCATACAGGTAAATCTTACCCTGTATCATCATAAATGAAGCATTAGCGGACTCCTTATCTATGGCAAATACCCGACCCTGAGTCACGAGTGTCTTTCCCTTCTCTACAGCCGTGGCCTTACGCTGGGGCCGGGTGGCCTTCTCCGATTCCTTGGGCACCCTTTGCTTTATCTTGGGACAATCCTTTATCCTATGTCCCTGTTTACTGTACCAATAACAAGCCCCACTCGTCGACCGGCAAGGTTGTGACCTATGAAATTTCTCGCAATGCTCACATCTCTGCATTGTACTCCTTGGTGAGCTAGCAGTACTACCCGCCGAATATTGGGATCTTTCATCACTTATCTTGATCCCGATGGGTCTAGGAGTCCCTGTACCATAATCATCATAACCCATAATTTTAGTATATTCCATATAACCACTTAATTAAGATTAAAGTTATTCTCTTCTAATTTAGTTTCTTACCCGTCGAAGCTCTGTCATATGGTCTATTTCTCCTCAATAGAAATCTATTACTCGAGGCTCTCTCGTCTGACTTCCGTTTCATCTGCTCCTTGCCTTTACTCATAGCTCGAAAGTCAGCCTGATGAAATTCATAGTCCTACTCACACAGTTGAGCCTTACGGACTGCCTCTCCATATGTAGTGATATCCATGGGATATGATGCGCACAGACAAGAGAAAACGTAGCTTGAAATTTGAAGGAGTTGAAACGCAATAGGACAGAAGCAAAGATGATGAATGACACCTTCTGAAAACCTAGACCCGAAGCCTAAAGAGACTTGAACCCAAAGGTATTGGACCTTGACCCTACAAATAAGAATTCGAGAACCTAAGGTATAGCAATGGTGGATGGTGAATAAGGAGGTGCCACAAGGAAGAAGACCTTGATAAGCCTAGTTGAGAGGGAACCCAAGAGAAAGGCACACTCAAATTCTGAAATTCCAAAAGTCATCTGCTCATTAGTAGCGTTTACAAGGTATTTATAATAATACCTAGCACTTAAGCCCATAAACAAGTGGGCTGTAATTAACACCAACAGAAAATGAGACTAAACCCAAATTCATGCCTAAACCTAGTTACATAAAATAAATAGTCCAAGACACAGTAAGACTCAAATGTGGGCTATTCAAACACTTAACTCATCTTATTGTTAAGCTAAAATAAGACAGTAAACCATGCTCATGTCGTTTGGGCTTCCAAGCAAGTATAGATGTCTTGGGACTCTTCATGGAAGCTTCCTTGATGCTTCAATGATGCCAGAGCATGTTGCATTAATGAGGCCAGGGCTTATTGCATCTTCTTGGCTCGAGCTCGGGTAATTGGACCTCCTTGGATGATCAATGGATCCTTAGCATCAAGAACATCACGAGCAAGTGGATCTCCATCAGGATATAACTTAGACCTGATGGAAGGTCTCAATCCCTCCATAAACCTGTAGGTCTTATGCTCTTCTCTCCTTAATACTTCTGGATCAAATCTGCTCAGCATAGTGAACTTAGACTTGTATTGACTAACCATCATATCTGAATCAAGTTCAAGAATTCAACCTGCAACCTCCTCTGAGCAGTGCGTGGGACGTATTGTTCATTGAAGGCTTCTACAAATATATCTCATGTTACCTCCAAATGTCCAGCTTCTAACACTATCTGAGTGGCCTACCACCAGGGTTCTGCCTCATCCACTAACAAATAGGTAGCCAATCCCACCTTTTCTCTCTCAATATAAGTCATGTACCCAAATGACTTAGTGACCACCTTCATCCAATTCTCTGCGGCCAACGGGTCACTGTCCCCCTTAAACTAAGGCGGATCCAGCTTCTTGAATTCTTTGATCAACGTCACACTGCAATAAGCTGTGGAATCTGGCCTCTCAGTAGCTGGGACTGGTGTGGATTGTACCGTAGGAGTAGGAGGTACAGTAGGTGGAGCTGTTGGTACACTCATGGCCACGTTCGGGAAGTTCGATATAAATTGTGTGAACATCGTGGCCATGTTCTCCATGTGCTTCTCCATTTTCGCTAGCCTAGTGTTCGGGCTATGCGGTGGAGATGGAGGAGGAGACTATACTAGGGGAGGTTCTGCACGACCCCGTCCTCGTCCTCTATTAGCACCCTTCTACATGAGCTCATTCTTTAGATAAAATCACAACACTGAGCTATTTAGTATAACTATAAACAGTTATACTAAGTTTATGTATTCAGACAAGTACAGTACATTAGAGATATCCACTATTTCTAGCCTAATGACACTGACGAACATCAGTCTAATCGCTCTGATACCAATTTGCGACATCTTCGTCAATATCCAAATACCAACTGACTTTTTTTCTTTCACATAACGTTTACTTAGACTAGTTCGTCAATATCATCCTTACTTCTTCTTATGCTTTAGGCCTTATTACTTATAGCATGACATTGGATTTTGCATGAATAAATTTTTCATTATATACATGCATCACATACATCAGGATCTTATATAACTTACATATCCTATATTCCCAAAACAAATAATATACATTACTGTAGTATTGTACTGTACAATAGTCTGGAGCACATAATACATGAGTATACCTTCAATAATTATTGGAAAGCGTGACTCGAAGCTACACTAGAAAATCCCAAAGGTAACTCCTCATCTAGGTGGGATTTTACTGAAAGTAATCTGTATGAAAAATATTTGTAAAGGAGTGAGTTTACGCTCAGTAAGAAACATATGTAAAAGAGCGTACTATCTCACTATATGCAGTTTTCCTGCTTGGCTCTATAATGTCATGTAAAATCATTATAAAACGTATACCATATACCAGTAAATCATCTCTTTCAAATACTTTCACGGATCTGTAATCACGTGAGTTCATATGTGCAAATACAAATAATTCAAATACAAGTAATTTCATATACTTTCAAATGAGTGGGAGACAATTAACTTCCAATTAGATTCATGCACCAAGTAATTCTCATAATGGATACAGCAAATATATCCCGTAAGGGATAATCCATAAGAGATCTCATGAGGATACCACAAATATATCCCGTAAGGGATAATCCCGAGAGAAATCAAATAAGTGGTGTACCCACGTATGGGCCAGGGATACTCCCCAAAGCTGAATACAAAAAAGAGACATGGCCATTGTTAGCCCATACTGCTCACTAGTTAGGTGCCTTACTGTGGGTCTGAGGACCGAACTAAGGCTCCTCAGCCAAGCACAAATATAAATACCAATACAAGTAATGTGCATGATCATTAAAAGTGTTCATAGTCTCCAAAACATTATTCATATAACTCTTGGCAAATACAAATATACTTTCTTGAAATAGGTTTTCAAAACCTCCTTTTCAAATGGGTAGTCGACTAGTCTTTAGGGCAGTTGGCTGCTATACCATATTTTGCTTTATTAAATTTCTTTTCCTTTTTGAAATTTAAATATTTTATTTTTCGAAAAACACATAAGGCAGTCGACTGTCCCATATAGCAGTCGACCGGTTTGAAACAGAATACATTCTGGAAAATAGCAGTCGACTAGTTTATATAGCAGTCCACTGGTTTGAGTCAATTTTGAAAATTTTCACTCTGAGGTTGTTTCTAGGTAGTCGGCTGCTCCTAGTATTTTGGTAACTAGGAGTAAAACCCGAATTTTACCTTTCCTACACTTAAAACAGCTTGTACTTCATCCCAAGGCATTTAAAACATATCAAAACATGCGGACATAGTCACCCCTATGTCTGTTGTATAAATTCCTTACCTCAATTACACCGAAAACCCGAGATCACTTGGTTGCACCAATGATTTCCTCTTCACTTCTTCACAGCTGTAATATCATAACAATTTCAAACCTTTAAGAAACCATTATACACATGTCATACTAACTCAATATGACTCCAAACCATGGATAGAATTGAATGAATCAATTTCTTCTCTTACCTTTGCTATAGCCAAAATAACAACAACTTTCGATCTCCTTAAATACTTTGAATTCAATCCACCAAACTTCGGATATAGCTTAAGCTAGTGATGAGGATCGATTTTCGTCAAGCGAGCTCATCGATTCGATAACAGGATCTTGGTGTTTGTCCAGGCAAGTAAAATGGAAACTTAGGAAAATGGTGGAAATGAGAGGAAGAGCTGAAAACGGGCTGTCAACTTGGATGATGGCTGAAGAGGATGACTCATGGTTTCATTTAATGCATGCAAATCTCTTTACTTCTCATTTCAGCCATTGACCCATTTGACCCATTAAATTCTCTTCTTCTCTTTATCATATCAGCCATTAATCCCTTGACTATTTGACTATCAATTTCATTTATTCCACATATGTCCCATAGATCATTCCCATGTCAACATTCTCATATTTATTTGATTATTTCAGCTTACAATACTTTACAAATATAGGAGTTTACATGAACTTAGGGGATTTCACACGTAAGCTTATAAGAGTAACTTACCTATTTTCCCAATGTCTCGCATTGTAGCACCTCCGAGTTTAGCCGAATTTCACCCCTTATACGATTCTCTACAATACCCAAATCCATTTTCATACTTAGAACATTCCACAAACAATTTAACAATTTATCAATTAAATACAAATAAACTACAATAACATGAAGTAAAATTCTTTACAATTTCTCCATTTTGTCTTCATTTTCCTTTTCCTTTTTTTTTCGGTTCTTTCTTTTTTTTTTTGGCTGAACCGGTTCAAACCAATTTTGGTCAATTTTATGAAATCCCCAATTTCCTGTAATTTTCCATACTTGTGAAGTATTACAATCTGAAATGATCAAGTAAATATGAAATTAGGAAGTGTAAATGATGCATAGGACATAAGGGGAATAGAAAGATTTAATAGTCAAATAATCAAAGGGGTCAATGGCTGAATTGAGGAAAGGGATAGCTATGCATTAAATGAGAATTAAATGCACTTGTCATCTTCTTCATCAACAAGAATCAGCAGCCATCGTTTCTTCCCCTCCCAAATTCCTTAAGTTTCCTTCCTACTCATCTTGACAAACTACCTTGTTCCTCCATCGAATCAACGAGCTTCTTAAACGAAAATTGTTCCTTGTCACTAGCTAAAGCCATATATGTAATATGAAAGGCTGAATCCAAGGAATTAAGCAGATCTTGTTGCTGTCATTTTTGGTCACTAACAAAGGTAAGAGATGAAGTGGTTTCACTTAATTTCACCCTTGATTTGGAGTTATGTGATGTTGGTATAGCATGTATGTGGTGGTTTCTTAAAGGTTTGATTTGTTATGAAATTTCAGCTGTGAAGAAGTGAAGAGGAAATCATTGGTGCAACCAAGCGATTACGCGTTTCTGTATAATCAAGGTAAGGAATGTGTGTAACAGACGTAGGGTGGCTATGTTCGCATGTTTTAAATACTTTGGGATGAAACAAAAGCTGGTTTAAGTGTACGAAGGTTAAATCTTGGGTTTTACTCCTAGTTACCAAAATGCTAGGAGCAGCCGACTGCCTTGAGTAGCAACCGACTGCTTAGAGACAACCAAAGCTTAAATTTTCGAAAATCGAGACAACCAGTCGACTGCTATATAAGCAAGTCGACTGCTAATTCCCAAAAAACATTCTATTTCAAACTAGTCGACTGCTAAGGATGCCAATCGACTGCTTTTCTTCAAAAAGCAATCTGTTTCAAAACCAGCTGATTGCCTATGGAGCTAGTCGACTGCCCTATTTTCAGAAACATTCTGTTTGCGAGACAGTCGACTGCCCTATCAGACCAGTCGATTGCCTTATGTGTTTTCAAAAAATAAATTATTTGAATTTCAAAACGAAAAAGAAATTCAATAAAGCAATATATGGTATAGCAGCCGACTGCCTCCATTGAAAAAGAGGTTTTGAAACCCATTTCAAGAAAGTATACTTGTATTTATAAAAACTACATAACAAAGGTTTTGGAGATCGTGGATTCTTGTAATGATCATGCATATTACTTGTTTTTGTACTTGGCTGAGGAACCTTAGTCCGGTCTTCAGTGCCACAGACCTGACTAGTGTTCACTGTGGTTTATAGACAATGGCCGTATGTCTCTTATTTGTATTCGGCTTTGGGGAAGATCCCTGGCGCATACATTGGTACGCCACTTATTTGACTTCTCTTAGGATTATCCCTCACGGGATATATTTGTAGTATCCCTTATGAGATCTCTTATGGTTTTTCCCTTACAGGATATATTTGCTGTATCCTTATGAGAATTACTTGGTGCATGATTCTATTGGAAGTTAATTGTCTCCCATCTATTTGAAAGTATTTGAAGTCATTTGTATTTGAAGTTATGTGTAATTGCACTTGTGATTTCACGTGATTTGAGATCCGTGAAAGTATTTGAAAGAGATGACATTACTTGTATATGGTATATGCTTTATAATGGTTTTACATGACATTATAGAGCAAAGCAGGAAAACTGCATATAGTGACATAGTACGCTCTTTTATATATGTTTCTTACTGAGCATAAACTCACTCATTTACAACTACTTTTCAGACTATTTGAAGTGATTCCCGCTCCAAATAGAGAGGGGCTTATTTGGGATCTCCTAGTATACCTTCGTGTTACGCTTCCCAATTATCCCTTCAAGGTATAATCAGCTGGCCGTGTACTTCGGCTACTGTACAGTATAATATTACATTGATGTATATTAGATCGTGTGGGGATATAGGTTATGCTTATTTGAGATCCTGATGTAGTTGACTCATATGAATATAGGAAAAATTTCAATTCATATGGCAAAGTGATATCATATTATAAAAATAAAGTATATAAGAAGAAGGATGACATTGATGGACGAGTCGAACCAAAGTATATGTGAGAAAAAAAAAGTTAGTTGATATTTAATTGTTATTTGATAAGAAGTAAAGGTCGCAAGTCACGACAAATTCAGCCCGATTCAGACTAGTTCAAACTGGTTTTGGCCGGTTTAGCCTTATACTCCTCTCACCACCCTCGATTCAACATCTCCGACAGCCGCTGAGGGCACGACATGCTTGTTCCCTTCATTTCCTCTCCGGATCTGCGACGGCAGCAACGGTGCGGGCTTCTTCTTCATTTTTCTTTTTTTTTATAGTGGCTGCCGCCCTCGTTGCCCTTTCTGTTTCAGTCAGATCTGCCCTTGCCGAATCCATCTCTTCTTGTTTCGGCTGGCCACCGACGGTCCTCCTTTCCTCTCCTTCTTTCTCTTTTCGTTTCTTTCCTCCTTAATTCAGTCCCTCCTTTCTTCTCTTCCTTTTCGATCTGCATCGTCGCCTGCCCCTTTTTTTTCTCTTCCCTATATAGCGGCGATTCTGATGGAGATCCACTTGCTCATGATGTTCGTGATGCTAAGGATCCATTGGTCATCCAAGGAGGTCCAGTTACCTGAGCTCGAGCCAAGAAGACGCAACAAGCCCTGGCCTCATTAATGCAACAAGCTCTGGCATCATTGAAGTGTCAAGGAAGCTTCCATGAAGAGTCCCAAGACATCTATACTTGCTTGGAAGCCGAAACGACATGAGCATGGTTTACTGTTTTATTTTAGCTTAACAATAAGATGGGTTAAGTGTTTGAATAGCCCACATTTGAGTCTTATTGTGTCTTGGACTATTTATTTTATGTAACTAGGTTTAGGCATGAATTTGGGTTTAGTCTTATTTTCTATTGGTGTTAATTCCAACCCACTTCTTTATGGGCTTAAGTTCTAGGTATTATTATAAATACCTTGTAAACGCTATTGATGAGCAGATCAGTTTTGGAATTTCAGAATTTGAGTGTGCCTTTCTCTTGGGTTCCCTCTCAACTAGGCTTATCAAGGTCTTCTTCCTTGTGGCGCCTCCTTTTTCACCATCCACCATTGCTATACCTTAGGTTCTCGAATTCTTATTCGTAGGGTCAAGGTCCAATACCTTTGGGTCCGAGTCTCTTTAGGCTTCGGGTCTAGGTTTCAGAAGGTATCATTCATCATCTTTGCTTCTGTCCTGTTGCGTTTCAGTTCCTTCAAATTCCAATCTACGTTTGATAGGATGATATTTTGCAAATTTTATATGTGCTAATATATTTGCTTTATTGATATTTTATGCCTAAAAGAGCTAACTAATGTTTATTTTATGTTTTAGGTATTAAATATCAAAGTTGGAATTAAAAGAAGCTAAAAAGAGCAAAGTGCAGTATTTTCTGTCCAGCTTGAAAGATTGACATTTTTGACCAATTTAACGACCTGATCTCAAGAAGTAGCCTTCATGGAAGTTGTAGAGGACTTCTCAAGGTTTCCAGAATGCACAGGATCACAAAAATTAGAGTTCGTTTGGTGGGTCAAACGTCTGGACAAAATCAGTACGAAATTCTGGGCAGAAAAACGAGATTGAGAAGAAATTCCAACTAAGCAAGTTCAAGACAAGATTTTGTTGAGACAAGATAATTTCTTAATTTTATTATGTCTTAGATCTGTAATTAATAAATAAAAATAGGCCTTAGGAATTTTACTTAGAAAGTAATTGTAAAAAGATGATGAGATAAAGGTAAGAGTTTGACTAGTCAAATTACTTGTTTCCCAAGTAAACTCTTATCTGAATCCCACATTGCTTAGGAAAGTCTTTTAAACTCTTCCTTAGGCCTATATAAAGAGCACAAGGCTCTCATAAACAGGATCTCTCTTATCCCTCACATCCTTCTTAACCCTCACATCCTTCTTATCCCTCTTCCCTCTTTTAGTCTTGTAGGATTTTCTTTAGGGTTTTTAATAAAATTTTATTTTTTTCTTTATTTTTAATTAGTTGCTGATTTCTTTATTATTTTTAATTCTGATTTTGTTTTCTTTATTTAAATTAATATTGTTTGTGTGTTCTTGCTTACTAGTTTATAATCTTGATTAGTAATTCTGATTTTTATATTATTAAAGATTGCTTCTTTGATTGTTTCTTGCATGATATTTGTAATCTTTATAATATATAACTTGAATTTTATGATCTTGAATATGTCTAGTGAGTAGTTTTCTTATTCAGTTATGAGGTAAATTGATTATTCTTGGGAAAAGCTTGTTATGAGATTCTTGAACCTATTATACAATTGTTGATTAAATATCCAAGATTCTCTGAGCACATTTGCATGATTATTTGCTTGATTAGATAGTATGACCCACTATTTAATTTAATGAAATAATCTACTGCCAGATTAAAAACATAAGTCCGTAATTGCTTATGGAGTTAATCACTAGGGATGGAGGAGAATTAAGGTTTAGATTAAATAAACCGAGCTTATGTGTTTGTTATCTAATGTCAACCCATATCTTTCTAGTTGTTAATGCTGCTACAACTTATATCTAGAGATCTTGTTCTAGGTAGGTTAAGTAGTTAGAGATTAGTTAAAGAGCTTGTTTTAACTGACGACTCAGTAAGGGAAGATGGTGTAACAGAGCTTGTTGTTATGCTACGGTTGACTATTTAATTGACAATAATATTTTGTAATCAATGATCAACATCTAAATCCAAGAATAATTAATTGCCTCGTAACTGAAGTTTGGTGATATTTGATATTTTCTAATTTATCTACTTGTTTATTTTTCTGATTATTTTCTTAACTATTATAGTTTAATTGAAACCCCCCAACTCTCTTTTCTCTCTAAATAATAGTTAGGTATTTAATTTAAATAATTAACTTGAATAAAACAATCTCTATGGGATCGACCTTTGCTTGCCCTATCTATAAGTTTAAGTAAAGTAATTTATTATTGGTACCTACGACACTACCAACTTTTTCTCTTATCCGTGTGCATCAGTTGGTATTCAGAGCTCAAGTTTCGATTTCTAGTTTGTTTGTGTGCCACTCACTTTTCGGTTTTTGGTTTGTTGGTTTCGATTTTTTTTCCTTTGTTGGTTTCGATTTCTGGTTTGTTTGTGAATCTCTCACTTTTGGTAGAATCCATGGAAAATTCCGCCATCTTAGTTATTGTGTTTGAGTTGAATTTTAACCCTAGCCGCACCCCTTCAATCATAACCCTAGCCACACTTCTTCCGCCACTTATTTCAACCCTAGCTGCACCCCTTCAATCACAACCCTAGCCGCACTTCTTCAACCACTTATTTCAACCCTAGCCACACCCCTTCAATCACAACCCTAGCCGCACTTCTTCAACCACTTAATTCAACGCTAGCTGCACCCCTACTCTTTTCAAGGAAATCACAAAAAAAAAATCAGATTAAAAAAAAGAATTCGAAAAAAAATTGTTGCGGTACTGTTCAAATAGTATTCACACAGAAAAATTTGGTTGAGTTAGGAGGCGTGCGAGTAGCTGTTTTAAAGAAAATGACAAAATAAAACGAACCTATGAATATCACAGGCCCCACCCTATCTTGGCCAAATTCCATCGTCTTCCTATAGTTTTAGGCCATTTTTTTATTTTTTTGGTCATTCTAGTGATTTTTTTATTTTATTTTTTTCTTTCTTTGAGTCACCCTAGCCGCACCTTTCTGTGAAAAAAAAAGGAGAACAATTCGAAAAAAAAAAGGGAATTCAAAAAAAAAAAGAGAAAATACTTGGTGAAAATACTGGGTGAATTAGTTGCTTCTGTGATGTTGAATCTTTGATTGAGTCTCTAGTGCGATTGTGAACCTATAGAGTTAAGGTAGAGTAAGGGAAAAAGGCATGAGTGTGTGAGAAACATTAGTAGAGAAAAGCCAAATTACTTGAGTGTGTTGGATTATGCCCTTAGAACCATTCATTAGATGATTGACTTTGGCATTTTTTTTATGTATCATGACATTTTATTTATCATAGTTCATTATTATATTTGTCTTATAACTGCGTAATATAATCTTATATGATAATGTCCTTAGAATAGTAATAACACACTATTCTTAAAATATCCCTAGTCAAGTATTATTGTGAACAAGGATAACAATGATACGATAAGACTAGTATGTGGTTGACTGATGACCATTGTCATGGATATAGGATATCAAGTCATCACATAGGTACATGTTAGAGAACTATGTACTGGATCGACCCTCCATGAGAACGCTACATGGATTGTTATATGAGTGTCATAAGCGATTCTCATAGTGATGATGGTGTATGTGATCCTTTGACTTGAGATCATCATAGATCCCAACATAGAGAATTGCATACTTTAATGCAGCTAGATGTCATTCGTAACAGGATGGACTATAAAGGTAGTAATTGGGTATGCCTTGATCTATGTAGAGGGATGTTGAGTGATCAAGATAGGATTTATCCCTCTTATATGACAAGAGTGATGTCTTGGGCCCTTTGATAGAGTGAGACTAAGAAATGCATGGCCGTGCTCGAATAAGTCAATATGAGATATTGATTTTATTTGTTTAATTAGTCCACTCAGGAATCAAGAAACGCTGATTAGGCTATACAAGTGTGACACATTCCATGACTTGTGTCTAATCAAGACATCAAAGGATAAAGGGATTAGACTACACGGTAACATCTATCACGAGTAAGGTTATGTCGAGTCATTGACATTCTCGTTACATGGGTAGCAATGATGTGTTGCTAGATACCGCTCATTGCCTGTGACAATTTTGTCATTGCCATTGTTTTGAGAACCTATTGGGTCGCACACTTAGAACGGATCAATGAGGAGCTTAATTAATCCTATTCTGAATTGGATTAAGGATATAACTAATCCTATTCTGAATTGGATTAGGGATATAACTAATCCTATTCTAAGTAGGATTAGAGTTCTGTTTGGCAGTAAATTTTAGGGTAAAATTTACTGCCTATAAAAGGATGTTTTTTGAAACATAGCCACACAACAATTAGAAAACAGAAAAGTATTCTTTTAATCGAAGCTAGCAGTTCGGTTAAAAGAATCAAAACGCTCCTTAAGGCATCTGATCGTGAGACGTTCAAGAGTCGTGAGATCCGTTCGTGTGGATACCATAGAGGCAGGAACGAAAAGTTGCTGCTTGTGATTCGACCAAAGACAGAAAAAGCAGAGAAAACGTAAGGTAAAATCTCGAAACCCTAATCAGGCAACCCTCCGAATCGATTCTGGTGGAGGCCGAATGTTTTATTTCCACTGCGTGTTTGTTTCGGTCTCCTTCAGAGTGAAACATGAGTGTAAACACGTGAGGATATCACTTGTTGAAAATGTCTTCTGAAGGTGATAAGTCAGACTTTAAAAAGATTGAATTCATGCTTCAGGCAATGCAACAACAGTTCCAACGGATGGACGTGAAATTCAATAACATTCATGATAAGTTGAACCAACATGAAGCTTGGTTTGCGATGATCCAACAAGGTGATACTTCACGTCTAAAAAGTAAGGTTGTTGCCAATGACGAGTATGATGATAATGTTGGGTATGACTCGAACGAAGAGTCTGGGGTAGATAGACATCATAGAAGGTACCATGGGTATAGAGATAGAGTTGATAGAGCACGTGATAGAGGCAAGGAGAAGATGGACGGAAACCTAGGCAGTAAAAAATTGAAGATTCCTCCTTTCCAAGGCAAGAATGATCCTGAGGCATATTTGGAGTGGGAAAGGAAGATTGAAATGGTGTTTGACTGCCACCACTACTCTGAGGAAAAGAAGGTCAAACTTGCAGCAATTGAGTTCACAGAGTATGCTATGGTTTGGTGGGATCAGTTAGTCTCTAGTAGAATAAGATATGGAGATCCTCCAGTGTCTACATGGGATGAGATGAAGCGCATCATGAGGAAGAGATTTGTTCCTACTCATTACTACACAGAGCTATACCAGAAACTCCAAAGTCTTACCCAGGGCTCAAAGAGTGTTGAGGATTACTATAAAGAGATGGAAATAACCATGATCCGAGCCAATATCCAAGAGGTTGCAGAAGCTACTATGGCTTGTTTTCTCCAAGGTTTAAACCGTGAGATTGCCAATGTAGTAGAGTTGCAGCATTACATGGATTTAGAGGAGATGTTGCATGTGGCTATCAAAGTGGAAAGGCAACTCCAAAGGAAAGGTACATCCCGTTTCACTCCTAGTTCAATTCCTGTTTGGAAATCTAACACCTTTCGTAGGGATGATAAGCATGTGTCTACACCTAAGTTAGAGAGCTTTGCAAAGCCCAAGCCTGAAGGCCCTCCAAAGCCCAAGACAGAACCTGCCCAAGCATCCCAGAGCAGGACACGTGACATTAAGTGTTTCAAGTGTTTAGGTCATGGATATGTTGCCTCACAGCGTCCTAACCGTAGAGTGATGATCATGCATGGGAATGGAGATGTTGAGAGTGAAAGTGCTGAAGTCGGTGTTGAAGATGAGATGCCTGCGTTAGAAGATGCTGAAGAAGAAGAAGTTGTTGAGTATGCTGCTCATGGTGAAGCACTTGTTGCCAGACATGCTCTTAATACCCATGTGAAGTTTGAAGATGAGGCACAGCGCGAGAACATCTTCCATAAGAGGAGCCATATTAATGACAAGGTATGCACTGAAATCATTGATGGTGGGAGTTGTACTAATGTTGCTAGCTGATAGGATGATACTTTGTGAATTTTATTGATAGGATTATATTATGTGAATTTTATATGTGCTAATATATTTGCTTTATTGATGTTTTAACCCTAAAAGAGCTTACTAATGTTTATTTTATGTTTTAGGTATTAAATATCAAAGTTGGAATAAAAAGAAGATAAAAAGAGCAAAGTGCAGTATTTTCTGTCCAGCTTGAAAGATTGACATTTTTGACCAATTTAACGACCTGATCTCAAGAAGTGGCCTACATGGAAGTTGTAGAGGACTTCTCAAGGTTTCCAGAATGTCCAAGATCGCAAAAATCGGAGTTCATTTGGTGGGTCAAACATCTGGACAAAATCAGTACGAAATTCTGGGCAGAAAAACGAGATTGAGAAGAAATTTCAACAAAGCAAGTTCAAGACCAGATTTTGTTGAGAGAAGATAATTTCTTAAATTTATTTTGTCTTAGATCTGTAATTAATTAACAAAAATAGGCCTTAGGAATTTTACTTGGAAAATAATTGTAAAAGATGATGAGATAAAGATAAGAGTTTGACTAGTCAAATTACTCGTTTCCCAAGTAAACTCTTATCTGAATCCCACATTACTTAGGAAAGTCTTTTAAACTCTTCCTTAGGCCAATATAAAGAGCACAAGGCTCTCATAAACACATCCCTCAAATCCCTCACATCCCTCTCTTCCCCCTCTTCTCTCTTGTTTAGTTTTATAGTAGATTTAATAGAAATTTTATTTTTATTATTTTGCTTATTTCTTTATTATTTTTAATTCTGATTTTGTTTTCTTTATTTAAATTAATATTGTTTGTGTGTTCTTGCTTGCTAGTTTATAATCTTGATTATTAATTCTGATTTTATATTAATAAAGATTGCTTCTTTGATTGTTTCTTGCATGATATTTGTAATCTTTGTAATATTAAACTTGAATTTTATGATCTTGAATATGTCTAGTGAGTAGTTTTCTTATTCAGTTATGAGGTAAATTAATTATTCTTGGGAAAAGCATGTTGTGAGATTCTTCAACCTATTATATAATTGTTGATTAAGTATCCAAGATTCTCTGAGCACATTATAATGGTTGTTTGTTTGATTAGATAGGGTGCACACTATTTAGTTAAACTAAATAATCTACCACCAGATTAAAAACATAAGTCCGTAATTACTTGTGGAGTTAATCACTAGGGATGGAGGAGAATTAAGGTTTAGATTAAATAAACCGAGCTTATGTGTTTGTTATCTAATGTCAACCCATATCTTTCTTGTTGTTAATGCTGCTACAACTTATATCTAGAGAGCTTGTTCTAGGTAGGTTAAGTAGTTAGAGATTAGTTAAAGAGCTTGTTTTAACTAACGACTGAGTAAGGAAAGATGGTGTAACAGAGCTTGTTGTTATGCTACGGTTGACTATTTAATTGACAGTGATATTTTGTAATCAATGATCAACATCAAAATCCAAGAATGATTGATTGCCTCGTAACTGAAGCTTTTTGCTATTTGTCTTTGATACGTAATAATTCTTGTTTTCTTTATTTTAGAATAGTCTCCAAAACCCCCAAACTTCTTCTTTCCCTAAACCCTAAGATTAGATTTTTAATTTAATAATTAGCTTAAAAAATTCAGTCTCTGTGGGTTTGACCCTTGCTCCGCTATCTACATAGTAGAGTTAGGAAATTTTATTTTTGGTGACTGACGACACTCATCAAATTTTGGCGCCGTTGCCGGGGACTGAAATTTGTTTAAGTTAATTATTTTAATTTTAAGTCTAATTTTTTTTCTTTTCTTTTTCAGGGATTGCTTGTCTGAGAAGGATTCTAGTCACAAACTTCAAAAGATTAGGGAGTACATACAAGCAACCCAAAGCGTGGTGCCACAAACACCACAACATCCACCACTACTACCTCCCAAGACGAGAAGTGAGAGGACTCCATGGAGCAAGCTTATGAACCATATTATAATTATGACCCATACTATAATTATGAACCACACTACGATACTTACTATCAAGGATGGTGGGATCATTCTAATTTTAGTTATGGGAATCAATATGAGGTTTACAATGCACCATTCCAAGATACATATCAAGCTCCATCTCAAGACTCAGGTATACCTCCACCTCAAGAATCAGGTATGTCTCTTGAAGATATTGTTAAGACTCTTGAGATTAAAACTTTACAATTGTCACAAGAGGCTGATGTTTATATTAAGAATATTAATCACCATGTGAGTCAAATAATGAATTCCATAAGTAACATTGAAGCTATGACCTCTCAACCTGTGGAGAATCCAAGAGATATTGTTACTAACATCACCTTGAAAAGTGAAAGGGAAATTGAATCCAAGGAAAGTGCACATGAAGATGTCGATGATTTATAGAAAGGGAGGATGAAACCGATTTCAATATTAAAGGTGGAGTTGTTGACATGCACAATGTAAAAGGGAGAGAGAATTTCGACAACTTTATAAAGCACTATGAGGATGTTGAAATCAAAGAATTCAAAGTTGAGGTAAGTGAAAAACAAATTCCTTTTAATTCTTCTACTTACCCTCCTCCTTTTCCTGGTAGGTTTGCAAGAGCTACAAACGAAGAGCAAGACAAGGAGACCTTGAAGACATTTAGGAAAATGGAAGTTAATATTCCTCTCCTTGATGAAATTAATGACCAAGTGCTTTGCGATGCCAAGTTTTTAAGGGAACTATGCACTTCCAAGAGGAAATTAAAAGGTGACGAAAAGCAAGTTCTTAAAGATGTGACATCCTCGTCACTCCCAAATACCAACTAATTTCCCATAGTTTTGGTTAGGCTGTTCAACGGTGCATCCTTCTTCTTTAATATAGCTAACACTATATTGTTTCCATGATGATATATTTCTCATACACATACAGGATCGTCTTTCACATAAGTCTAAAACTCTAATATAAATTACATACTAATCTTTTTAACAATTTACATCCCCAATGTGTCTAATATACATCACTGTACTATAGTCTGAATTACATAATCAAAATGTATCTACCTTCAAGGGATTGGAAGTTAGCCTCGAAGGAATATCGTATAGTCCAAATATATGCTCCTCTACCAAGAGCAGACTTCACTGCAAATAATCTGGATGAAAAATATTATAAAGGAATGAGTTTACGCTCAGTAAGAAATATACATAAAAGAGCGTACTATGCCACTATATGCAGTTTTCCTGCTTGGCTCTATAATGTCATGTAATATTCTTGTAAAAACATATAACATATAAGTTCATCAAATACCATATAACACATGACAAAATCATATGAAGTCACTTGCACGTATTCAAATAACTCAAATACTTTCACATATATATGTCAAATATCTTGAAATTACATATACAAATAGTCTTCAAATAGGGGGAGACCTTCAACATCCAATAGAATCATGCACCAAATAAAGTGGCGTACCCACGTATGGGCCAGGGATCCTCCCTTAAGCCAAACACATATAAAGGACTAATGGCCATTGTCAATATTCCACAGTGTGCACTAGTCAGGTGACACCCGTGGTACTGAGGGCTTGACTAGAGTCCCCCAGCCAAATACAAATAAGCAAGTAATATGCATGATCACCAATGGAGTCGTTAATCTCAAAATATTAAGTAGTAAAACTCATTCTTGTAAAACCATGGGTATTCATAACCCTTCTTATATACTTTAATGATAATCCAAATACATTTATATAAATAAATTAAAAATTATTATTTTTCAAAGGGGGCAGTTGACTGCTCTTTTAGGGCAGTCGACTGCTATAGTATAAAAATATTCAATAAATTTTATTTTCTTTTTGCATTTAAAATATTTAATTTCTGGATGCAAGTAGGGCAGTTGATTGCTAAAATGGGGCAGTCGACTGGCCCGCAAACAGAATGTTTCTCGAAAAAATGCAGTCAACTGGCTCTTTAGCGGTCGACTGGTTTGCAAACAGAAAGTTTCTGGAAAAATGGCAGTCGACTGCTATGTAGGGCAGTCGGCTGCTCTAAGTCGGTTTCGGAAAAAGTTACGTCACGACTGTCTCTGAGCAGTCGGCTGCTATTTAGGGCAGTCGGCTGCCCCGAGCCAAATTGTAACCGGGCGAAAACCGTGAATTTTACATTTCCTGCACTTACACCAGCTTTTATTTCATCCCAAAACTTTTAAAACATGCGGACATAGTCACCCTACGTCCGTTACATATATTCCTTACCTCAAATAGCCAAATAATACGAAATCCCTTGGTTGCACCGATTCTTTCCTTCACTTCTTCAAAACTGCATAATTCATATAAATTGGAACCTTTAACTTTCTTTCATTTCAACACCATAAGTATACTATACCAACATCACTTAACTCCAAATCATAGATAGAATTGAAAGAATCAACTTCTATCCTTACCTTTGTCAATAGCTAAAATAACAGAAATTCTGATCTCCTCAAAGACTTTGTTTCAGCCTTCCATATTACAGACATAGAGAGAGCTAGTGATGAGGATCGTTTTTCGTTTAAGGAGTTTGTTGCTTCGTTGGAGGAATAAGGCAGTTCTACAAGGTGAATATGGAAGAAAACCTTAGAGAATTTCAGAGGAAGAGCTATGGCTGCCGGCCCTCTTTGCTGGAAAAGATGGCATTAAATGCCATTAATGTGTATTTATCCCTTCATGCCAGCCACAACTCCTTAGCCCTTTGACAATTTGACCACCAATTAATCCTTCTTCTTTCCTTCCTCATGTCAGCCACACATATCATGTAATTATGAAAATCTGATATTTATTCTTCTTTTATCATTCTCTAATATTTTCCTGATATCAACATTAAATTTATTGACCATTTGACTATCCATTTCATTCCTTCTTCTAGGTTCCTTACACCATTTGTACATTAATTCTCATATTCATTTAAATCATTTCTGCTTATAGTACTTTACAAATAAGAGGACTTTACATGAAATTGGGGATTTCACAAAAGATGAGCTAGAAATAGCCATAAGCTACAAACGAAGAGCAAGACAAGGAGACCTTGAAGACATTTAGGAAAATGGAAGTTAATATTTCTCTCCTTGATGAAATTAATGACCAAGTGCTTTGCGATGCCAAGTTTTTAAGGGAACTATGCACTTCCAAGAGGAAATTAAAAGGTGATGAAAAGCAAGTTCTTAAAGATGAGCTAGAAATAGCCATAAGCAAAAATCTTGAGAATGAGGAACTCGAGAAACCGATAAAAAAGTTGAGGTTTGGGATTGGATGATGGAAGGTGGAACAGTCGAGCTAACGACATTAAACAAAAGCGCTACTTGGGAGGCAACCCAAGGATGTAAAACGAGGGAGTATTTCTTTCCTTACTTGTATTACCAATTAATTTTTGAGTTTTTATTGTTCTTCTTTGCATGCTAGACTTACTTTGAGGACAAAGTAAGATTTAAGTGTGGGGGGGAATATTGGTTTAAGAGTCTATAAAGTGTTTTTTTTTTAGGAAGTGGAAATTAAAAAAAAAGGGTCAAAATTTACTGTAGTTTTAAAAGATCATGATATGTTTTCTTTCTTTTAAGGGATTGATTCTAAACTAAAACAAAGTTTTATAGGAAAGTTGAGAGTATTTTGATTGTTATTATTGTTGAAGTGAATACTTTCTAAAGAATTTATGTGAGTTCATGATTAAATATGATTGCTCATATGATATTGATAATGTGATTGGTTCATTGGAGTTGGTATAAGCGAACGATAAATAGACAACAACAAAAAAAAACATAAAAGAGAAGAAAAATAGAGGTTGAAAGCTTTAAATTCTACTCCAATCTTTTGAGTTACTCGATCTTGTTGATTAAATTCTTGAAGTGACTTAAAATATTGAAGGAAACCGAAACAAACACGCAGCGGAAATAAAACATTCGGCCTCCACTAGGATCGATTCGGAGAGTTGCCTGATTAGGGTTTCAAGATTTTACCTAATGTTTTTCTCTGATTTTTCTTTCGTTGGTTGAGTCACAAGCAACAACTTTTCGTTCCTGCCTCTACGGTATCCACACGAACGGATCTCACGACTCTTGAACGTCTCACGATCAGAAGCCTTAAAGAGCTTTTGATTCCTTATAACCGAATTGCTAGCTTCGATTAAAAAGAATGTTTTGTTTTCTATTTTAAAAAGTGCGGCTATGTTTTAGAAAAACATCCTTTTTATAGGCAGTAAATTTTACCCTAAAATTTACTGCCAAACAGAACTCTAATCCTACTTAGAATAGGATTAGTTATATCCCTAATCCAATTCAGAATAGGATTAGTTATATCCTTAATCCAATTCAGAATAGGATTAATTAAGCTCCTCATTGATCCGTTCTAAGTGTGCGACCCAATAGGTTCTCAAAACAATGGCAATGACAAAATTGTCACAGGCAATGAGCGGTATCTAGCAACACATCATTGCTACCCATGTAACGAGAATGTCAATGACTCGACATAACCTTACTCGTGATAGATGTTACTGTGTAGTCTAATCCCTTTATCCTTTTATGTCTTGATTAGACACAAGTCATGGAATGTGTCACACTTGTATAGTCTAATCAACGTTTCTTGATTCCTGAGTAGACTAATTAAACAAATAAAATCAATATCTCATATTGACTTATTTGAGCACGGCCATGCATTTTAGTCTCACTCTATCAAAGGGCCCAAGACATCACTCTTGTCATATAAGAGGGATAAATCCTATCTTGATCACTCAACATCCCTCTACATAGATCAAGGCATACCCAATTACTACCTTTATAGTCCATCCTGTTACGAATGACATCTAGCAGCATTAAAGTATGCAATTCTCTATGTTGGGATCTCTGATGATCTCAAGTCAAAGGATCACATACACCATCATCACTATGAGAATCGCTTATGACACTCATATAACAATCCATGTAGCGTTCTCATGGAGGGTCGATCCAGTACATAGTTCTCTAACATGTACCTATGTGATGACTTGATATCCTATATCCATGACAATGGTCATCAGTCAACCATATACTAGTCTTATCGTATCATTGTTATCCTTGTTCACAATAATACTTGACTAAGGATATTTTAAGAATAGTGTGTTATTACTATTCTAAGGACATTATCATATAAGATTATATTACGCAGTTATAAGACAAATATAATAATGAACTATAAATAAAAATGTCATGATACATAAAAATGCCAAAGTCAATCATCTAATGAATGGTTCTAAGGGCATAATCCAACAAATATGAGCATGCAAAGCACTCTAAAAGAGGGCTTACTTGTTGAGTAATCGGGTGTTGGTATCACCAATATTAACATTCGCGTAAAAAGGCAAGTAAGTACTTAGGGAAACCATTATTGAAACCTCAAAAGAAAAAAAAAAGAAGGAAGAGAAATAGAAAAAAAAAATTCTTGATCTATTGACTTTGTTTGTGGTAATGTAAAATGGATAATTGCAACGTTGGTGTTATATGTTTCAATTGTGTTGATTGTGAATTTTGCATGAATTTATTTAGAAGTATGCATGAATATAAGAAGTAATGATTAGAATATGATTGACTTGATTATTTGACTCTTGTTGAAGTTATGAGTTAATAATTAAAAGATTTGAAAATATGTTCATGATCTTAATCTTGTTTTGAGTCTTAATATTTAATTTTTCAGTCTTATTTTGAATTTTTAAGATTGAGTCTTAAGTAAAAGATTTTGTGGGTATATCTTCTGAAAGTCCCACGAGACACAACTCGTCCACTAGGGGTGACCTAGGGGTTTAAAGGCTTATTGCATATGCTAAATGCAATCGTGATTCCTACGAAAGTGAGTTAGGATTTTAGGATATAGTTCTTTAGGAAGTTAGTTTAGGTTTTGCTAGTGGACTAGCAAAACCTAACTGTGGGAGAATTTGATAGGATGATATTTTGTGAATTTTATATGTGCTAATATATTTGCTTTATTGATGTTTTAACCCTAAAAGAGCTTACTAATGTTTATTTTATGTTTTAGGTATTAAATATCAAAGTTGGAATAAAAAGAAGATAAAAAGAGCAAAGTGCAGTATTTTCTGTCCAGTTTGAAAGATTGACATTTTTGACCAATTTAACGACCTGATCTCAAGAAGTGGCCTTCAGGGAAGTTGTAGAGGACTTCTCAAGGTTTCCATAATGGCTAAGATCACAAAAATCGGAGTTCATTTGATGGGTCAAACGTCTAGACAAAATCAGTATAAAATTCTGGGCAGAAAAACAAGATTGACAAGAAATTCCAACAAAGCAAGTTCAAGACCAGATTTTGTTGAGAGAAGATAATTTCTTAATTTTATTTTGTCTTAGATCGGTAATTAATTAATAAAAATAGGCCTTAGGAATTTTACTTAGAAAATAATTGTAAAAAGATGTGAGATAAAGGTAAGAGTTTGACTAGTCAAATTACTTGTTTTCCAAGTAAACTCTTATCTAAATTCCACATTGCTTAAGAAAGTCTTTTAAACTCTTCCTTAGGCCTATATAAAGAGTACAAGGCTCTCATAAACAACATCCCTCTCCTCCCTCTCCTCTTTTAGTCTTGTTGGATTTTCTTTAGGGTTTTTAATAAAAATTTTATTTTTCTTTATTTTTAATTAGTTGCTGATTTCTTATTATTGTTTTACAAAATTATTTTCTTTTTATTTTTTTAGATTCTGTGATTTCTTTTTTTGTTAAAATCTTATTAGATCATAATCTTGATTATAGATTTCTTATTTGATATTATTAAAGATTGATAGTTTAATTATTTATTGCATGATAATTGTCTTCTTTATAACATTAAACTTGAATTTTATGATCTTGAATATGTCTAGTGAGTAGTTTCCTTATTCAGTTATGAGGTAAATTGATTATTCATGGGAAAAGCTTGTTATGAGATTCTTGAACCTATTATACAATTGTTGATTAAATATCCAAGATTCTCTGAGCACATTATAATGATTGTTTGTTTGATTAGATTGGGCGCACACTATTTAGTTAAATTAAATAATCTACCGCCAGATTAAAAACATAAGCCCATAATTGCTTGTGGAGTTAATCACTAGGGATGGAGGAGAATTAAGGTTTAGATTAAATAAACCGAGCTTATGTGTTTGTTATCTAATGTCAACCCATATCTTTCTTGTTGTTAATACTGCTACAACTTATATCTAGAGAGCTTGTTATAGGTAGGTTAAGTAGTTATAGATTAGTTAAAGAGCTTGTTTTAACTAACAACTTAGTAAGGAAAGATGGTGTAACAGAGCTTGTTGTTATGCTACGGTTGACTATTTAATTGACAATAATATTTTGTAATCAATGATCAACATCAAAATCCAAGAATGATTGATTGCCTCGTAACTGAAGCTTTTTGCTATTTGTTTTTTTTATATTTAATAATTCTTGTTTTCTTTATTTTAGAATAGTTTACAAAACCCCAAAATTTCTTCTACTTTCCCTAAACCCTAAAATTAGATTTTTAATTTAGTAATTAACTTAAATAATTCAGTTTCTGTGGGTTCGACCCTTGCTCTGCTATCTACATAGTAGAGTTAGGAAATTTTATTTTTGGTGACTGACGACACTTATCAAATTTTGGCATCATTGCCGGGGACTGGAATTTGTTTAAGTTAATTATTTTAATTTTAAGTCTAATTTTTTTATTTTCTTTTTCAGGGATTGCTTGTCTGAGAAGGATTCTAGTCACAAACTTCAAAAGATTAGGGAGTACATACAAGCAACCCAAAGCGTGGTGCCACAAACACCACAACATCCACCACTACTACCTCCCAAGACGAGAAGTGAGAGGACTCCATAGAGCAAGCTTATGAACCATACTATAATTATGACCCATACTATAATTATGAACCACACTACGATACCTACTATCAAGGATGGTGGAATCATTCTAATTTTAGTTATGGGAATCAATATGAGGTTTACAATGTGCCATTCCAAGATACATTTCAAGCTCTACCTCAAGACTCAGGTATGCCTCCACCTCAAGAATCAAGTATGTCTCTTGAAGATATTGTTAAGACTCTTGAGATTAAAACTTTACAATTGTCACAAGAGGCTGATGTTTATATTAAGAATATTGATCACCATGTGAGTCAAATAATGAATTCTTTAAGTAACATTGAAGCTATAACCTCTCAACCTGTGGAGAATCCGAGAGATAATGTTACTAACATCACCTTGAAAAGTGAAAGGGCAATTGAATCCAAGGAAAGTGCACATGAAGATGTCGACAACTTTATAGAAAGGGAGGATGAATCCAATGTCTATATTAAAAGTGGAGTTGTTGGCATGCACAATGAAAAAGGGAGAGAGAATTTCGACAATTTTATAAAGCACTATGAGGATGTTGAAATCAAGGAATTTAAAGCTGAGGTAAGTGAAAAACAAATTCTTTTTAATTCTTCTACTTACCCTCCTCCTTTTCGTAGTAGGTTTGCAAGAGCTACAAATGAAGAGCAAGACAAGGAGACATTGAAGACATTTGGGAAAATGGAAGTCAATATTCCTCTCCTTGATGAAATTAATGATCAAGTGCTTTGCGATGCCAAGTTTTTAAGGGAACTATGCACTTCCAAGAGGAAACTAAAAGGTGATGAAAAGCAAGTTCTTAAAGATGAGCTAGAAATAGCCATGAGCAAAAATCTTTAGAATGAGGAACTCGAGAAACCGATAAAAAAGTTGAGGTTTGGGATTGGATGATGGAAGGTGGAGCAGTCGAGCTAACGACATTAAACAAAAGCGCTACTTGGGAGGCAACCCAAGGATGTAAAACGAGGGAGTATTTCTTCCTTTACTTGTATTACCATTTAATTTTTGAGTTTTTTATTGTTCTTCTTTGCATGCTAGACTTACTTTGAGGACAAAGTAAGATTTAAGTGTGGGGGGGGGGGGGAATATTGGTTTATGAGTCTATAGATTTTTTTTCTAGGAAGTGGAAATTTTTTTTTTTGAAAAAAAGGGGTCAAATTTTTAATAGTTTTAAAAGATCATGATATGTTTTCTTTCTTTTAAGGATTGATTCTAAACTAAAATAAAGTTTTATAAGAAAGTTGAGACTATTTTGATTGTTATTATTGTTGAAGTGAGTACTTTCTAAAGAATTTATGTGAGTTCATGATTAAATATGATTGCTCATATGATATTGATAATGTGATTATTTCATTGAAGTTGGTATAAGCAAAGGATAAATAGACAAGAACATAAAAAATAAAAAGAGAAGAAAAATAGAGGTTGAAAGCTTTAAATTCTACTCCAATATTTTGAGTTACTCGATCTTGTTGATTAAATTCTTGAAGTGACTTAAAATATGAGTATGCAAAGCACTCTAAAAGAGGGCTTACTTGTTGCATAACCGGGTGTTGGTATCACCAATATTAACATTCGCGTAAAAAGGCAAGTAAGTACTTAGGGAAACCATTATTGAAACCTGAAAAGAAAAAAAAAAGAAAAAGAAGGAAGAGAAAATAGAAAAAAAATTCTTGATCTATTGACTTTGTTTATGGTAATGTAAAATGGATAATTGCAAAGTTGATGTTATATGTTTCAATTGTGTTGATTGTGAATTTTGCATGAATTTATTTAGAAGTATGCATGAATATGAGAAGTAATGATTAGAATATAATTGACTCGATTATTTGACTCTTGTTGAAGTTATGAGTTAAGAATTGAAAGATTTGAAAATATGTTCATGATCTTAATCTTGTTTTGAGTCTTAATTTTTAATTTTTGAGTCTTATTTTGAATTTTTAGAGTTGAGTCTTAAGTAAAAGATTTTGTGGGTATATCTTTTGAAAGCCCTCACAAGACACAACTCGTCCACTAGGGGTGACCTAGGGGTTTAAAGGCTTATTGCATATGCTAAATGCAATCGTGATTCCTACAAAAGTGAGTTAGCATTTAGTTATTTAGGAAGTTAGTTTAGGTTTTGCTAGAGGACTAGCAAAAGCTAAGTGTGGGGGAATTTGATAGGATGATATTTTGTAAATTTTATATGTGCTAATATATTTGCTTTATTGATGTTTTATGCCTAAAAGAGCTTACTAATGTTTTTTTTATGTTTTAGGTATTAAATATCAAAGTTGAAATAAAAAGAAGCTAAAAAGAGCAAAGTACAGTATTTTCTGTCCAGCTTGGAAGATTGACGTTTTTGACCAATTTAACGACCTGAGCTCAAGAAGTGCCCTTCATAGAAGTTGTAGAGGACTTCTCAAGGTTTCCATAATGTCTAAGATCGCAAAAATCGGAGTTCATTTGATGGGTCTAACGTCTAGACAAATTCAGTACGAAATTCTGGGCAGAAAAACGAGATTGAGAAGAAATTCCAACAAAGCAAGTTCAAGACCAGATTTTGTTGAGAGAAGATAATTTCTTAAGTTTATTTTGTCTTAGATCTGTAATTAATTAATAAAAATAGGCCTTAGGAATTTTACTTAGAAAATAATTGTAAAAAGATGATGAGATAAAGGTAAGAGTTTGACTAGTCAAATTACTTGTTTTCCAAGTAAACTCTTATTTGAATCACACATTGCTTAAGAAAGTCTTTTAAACTCTTCCTTAGGCCTATATAAAGAGCACAAGGCTCTCATAAACAACATCCCTCTCCTCTTTTAGTCTTGTAGGATTTTCTTTAGGGGTTTTAATAAAAATTTTATTTTTCTTTATTTTTAATTAGTTGCTGATTTCTTATTATTGTATTATAAAATTATTTTCTTTTTATTTTTTTAGATTTTGTGATTTCTTTTTTTGTTAAAATCTTATTAGATCATAATCTTGATTATAGATTTCTTGTTTGATATTATTAAAGATTGATAGTTTAATTGTTTATTGCATGATAATTGTCTTCTTTATAATATTAAACTTGAATTTTATGATCTTGAATATGTCTAGTGAGTAATTTTCTTATTCAGTTATGAGGTAAATTGATTATTCTTGGGAAAAGCATGTTGTGAGATTCTTGAACCTATTATATAAGTGTTGATTAAATATCCAAGATTCTCTGAGCACATTATAATGATTGTTTGTTTGATTAGATAGGGTGCACACTATTTTGTTAAATTAAATAATCTACCGCCAGATTAAAAACATAAGTCCGTAATTGCTTGTGGAGTTAATCACTAGGGATGGAGGGGAATTAAGGTTTTGGATTAAATAAACCGAGCTTATGTGTTTGTTATCTAATGTCAACCCATATCTTTCTTGTTGTTAATGCTGCTACAACTTATATCTAAAGAGCTTGTTCTAGGTAGGTTAAGTACTTGAGATTAGTTAAAGAGTTTGTTTTAACTAACGACTTAGTAAGGAAAGATGGTGTAATAGAGCTTGTTGTTATGCTACAGTTGACTATTTAATTGACAATAATATTTTGTAATCAATGATCAACATCAAAATCCAAGAATGATTGATTGCCTCGTAACTGAAGCTTTTTGCTATTTTTTTATATTTAATAATTCATGTTTTCTTTATTTTAGAATAGTTTACAAAACCCCAAAATTTCTTCTACTTTCCCTAAACCTTGAAATTAGATTTTTAATTTAGTAATTAACTTAAATAATTCAGTTTCTGTGGGTTCGACCCTTGCTCTGCTATCTACATAGTAGAGTTAGGAAATTTTATTTTTGGTGACTGACGACACTCATCACTAGCACATACCTTGTTGATAAGTTAAAGTTGCCCACACTACCAAGCATCACCACCCATATAAGTTGCAGTGGATTAATGACCGTGGTAAAGTGAACATGGTGAAGCAAGTCTTGGTTCCTTTTTGTATTGGAAGTTATCGGGATAAGGTGTTGTGTGACGTGGTGCCCATGTAAGCTAGCCACCTATTGCTGGGTAGACCGTGGCAGTATGATCAGAGAGTCAGCCACGATGGTTACACTAACCGTTACTCCTTTACTACGGATGGCAAGAAGATCACTCTTGCTCCCCTTAGCCCCAAGGAGATTTACGAGGACCAATTAAGGCTAAAGGAGCAACATGATGAGTAAAGGAAGCAAGCTAAAGAAAAGAAGGAAAACAAGGAAAGCAAAACATTGAGCTGCTATGCCAAACCTCGAGATATGAAGACTGCGTTTCTTGCTAAGTCTCCTATCCTTTTACTCTTATTTAAAGATTCTTGTTTCATTGATGCTGAACTCCATGATACTTTGCTACTGATGTTGTCTCATTGTTACAGAAGTTCGAGGATGTATTCCTTGAGGAGATCCCAAGTGGATTACCACCGATTCGTGGGATCGAGCAGATGATTGACGTTGTCCCCGGAGCTGCCATTCCTAACTGTCCAGCCTACAGAAGTAATCCCGAAGAGACGAAGGAGCTTCAAAGGCAAGTTAAGGAGCTCATGAGGAAAGGTTATGTGAGAGAGAGCATGAGTCCATGCACCATGCCCGTACTGCTTGTGCCAAAAAAAGATGGGATGTGGAGGATGTGCATTGACTGCCGAGCCGTCAACAAAATCACTGTAAAGTACCGCTATCCTATTCCTAGGCTAGATGACATGCTTAATGAGTTGCATGGTGCATGCATGTTTTCTAAAATTGATTTAAAGAGCGGATATCACCAAATTCGTATGAGAGATGTGATGAATGGAAAACTGCATTCAAGACTAAACATGGTCTCTACGAGTGGTTTGTTATGCCTTTTGGCTTGACTAATGCACCCAGTACATTCATGCGCTTAATGAACCATGTTTTACGTGATTTCATTGGTAAGTATGTGGTTGTCTATTTTGATGATATTTTGATATACAGTAAGAGCCAGCATGCGCATGTTGAGCATCTTAGGAATGTTCTTACTGTTTTGAGGAATGCAAGTTTGTATGCCAATTTTAAGAAATGTACATTCTGCACTGATAAGATTGTTTTCCTTGGGTATGTAGTTTCTTCACATGGCATTTCTGTTGATAATGAGAAGGTAAAGGCAATTACAGATTGGCCTGTACCTAAGTCTGTTTATGAGGTGCGTAGTTTCCATGGTTTAGCTAGTTTCTATCGTCGATTCGTTAGAGATTTTAGCACTATAGCTGCACCTTTGATCGAAGTGGTCAAAAAGAATGTTGCATTTCATTGGGGTCTTGCACAAGAGCATGCTTTTAATTTGCTTAAGGATAAACTTTGTTTTGCTCCTTTGTTATCTCTACCTGACTTTACTAAAACTTTTGAGATTGAGTGCGATACCTCAGGTGTAGGTATTGGAGCTGTGCTTATACAGGAAAAACACCCAATTGCTTTCTTTAGTGAGAAGTTAAGTGGAGCAGTACTTAACTATCTCACATATGACAAGGAGATGTACGCATTAGTGAGGGCCTTGGAGACATGCAACATTACTTGTGGCCCAAGGAATTTCTCATCCACACTAATCACGAGTCCTTGAAGCATCTGAAAGGACAGAGTAAGCTGCATAAGCGTCATGCCAAGTGGATAGAGTTCATTGAGATGTTCCTACACGTGATCAAGTACAAACAAGGTAAAGAGAACGTCGTAGCTGATGTGTTCTCTCGTAGGTATACTCTTATCACTACTCTTGATGCTAAACTTTTAGGATTTGAGTATATCAAAGAATAGTATGCTGATGATGTTGATTTTGGTAATGTTTATGAGGCATGTGCTACATCTGGCTTGGGCAAGTTCTTTAGGCACGATGGGTTCTTATTTAGAGAAAATAAATTATGTGTACTTAGGAGTTCGTTGCGCGAGCTGTTAGTTAGAGAAGCCTATAGTGGAGAATTAATGGGTCACTTTGGAGTTATGAAAACTCTAGATGTTTTGCAAGAACATTTCTTTTGGCCTAACATGAGGAGAGATGTAGCAAGGTTATGTGATAGATGCATTTCATGTAGACAAGCTAAATCTAGAGTTCATAATCATGGTTTATATACTTCTTTACCCATTCCTACTACTCCGTGGACTGATATCTCTATGGATTTTGTTTTAGGGTTGCCTAGAACAAAACGAGGTAGAGATTCTATTTTTGTTGTGGTTGACAGGTTCTCTAAAATGGATGATGCGAGCAACGTTGCTGACCTTTTCTTCAAAGAAATATTACGTCACATGGTATACTGAGGACCATTATTTCCGATCGAGATGCCAAGTTCCTTAGTTACTTTTGGAAGACGTTATGGGGAAAGTTGGGAACTAAATTGTTATTTTCAACCACTTGTCACCCCCAAACTGATGGACAGACTGAGGTAGTCAACTGAACCCTATCTACATTATTGAGGTCCATTATACAGAAGAATTTGAAGAATTGGGAAGATTGCTTACCACATGTGGAGTTTGCATATAACCGCAGTGTCCACTCCACTACGAGTTGCTCTCCATTCGAAGTTGTTTATGGCTTCAATCCTCTTACTCCTTTGGATTTGTTGCCACTACCTAGTGCTGAGCAGAGTAACTTGGATGGAGAATAGAAGCTAAGTTTGTGAAGCAACTCCATGAGAGAGTACGTCAAGCTATTGAAAAGAAGACTAAGCAGTATACCACCCAAGCAAATAAGCATCGAAAGAAAGTAGTCTTTGAGCCTGGTGATTGGGTTTGGGTGCATATGAGAAAGGAGAGGTTTCCTGTTCAGCGACAAACCAAGTTGCATCCCCGAGGAGATGGACCATTCTAAGTCATTGAGAAGATCAATGATAATGCCTACCTAATGGAGATCCTCTTGCTCGTGATGTTCGTGATGCTAAAGATCCATTGGTCATCCAAAGAGGTCCAATTACCCGAGCTCGAGCCAAGAAGACGCAACAAGCCCTGGCCTCATTAATGCAACAAGCTCTGGCATCATTGAAGTGTCAAGGAAGCTTCCATGAAGAGTCCCAAGACATCTATACTTGCTTGGAAGCCCAAACGACATGAGCATGGTTTACTGTCTTATTTTAGCTTAACAATAAGATTGGCTAAGTGTTTCAATGATCAACATCTAAATCCAAGAATAATTAAATGCCTTGTAACTGAAGCTTTTTGCTATTTGTTTTTGATATTTAATAATTCTTGTTTTCTTTATTTTAGAATAGCCTCCAAAACCCCCAAATTTCGTCTTTCCCTAAACCTTAAGATTAGATTTTTAATTTAATAATTAACTTAAATAATTCAGTCTCTGTGGGTTCGACCCTTGCTCCGCTATCTACATAGTAGAGTTAGGAAATTTTATTTTTGGTGACTGACGACACTCATCAAATTTTGGGGCCGTTGCCGAGGTCTGAAATTTGTTTAAGTTAATCATTTTAATTTAAAGTCTAATTTTTTTATTTTCCTTTTCTTTTCTTTTTCAGGGATTGCTTGTCTGACAAGGATTCTAGTCACAAACTTCAAAAGATTAGGGACTATATACAAGCAACCCAAAGCACAATGCCACAAGCACCACAACATCCACCACCACTACCTCCCAAAACGAGAAGTGAGAGGACTCCATGAGCAAGCTTATGAACCATATTATAATTATGACCCATACTATAATTATGAACCACACTACGATACCTACTATCAAGGATGGTAGGATCATTCTAATTTTAGTTATGGGAATAAATATGAGGTTTACAATGCACCATTCCAAGATACATATCAAGCTCCATCTCAAGACTCAGGTATGCCTCCACCTCAAGAATCAGGTATGTCTCTTGAAAATATTGTTAAGACTCTCGAGATTAAAACTTTACAAATTTCACAAGAGGCTGATGTTTATATTAAGAATATTGATCACCATGTGAGTCAAATAATGAATTCTTTAAGTAACATTGAAGCTATGTCCTCTCAACCTGTGGAGAATCCAAGAGATAATGTTACTAACATCACCTTGAAAAGTGAAAGGGAAATTGAATCCAAGGAAAGTGCACATGAAGATGTCAACAACTTTATAGAAAGGGAGGATGAATCCAATTTCTATATTAAAGATGGAGTTGTTGACATGCACAATGTAAAAGGGAGAGAGAATTTCGACAACTTTATAAAGCACTATGAGGATGTTGAAATCAAAGAATTCAAAAGCTGAGGTAAGTGATAAACAAATTCCTTTTAATTCTTCTACTTACCCTCCTCATTTTCCTGGTAGGTTTGCAAGAGCTACAAATGAAGAGTAAGACAAGGAGACATTGAAGACATTTAGGAAAATGGAAGTCAATATTCCTCTCCTTGATGAAATTAATGATCACGTGCCTTGCGATGCCAAGTTTTTAAGGGAACTATGCACTTCCAAGAGGAAATTAAAAGCTGATGAAAAGCAGGTTCTTAAAGATGAGCTAGAAATAGCCACAAGTAAAAATCTTGAGAATGAGGAACTCGAGAGACTATAAAAAAGTTGAGGTCTGGGATTGGATGATGGAAGTTGGAGCAGTCGAGCTAACGACATTAAACAAAAGCGCTACTTGGGAGGCAACCCAAGGATGTAAAAACGAGGGAGTATTCCTTTCCTTTACTTGTATTACCATTTAATTTTTTTGAGTTTTTATTGTTTTTCTTTGCATGCTAGACTTACTTTGAGGACAAAGTAAGATTTAAGTGTGGGGGGATATTGGTTTATGAGTCTATAGAGTTTTTTTAGGAACTGGAAATTTTTTTTGAAAAAAAAAGGGTCAAATTTTTAGGAGTTTTAAAATATCATGATATGTTTTCTTTCTTTTAAGGATTAATTCTAAACTAAAACAAAGTTTTATAGGAAAGTTGAGAGTATTTTGATTGTTATTATTGTTGAAGTGAGTACTTTCTAAAGAATTTATGTGAGTTCATGATTAAATATGATTGCTCATATGATATTGATAATGTGATTAGTTCATTGAAGTTGGTATAAGCAAAGGATAAATAGACAAGAACAAAAGAAAAAAAAACATAAACATAAAAAAAAATGAAAAATAGAGGCTGAAAGCTTTAAATTCTACTCCAATGTTTTGAGTTGCTTGATCTTACTCATTAAATTCTTGAAGTGACTTAAAATATGAGTATGCAAAGCACTCTAAAAGAGGGCTTACTTGTTGAATAACCGGGTGTTGGTATCACCAATATTAACATTCGCGTAAAAAGGCAAGTAAGTACTTAGAGAAACCATTGATGAAAGCTCAAAAGAAAAAGAAAAAAAAAGTTCTTGATCTATTGACTTTGTTTGTAGTAATGTAAAGTGGATAATTGCAAAGTTGATATTATATGTTTCAGTTATGTTGATTGTAAATTTTGCATGAATTTATTTAGAAGTATGCATGAATATGAGAAGTAATGATTAGAATATGATTGACTTGATTATTTGACTCTTGTTGAAGTTATGAGTTAAGAATTGAAAGATTTGAAAATATGTTCATGATCTTAATCTTGTTTTGAGTCTTAATTTTTAAATTTTTTAGTTTTATTTTGAATTTTTTAGAATTGAGTCTTAAGTAAAAGATTTTGTGGGTATATCTTCTGAAAGCCCTCACGAGACACAACTCGTCCACAATGGGTGACCTAAGGGTTTAAAGGCTTATTCCATATGCTAAATGCAATCGTGATTCCTACGAAAATGAGTTAGGATTTTAGGATTTAGTTCTTTAGGAATTAGTTAGCTAAGGTTTGCTAGAGGACTAGCAAAAGCTAAGTGTGGGGGAATTTGATAGGATGATATTTTGTGAATTTTATATGTGCTAATATATTTTCTTTATTGATGTTTTATGCCTAAAAGAGCTTCCTAATGTTTATTTTATGTTTTAGGAATTAAATATCAAAGTTGGAATAAAAAGAAGCTAAAAAGAGCAAAGTGCAGTATTTTCTGTCCAGCTTGAAAGATTGACATTTTTGACCAACATAACGACCTGATCTTAAGATATGGCCTTCATGGACGTTGTAGAGGACTTCTCAAGGTTTCTAGAATGCACAAGATCGCAAAAATCAGAGTTTATTTGGTGGGTCAAATGTCTAGACAAAATCAATACTAAATTCTGGGCAGAAAAACGAGATTGAGAAGATATTCCAACAAAGCAAGTTCAAGACAAGATTTTTTTGAGAGAAGATAATTACTTAATTTTATTATGTCTTAGATCTGTAATTAATTAATAAAAAAAGGCCTTAAGAGTTTTACATAAAAAATAATTGTAAAAGATGATGAGATAAAGATAAGAGTTTGACTAGTCAAATTACTTGTTTCCCAAGTAAACTCTTATCTGAATCCCACATTGCTTAGGAAAGTCTTTTAAACTCTTCCTTAGGCCTATATAAAGAGCACAAGGCTCTCATAAACAGCATCTCTCACATCCCTCACATCCCTCTCTTCCCCCTCTTCTCTCTTGTTTAGTTTTAATGTAGATTTAATAGAAATTTTATTTTTATTATTTTGCTTATTTCTTTATTATTTTTAATTCTGATTTTGTTTTCTTTATTTAAATTAATATTGTTTGTATTATTAATATTGTTTTCTTTAATATTGCTAGTTTATAATCTTGATTATTAAATTTGATTTTATATTATTAAAGATTGCTTCTTTGATTGTTTCTTGCATGATATTTGTAATCTTTATAATATATAACTTGAATTTTATGATCCTGAATATGTCTAGTGAGTAGTTTTCTTATTCAGTTATGAGGTAAATTGATTATTCTTGGGAAAAGCATGTTGTGAGATTCTTGAACCTATTATATAATTGTTGATTAAGTATCCAAGATTCTCTGAGCACATTATAATGATTGTTTGTTTAATTAGATAGGGTACACACTATTTAGTTAAATTAAATAATCTACCACCAGATTAAAAACATAAGTCCGTAATTGCTTGTGGAGTTAATCACTAGGGATCTAGGAGAATTAAGGTTTAAATAAACCGTGCTGAGTGAGTTTGTTACTTAATGTTGACTCAAATCTTTCTAGATATTAATGCTGCTATTAACACTTAATCTATAGCGCTGAGCATAGGTAAATTTTGATAGCTAGAGATTAATTAAGACTCTGAGCCTTTAATTAACAACGCAGTAAGGAAAGATAAGTGTAATTGGACGCTGGGGAATTACACTACGGTTGACTACTTAATTGACAATGATCTTAAATAATCAATGATCAATATCTAAATCCAAGAATAATTAAATGCCTTGTAACTGAAGCTTTTTGCTATTTGTTTTTTATATTTAATAATTCTTGTTTTCTTTATTTTAGAATAGTCTCCAAAACCCCCAAATTTCTTCTTTCCCTAAACCCTAAGATTAGATTTTTAATTTAATAATTAACTTAAATAATTCAGTCTTTGTGGGTTCGACCCTTACTCCGTTATCTACATAGTAGAGTTAGGAAATTTTATTTTTGGTGGCTGACGACACTCATCAGTAATCATATTACTTTTCATCATATCCAACAATTCCGTATAAACATCCCATCAATACACTTTTTTTTTTAATTTAGACCCTTAAAATAAATAGCAAAGCTAATCATCCTGCAACTTTCCACTATAAACATTCGAGTCACAACAGCACTTTAAGTGTAGGTGAAATTTATAATTGGGGTCATTATACTCCTATTACATCCTTTATGCCATCAATAACGCCATTACCATCAATGGATTCAAGATCAACTTGGTTCTATCACTGTTCAAAACATAGCCCAACATAGGGGCATTTTCGTTATTTCAACATTTATTTTTTTCTCCTCAGTATACATTGAACCAAAGATCCTCTTATCTATGTGCTGATAGTATCCTTTCTCATACTAATATCAGCAGTTTAATATCTTGTTTGATTTCGACAGAGAAGTCTAATAGGATCTATAAACTGATCATTTTGCATGAAATGCATCTTCACATCATCAATTTCTTTGCCAAATCAGTCAATTCCATCTTCTATTGGTCTGTTATGACTCCAGGCAAAATTTTGGAGGTAGGGGTATTTTGGTCATTTTTACCAAAAATTTTCTCTCTCTTCAAAATTACATTCAATCGGTGATCTTAAGGTCTATTTCATGATGATATCTCATTCCCCTCCTTTATATCATCACTTTAAGGTCTAAATTCGATCTGGATAGAAAAGTACTGGTGGGGCCCTCACCGAGTCCATTTCTGTTCCTTACCGAACTGACCTTCATTTAGATTTTAAGATCACCATTTCAGGTAACATTCCTGAGCCGTTTTGCTTTTTAGCATTCCTTATTTCATAATTCTCACCCCCTTCTAAACACTTAATTCAATTTGCGATCATTTATTTTCTCTAAGTATTTAGACTACATAGTACTACAGGGGATGTTAACATTTTCAACACATTTTCTTTCCAAAAGTATCGACAAACATCAAGCCAACCGTGCTTTGATACTATTAAATTTGTCACAGCCCGTGACCCTATTTTTTCACCATATTTTATACATCTTATTTGGTTGGGCTGTCTGCGATACTTTACTTTTCTTTTACATATAAACAATTTGATATTAAATTATAATATGAATTACATCCCCTATCTTAATTCATAAGGAAGTAGTACTGTAGATAAGTCTAAATACAGAAAATAAATGATCATACCTCATGTAATTAAATTGAGCTATCACAGTGTCTCTTTATGCACAATCGAAGTCCTTTAGATGTCAGACTCTCAGTCCTTGAAAATCTGAAATGTTAAAATTAAGGGGTGAGCAAACCACGGCTTAGTAAGAGAATTATATGTATCACTTGATATTCAGCTATCTATATACTGAAAAACTTTTTCATTTTCCCTATAAGGGCTCTAGGCTCACATGTAGGAAGGATACTACAGTCGGCTAGGAAAATGGATGGAGTAAGGCAGGTATTTTGAAATGCCTATCTTGTCCCGTAACCTAGAAGAACTGTAGGAAGTAATAAATTTCTTTTGAAATTTAAATCTTTCTCTTTTTTTCCTTTCATTTCTTATCATTTTCCTTTTTATGCTTTTATGAATTTGGAGCATTTAAATAAAGTAACTAATATTTATCTATTCCTTTAGAAAAATATTAGTTTAAACTATCATCACTCCCTTTTGAATTCTTTTCATATTTTATTGTACAACTCTTAGTTTGTACAGTACTTTAAATAGCAAAGTAAGCTATTAAAATCTATTCCACTTATCACATTAGCAAAGTAGCAAGCACTTCGGTAAATTAGTCACTATGCATGTTGATAAATCGATTACTATGCAAGTTAATAAATCAATCCATTCACAAAAACGAAAAAAAATAAACTTTAAGCATATAGCTTAACTCACTGAAAACAGTTTCAAAATAACCGATCACTTAATCACTTTAGGCGTAAGCCCAGTTCATTGATGCAGTTACGACATCCATCCTAACTAGCAATGGAGGAAGTGTCGTATCGAGGAACTCGTGTAGCACGTAGGTCCTTTAGGATCCTAAAGGTGGCTCCCACAGTCCAAGGGTATTCGTGTAGCACATAGGTCCTTCGGGATTCTAGAGGTGGCTCCCACAATCCAAACAATATCTGTGTAGCAAATAGGTCCTTCGGGATTCTAAAGGTGGCGCCCACGGTCCAAAAGGTATCCGTGTAGCACGTAGGTCCCTTGGGATTCTAGAGGTGGCTCCCACGATTTAAACAATATCTGTGTAGCACGTAGGTCCTTCGAGATTCTAGAGGTGGCTCCCACGGTCCAAATGGTATTCGTGTAGCAGGTAGGTCCCTTGCGATTCTAGAGGTGGCTCCCACGATTTAAACGATATATGTGTAGCACGTAGGTCCTTCGGGATTCTAGAGGTGGCTCCCACGATTTAAACAATATATGTGTCACATATAATCTAATATTCCATTTAAAATCATGGTAAGAATATTAGATTTATCAATTCTTTCTTTTTGAAAACATACTACATGTTCGTATCACATGTCTTATGAAAATTATCTCACAGTACTATAATCAATACCGTAATGAGCATTTTGTAAAAATGCTATAAATCAATTGGTTTTCTTCTCATATCATATAAAACATATTCTTTTCACATGTCCCGTATTATATAAAACATTTTCCTTTTAATATATCACATATCATGTGATATGGACCTCATCGAAAGAAGATGAGGTTCAATGAAGAAGACGAAGAACACTTGAAGAAAAACAATAACAAGTTAAAAACGCAGCAAAGGAAAAACAAAATTAGAAGTAAAATCAAGACCCGTTGTGTAGAAACACAAGAACCTATGGTATTGGACCAAGACCCGTTGCTTAGAAAAGCAAGAACCTATGGTATATATTGGTGGAAGGTAGAAGAACGCCACAAGGAAGACCTTGATAAGTTCAAGAGTTCTCAAGATAACCAAAGAGAAGAAGTCTCTCAATTTTATTACTAAAATCAATTGTGTTCTCCCCAAAGGGTTACATAACTATTTATAGGCAACTAGCTAACTTGCAGAACAAGTAATAGGAATCCTACTCTCCTAACTTGCAGAACAAGTAATAGAAGTCCTACAAAATATATTATTTAAAAAGGAATTGGGCTTAAATTAAATTAAGACAACGTTCAGCCGTTAGGCCAAAAGAAGTGATCATGCAATATATCTAAAGTTTTCATTACTCCAGAATGTCCCATTAACCCACCACTATGGGCTTCTCTAACAAGTAATTCTCTTAAAGAACTCCTAGGCACACATAATCTATTTCCCCTAAATAAGAATCCATCATGCCTATAAAACTTTCCAAAACCAGTTTTCTCACATGCAATGAACACATTTTCAAAATCCTCATCAGTAGCATACAAGTCTTTAATATACTCAAATCCAAGTAGTTTTGCATTAAGAGTAGTGATTAGAGTATACCTTCGAGACAATGCATCAGCCATGACATTTTCTTTACTTTGTTTATATTTGATCACATATGGAAATGTCTCAATGAACTCCATCCACTTGGCATGACGCTTATTCAACTTGCTTTGTCCTTTCAAGTGCTTCAACGACTCATGATCAGTGTGGATGACAAATTCCTTGGGCCATAAATAGTGTTGCCATGTTTCCAAGGCCCTCACTAATGCATACATCTCTTTATCATATGTGGGATAGTTAAGGGCAGCTCCACTTAACTTCTCACTGAAAAAAGCAATGGGGCACTTCTCCTGTATTAAAACAACTTTGATACCTATGCTTAAAGCATCATACTCAATCTCAATTGTTTTCTCTTTTTGCCTAGCCTCAGCTTCACTCACTATTCTTTTCTCACTCTCTTTTAATTTTAATTGATTCTCATCTTTCACACTTGAAGCTTGACATGCTACAAATACCTTTCCATCCATAGGTAATTCCATACTATCCTCATCATCTTCTAATGGCAGTATAGAATCATCATTGGATTCTTCCACGTAGTTGCTATCTAACTTATTATTAGCAACAATACCACATGCATGAGAGGTATTACCTTGGTTTACCTTAGCTAGGGTAGCATCATGTTTCTCCAACTTATCATATTTAACCAACTTCGACTCTATCCTCGAAAGTTGTTGTTGCATGGCTTGGAACATGATCTCAATCTTACTCAAATCAAGCTTTTCACTATTAGAAGACATGATTGTAACTTGCAAGAAACGTTAGTAAAAGAAAAGGACCTCACAAGTATGACCTCACGTGTTTACACTCAATACACACAAGAATGTAACACTCACACTCGTGTTTCACATAATTTTAATATGGCTTTTCTCTACTAATGTTACTCACACACTCTTACCTTTTTCCCTCACACAACTTTTCTCTATAGGTTCTATATTGAACTCAAGACTCAATCAAAAATCAGCTTATGGAATTCAATTATCATCCAACAATAAACAAGCTGAGCACAAGATTTTAATCAAGGGAAAACAAAACAATGAAGACTCAACAAGACTTTGCAAGACTCAATAAGGCTTAAGAAGACTCTAATGAAACTAAACCTTGAAGGAAATATGCGTGTTTTGGGCTGTTTATTTAGGGTAGGGTTTAGCCAAAGGTGGGGTAGTTTTGTCCTTTTATGTGATAGGGTCAAAAAAGTAATTTTAGACAGTAGGGTAGAATGGTAACAATGAATTTTCAAATTAGGCAAATAAGAAATCTCAAAGCTCAAGAAAGAATGACTACCTCAAGATTTTGATGAAGCACACCTCCACGAATTGCCTTTGATGTTGCACTTGCTACACACGATGTAATAAATCACCCCTCACAATAACAAGTTAAAAACGCAGCAAAGGAAAAACAAAATTAGAAGTAAAACCAAAACCCGTTGTGTAGAAACACAAGAACCTATGGCATTGGACCAAGACCCGTTGCTTAGAAAAGCAAGAACCTATGGTATATATTGGTGGAAGGTAGAAGAACGCCACAAGGAAGACCTTGATAAGTTCAAGAGTTCTCAAGAAAACCAAAGAGAAGAAGTCTCTCAATTTTATTACTAAAATCAATTGTGTTCTCCCCAAAGGGTTACATAACTATTTATAGGCAACTAGCTAACTTGCAGCACAAGTAATAGGAATCCTACTTTCCTAACTTGTAGAATAGGAAATAACAAACTTGCAGAACAAGTAATAAGAATCCTACTCTCCTAACTTGCAGAACAAGTAATAGAAGTCCTACAAAATATATTATTTAAAAAGGAATTGGGCTTAAATTAAATTAAGACAACGTTCAGCCCAATAATACTTAACTAAATAAAATATGCATCCAGCCTAATTGCATTTCAGCCCAATACTTGTGTGTGTGTCTTCAAGAAGGTTGAACTTGGGCTTGGATCATGTTGTAGAAGACTTTATCATCCTCCATGCTCAAGCTTTGTTGGGCTTTCTCTCTAGCAATATTAATGAAACTAGCCAAGGCTTGTTGCATTATCTTTGATTTAGCTCTTGTAATTGGACCTCCATGGATGCTCAAAGGATCACGAACATCACGAACATGACTTGAGCTGTGTGAGCTTGATGGGTCTCCATCATCATGTAAAACACTTTCCTTTTAAACATGTCACCTATCATTTATGGAGACTGAGACAATCATCAGTCATATCATGCTATAGACCCCGAAGGGTAAAGAAATAAACATGTCAAATCTATGACCATAATCTATATTGTCCTCGGTAGATCACTGATCAGGTGTCGACCGGGACTAAACATATCACATATCAGCATGATAGGATGCCAACTAGTCTCAAAACCGTATTTTTCATCATAAAATAACCTTTATGAAATTTCTAAAAATATATAATTCCATAATTTAAAACCATAAAGGTTATAAAATCATTTAGTGAATATTTATAAAAATATTCACTTTATTTCTTTTCATTTTCTATTTCGTATTTCGTGTAATTTACATATCAAGAGAATTTTCGGTGATTTCATTATCACCATTCTCGAGAACATGAATATTTTAAAATTAAATCTCATTATATTCATGTTTTATGAAAATTAATAATTTTCTCGTTTTTCATGATTTAATATCGATTTTCGAAAATAAAATCATTTAATATGATTTTTTCGTAATTTTCTAAAAATTTTCGACAGCATAACGGCTGCCGATTGACTAGCCTCCTGCACGAAAAATACAGTTTATAAATCCAGCCAGTACATCATCACACTTTTTCAACCAACCAATAATCACGATATTTTCATAAAATATTTAATAATTAAAAACATGCAGACTGAATATCCTTACAGTGCTGCACATGCATCCTTTACCTTTTCCGAGTCGACGATTTCCTTGTTATCAGTCGTGCTTGTACTCCATCTCTTCCGATTCCATCATCTCGTTCGCCGAGAATGATTTCTGGAAATCAAATTCTAACATTTAGAATTTTTTTCACAATTTATTAAAAATCACAGGAAATTAATTTACGAAATTTCTTACCAAATTTTCGTAAAATTTCGAATTCCTACGAAAATTTCCTTTTCTTTCTTTCTTTCTTCCTTTTTCTTCTTTCTTTTTCCTTTTTCTTCTCTTTTCTTTTTCTTTTTCTTTTTCTTTTTCTTTTTTTCTTTTTCTTTTCCCTTTTCTGGTCTGAACCGGTTTGGACCGGTTCGGTCCCATCCCGCCGGTTCGATCATCGGCGGCCACCATTTTCACCTGTTCATGCTTCCCACAATTGGCCAACGTTGCAAGGATGCTGGATCTGGCCTCCGTTTCTCCCTATCATCGGCGACGGCGTCGGATCTAGAGGCTTGGGTTTCGGCCTCCTCCTTCTCTTTTTCTCCCTCCTTCGTCGGTTTCCTTCACCGTTGGCCATCCTTATCACTTCCTCTTACCTCTAACGAGGTCGAGATGCAATGTCAATGACCGAATCGATCGGCACCGCCATTTTCCTCTCCCTCTTTTCCTCTTCGGTTTCGTCTCTTCTCTCATTTCGCCTTCCACCCCGTTTCTCTTCTTTCCTTTCCTTTCCTGTCGCCAACCGTCCCTCTCTCTTCCTCTCTCGCTAGCGACAACTCCCCCTGTGAAAATCGAGAATTTCCAAATAAATATTAGGTATCCGGAGAATTTGATTGGGACAAATTGGAATCGAGATGAAATAAGAAATAAAAATAGAGAAAATAAATTTGGATATAAAAAAATCCAAATTTAATAAGAAATAAAAATATGTAATTTTATATATTTATATAAGGTTATTATATAAATATATTTTTAAATAAATATATACATTCATATATGAAATATATGTGCATGTCATATGTTAAAATACTATTTTATATCATAGAATGAATACATATGTATTTTATTATACATTTACGTATATATGATATACATATATAAGATATATATGTATAGTATTTTAAAATAAAGTATATATATAAATTGTTTATATGAAATATGTATTTATATATATATATATGATATATATATATATATATGAAATATATGTATAGTATTTTAAATGAAGGTATATATATATATTTATGGTTTATACAAATTATATATATTAATATATATCAAATATAGTAATTATATATATAATTATATGAATATAATTATATATATAATAATAAATATATGTTAATTAAAAAAAACAAAATAGAAGTAGGAATCGGGGTTCCTCTTCTGTTAACCAAACAGAAGAGGAAAACCAAAGTGAAAGCCGGATGACACCGACCACCGAAAGGAAGAGGAGCGAGGGGGCGTCGCCGGCGATCCAAGGAAAAGAGAGAAGTGACCGGCGACGGCCCAAACGGAAAAGAGAAGAAACAGAAAACAGGAAGAGAAGCAAAAAGCCGAGAAGAAAAGGAGAAGAGACATGGCGGTGCCGGCCGATCCGGGCACCGCTAGTCCCCCCACGAGTCCGGCGGGGACCAGGGGAAGGTGAGAGGAGCAACCGACGAAGGGGAAACCGATGGAGGAAGGAGAAAAGAGGAAGGAAAGGAGCCGAGAGCCACAGACCCAGATCCGGCACCGCCGCCGATGATGGGGCGAAACCGAGGCCAAATCCGGCGTCCCCGCAACCATGGCCAACTGAGGGAGGCCTGAACCGACGATGATGCAGGCGAAAAGAGGCCGAACCGGTGAACCGGCCTAAACCGATCCGAACCGGTTCAGGCCAGAAAAAAAACATAACAGAAAAGAAAAGGAAAGAAAAAGAAAAGAAAGAAGAAAAGAAAAGAAAAGGAGAAAGAAAAGAAGGAAGAAGAAAAAGAAGGAGAAAAAAAAAGAAAAGGAGAAAGAAAAGAAGGAAGAAGAAAAAGAAGGAAAGGAAGAAGAAAAAAAAGAAGAAGAAAAGAAAGAAATAGGTAAGAAAAATTAGAAGATTTCGATATATTTCTATGGAATTTATTAGAAATTGTTGAATTATCCTTTAAATGAAAACATGTGTCAATTATTGAAATTGTAGAAAAACGGAAATGAGACGAATGGTGGAGTTCGGCAAGGCTCGAAAATCGAAAAGTGCGCTAAGCTTTGGCGAATAGGTAAGATACTTTTATAAAGCATTAGTAGCATTATATTATATGAGGAATTATGATTTTATATAATGCATTGATGGAACGATTTTTAACGAAATTGTCATTTTTTTTATATGATGCATTAATTGAATTGATGTTAAAAAATGCTAAGAGGACCCACAACTGATGGTGGGGGTCTTAGTAGAGACATAGGAATTATGAGAATCAACGGCTGTGGTATAAATTGTGTTTTCCTTGCAGGAGGTTTAGTGAAAATTAAGCCGTTATACTACCGAAATTCCTAGGAAAACGTTGAGGAAAAAGATTTAAGTTTCTCAAGTAAATGGAATTTTGGAAATAATTATTGAAAAATAAACATTGAAAGGACTTTATGGTATTACCGGAAAAGTTTGATATTGAAATCGATGAGAAGATAGATCGTTGAACATGATAATGTGATGAATTATATGGTTTAAACCTTATAGAATCGATAAATCAAGTAAGTTTAATACCACAAATTTTATCAAGTTGAGATTGAGGTGGAATTATTTATTAGACGGATCACAGATAAAAGTGACGATGATTATATGATACAACTTAAAAGAGAAAATAAAATCGAAGTTGTGATTTAGATGGTCGAATGATAGAATTGCGGAATTATCAATCGAGTGATGATTATAGAATTGATAGATTCAAATAAATGACCGTCTTAGTGGTATGATTGAGATAATGATAATAAGAAAGTAGATTGTGATATCTTATGGACATTTGATAGAACATACGTTTACATAAAAATGTACTTGTACATATCGATGTTAAATAGATGTGAACTGAGATTTTTGCAATAATATGGATAGTCGCAAGGCGACTTAAATGATTGAAACACTGTTGATAGTGGAAATGGGCAAATTCTTTTAAGTGGGTAAATTGCCAATAAAAAATTGAATTGATGATGTTTTATAGATAATTCTAGCATGATATTACATTCTACAGGCCATATGAAAAGTGAATTGAGGATTGTGATCTGATTTTATAATAGTGAATGAAATTGTATCGCAAGTCGAAAATTCTGAATATGTACCAATAGGTCAAACCATAAATGGATTTGATAAGCGATTATTGATCTTGTGGTTTTATGATCCTCGATGTCGACTCTGGAATAGATATCGAATGAGGATATTAGTATTGCATAATTTCAGTATCATAATGGCTATATGGAAACACAGTATTTAAATGCTCATAGATACTAAAAGGATTCACACTGATGATGTGGTTCTAGTATCGATAATGAAATGTATAAATGATTGTTATAGTCGATAATTATCGAAAAAGGATATTGAATACCGAATGGTTTGAATACCAAGTGATCTAATTATTAAATAATTAGAGTACTGAACAATCTGAATACTGAATGAAATGAATCTTGAATGATTTGAATAGTGATTTACTGATTGGACAGAAAGAAAGTCTTGAAATCGAATAATTGATGGTGATAAAGTTAAATGAATTGCTTCACTGTATTTGATGAAAATATTACCGAAGTTGCATACTGAAATGTTTTATAGCATCGCATTTAAGCATGCATTCTTACAACTTGAAACATTATAATAATGTTTATATGAATACTGAAAAGTATTGAATTGTTTTGAAATGAAAGTATATGGTAGATATATATATATATATTGATATATGAAGTCTCATACAGAATTTTACCATCTGCTTTACATGATATTGAAAAGAAAGCTAAAGATTTAAATGTTTTATGAGACTGTAGGCACCCTAAAAGAATTAAATTCAATAAAGCATAGTGGAAACCACCTAATTGGAGCTTTGCTCATTAGGCAGAGATGCTTGTCCGACAATAGTCGTGGACAGGTCTCAGTCACACCTGATCAGTGGGGCTGAGAGAGATGAGGTCTATGGCCATAGATAGCGCCCTAGTTGGTTTCCAAGGGACGATGACATGATTTTCACTGCTAGCTACAGTGATTTAAGTCTTTATTGATAGAGATGATAGGGATCTAGCCTAGTCTCTAACCGATATGATATGAGGTCTAGAGTATGATTTTATTGATATGAACTCTAGACTTAACATGATTTATACAATACATGAGACATGTTTGAAATGAAATATATTTTGAAATAGTACATGTTTTAAAATGTTTTTAAAAGTCCATGAGATATGATTTCGACACCTATATGATTTATATATGATTTTGTGTCGAACATGGCATGATATGCGGTCTAGAGTATAGTTTGATTTGATATGAACTCTATACCTAATATGACTTATAGTATATGTTTTAAAAGTACATGATAAATGATTTCGACACTTATATGATTTATATACGATTTTGTGTCGAACTTGAAATGATATGCGGTTTAGAGTATAGATTGATTTGATATAAACTCTAAACCTGATATGATTTATAATATATGAAAAATGTTTTAAAACCGCACATGTTTTAGACATGCTCTAAAAATGAATACATGAATTGAAATTGAACATGTTTTTATCATGCCGTAAAGGAAAATTTGAAATGAATTGAAAATTCATACGTTGAGCATGTTCTAAAGTATATATGATATTTATATGAAATGATAGCAGTTTGTACAGTAAAGTTACATAAATTGCATATTAAACCCTGACATGATAATATGCTTAGTACGTGAGAAATTCCATGAGGAATGTCATGACTCGACGTTAATGATGTTTCATCTATACGATGACATGATATGATATGATATATGAACATAAGATTGATATGAAGAGAATTCTGATCTTACTCTATCGTGATCATAAATTCTCATACGATAAGTAATATGAATTGATGTAATACGGGAATATGATTGTTAAGTGTAAAGTGACTCGATAGGATATCTCAATTAAACATGAAGAATATATGAGGAGTATCATGACTTGGTGGTAACGATATTTCATCTATATGATGTCATGATATGATATGAAACATGAATATGGAAATACACAAAGAGAATTATGACTCCGTACCACCGTGATCATGATCCACAATATGAGAATTGATAAGGGATGATAGAATACAGAAGTATGATTATGAAATGAAAAGTGAATATGAGAAGTGATAATGAGATGTTATTGATGTGAAAGGATTAACTGTAATTGCATCCTTGCAAGTTTTAAGCATTGCGGTTAAGACAATATAATCTTACTCTTGTATTTATATTAGTATCTTACTGAGCCGTGGTTTTGCTCACCCCACTAAATTTCATTTCTTTCAGATTATTGAAGTTAACATCTGCCATGTGAGCTGCTAAGTGGGCATCAGAGATGGTGTATGAACTTAGTACTAGTCTTCTGAGGTATATGTTCCTTATAAAATACTTGTTTACATGTAAGACTTAAATTGATGCACAGTACATATTCTGTTTAACAAGTTAGGATGTAACTAAGAACCGTTTCCTTGTTGTTTAATATTTAAATGAAATGACTATAGGTCACCTAGATAGTATAGTAATTACACTAACACCGAATACAAACCTTAAAATGAAAAAGAAAAATTTAGTCCATAAATTTGTAGACTAAGAAAAGTATAAGTATTAAAGGAAAGTCGCGGCCTTCAGGTCGTGACAACCCCTCTCCTTCTTCTTTCCGCCAACTGCGGCGGTTTTCCTTCTCTGTTTTGTAACAGAGAAGGAAAACAGGGATCGGGTTATATCCTGATCCCCTTTCTTTCTTTTTTTATATATTTTATTTTATCAACAATATATATATTTTACACTTTAATTAAAATTAATATATATTTCATATATATTTGTTTAAATACATAATTGTATATAAAAATATACACATGTATTTATTTAATATAAAATAGTATATATATCATTTTATAATATACTATATTTCATATATCTACATATGTATTTATATAAAAACATATAAAAATATATTTATATAATCTAATTATATAAATATATAATATAGACATTCTTATTTTCTTTAATTTAGATTTCTTAATATCCAAATATAATTATACACATTTTCATTTATTATTTAATTTGGATTTCTATTTATCCAAATTAAATTTTCGCTATCTCGTCATTTCATCAACTTTCAAATTTCCAAATATTTCTATCTCTTAAATAAATTCCTTTATTTTCTTTAACTTATATATTTGTTTTAATATTAAATTTACAATTATTTAATATAAATTTTAGAAAATTAGCGATTATCACACTTCCTCACTACTGTCGCGCCCGTAGTCCACCTCTCCCGATTCCATCATCTCGTTCACTGAGAACGATTTTCTACAACAAATTCTACATTTTAGAATTTTTATAAAATTAAACTACAATTAATAATAATAAAATTATTATTTCTTTCTACCTTTCTTCCTCTTTTTCCCTTCTTCTTCTTCTTCTTCTTCTCTTTTCTTTGTCTTTTTCTTTTCCTTTTCTCTTCTTTCTTCGTTTTCTTTTCTTTTTCTTTTCTTTTCTGGTCTGAACCGGTTCAAACCAGTTCGGCTGGGTTCAACCGGTCCACCATCTTCTAGCCGGTTCGACCATCGTCAGCCACCATCACCGCTGGTTCAACCCCTCCGAAGCTTGCTGGAGTGGCAGCGAGGCTGAATCTGGCCTTCGTTTCTCCCCATCAACGGCGATGGCGCCGGATCTGGGAACGGTGGTTCGGTCTCCTTCTCCTCCTCGTTTCTCCTTCTTTTCCTTTTCTTCTTCACCGCCGATCGTCCTTTTTCTTTCTCCTTATCCTCGCTGACGTCGACAGTGGCATGGCGGTGCCTGGATCGGCCAGCACCGCCGTTTCTCTCTTTTTTCCTCTCTTCCTTTTGGTTTCCTAATTCGCCTCGTTTCTTCCCTTTTTCGCTTCGGGTTGTCGCCGGTCGCTTCTCCTCTTCCCCCTCGTCTCGCCGGCGATGCCTCTCTCTCCTCCTCCTTCTCTTCTCTCGGACGACGGGGGTCGGTTGTTTCAGCTGGGTTCTCCTCTATTGTAACAGAGGAGAAAAACGGACTCGATTCCCATGTTTTTGTTTCTTTTTTTATTTATATTTATAAATATATGTAAATCAAAATATAATTATATTTATATATATAAATATAATTATACTATATTAATGTATATAGATATATATTTTGTATATAATTTTATATACATATCTGTACACTTTAATTTGAAATAATATATATATTAATGTATAATAATATAGATATGTATTTATTTAAAAATATCTTTATATATGTATGGATATATAATTATATATGAATATACCCATTTTATTCCTTATAATTTGGATCTCTTAATATCCAAATTAAATTTCTCCGTACGAATCCTGAATTCCTTCACTTCATCAATTATTAAATTTCAATTATTCAAGTCTCATAAATAATTTTTTTATTTATTTACTTACGTTTCTCTATTTGCTTTAATATTAAATTTACAAATATTTAATATTAATTTTAGAAAATTAGTGGTTATAACACAGTGGTATAAGCCTATTTTGTCTAAAGGTATTTCGATTTCCATTAAGGTATATAAGAATGTTTATGATTATCAATGGTTTTTCAAAAAGTAATAATTTGATAACAAATGTTTTGAGATTGTTAACTCTTTTGGTGATCATGCATACTTATGTGCTTATTATTTGTATTTGGCTGTGGGACCTTAGTCAAGTCCTCAACACCACAGTTGTCACCTGACTAGTGTTCGCTGTGGACTATCGACAATGGCCATTTGTCTCTTATATGTGTTTGGCTTAAGGGAGGAGCCCTGGCCCATATGTAGGTACACCAGTTTATATGTGCATCCCTTACGGGATTTATTTGGTGGATGATTCTATTGGGTGTTAACCGTCTCTTCAAATTATTGGAAGTTTATTTGCATACTTGATTTCATATGATTTGATGCATATGCAAGTATTTGATTTACTTGAATATATGTAAGTGATTTATAAGATGGGATTATATGCTTTATAACGGTCCTAATTTGTATTTGTGAATATACGATAAATCCCTATAGCCGAAAGTAGGACCCGAGACATGTGAGGTGCTTTAAAGCATTCTTCCATACTCACCTGGCAATCCTTATTGGTTATATCAATTCCTTCCTGTCGAACTATTAGTGTTATTAAGGATGCTACATGACATGATAGAGCCAAGTAGGAACCTGCATATAGTGGCATAGTACACACTTTTATATATCTTCCTTACTGAGCATAAACTCACTCCCTTATTTTTCCTCCCAGACTATTTGCAGTGATCTTCCCCTCTCTGTAGAGGAGTTTACATTTTGGATTGTATAGTATTCCTTCGAGGCATGCTTCCAATTCCTTGAAGGTATATTCATTTTGTTATGTATTTTAGACTATGGTACAGTACTATGATGTATATTAGATAATGTTGGGGATGTAAGTTGTCAAAGGAACTAGTATGTACTTGAATGGAAGTTTTAAACCTATTACTTGTAAAATGACTCATGTATATATATAAGAAATACTTTTCCATTGAAATTCATATCGCCATGTTAATCGATTAAATATAAGGTATAAGAAGAGGGAAGGATGACCCAACAAATAGCCTACCCAATCTTATGTGAAAGAAAAAGTTAGTTGGTAATTGAATTAAAAGAGGACGTTACATATGAACCATTGGCCATGGCTGTTTGAGGAGAATGTAGAGCTGCCAATTTTTGAAAGAAAATAGAAAATAAAAATATATATTAAGTAATTTTAATAAATGATAATAATAAAATTTATATAATGATGAATTAAGATTAATTAAAACAAGATTTAGGCAAGTGAGAAAATTGACAACAACTTGGTAAGGAGATTATTATGTTAAATCCTTGATTAAATAGTTAAAGAGTGATATTTAAATGATAATAAAACTAGTGATGAAATTTTAATGTATAAAGAGTGAATAGAAATTAGTTATGAAATAAGAATAAAATTGATAAAAGAATAAGTTTTTGACTATGGACGTTTATTTGGCTAAGTCTATTTCACCCATATTATCATGTGGAATTTTAATGGTTGATGGATAAAGAATGATATAACTATATTAATAAGGTCATTGGTGAAATTAAAAAAATTGTAGAGAATGAATTTAGAGTAAATAGAAGAATTTGGTCAAGTTTAAAGGGTAAGATTCAATGTAATATTTCTATGATTTAATGAGTAGAAAATGATTTAGTTATAACTATGTTGTCTTATCTAATAGGAAAGGAAATAGATTAATTGTTGAAATAAATAAGAAGGAAAGATAAGGAATTGTAGGAAAATTCATTATAGCTAAAAGATAAAATTTAAAATATAAGTTGGAAAATGATAAATGGAATTCAAGAAGGAAAAAAAATTATTATAATGAATATGATATGACTTTAGTGGAATAAATTAGAATAAAAGAATATAATTTAATTGTAATTATATTGTGAAAATTAATAGGAGATAAAATAAATTGATTGTGGAAGTTAATAAAATGGAAATAATTTTGATATAAGCAAATGGTAGAATTGATATTGATAGCGAACAAATAATATTTGTAAATTGAATTGGGAAATAATAAATATACTACAAGAAGAAAATATTTGACTATAATAAATGATTAAAGATAGTAGAATTTTAATGAATTAAAATTATGAAGATAAGTTAGTTTAATTATGTTATAGTTGGGTAATTACTAAGGAATTAAAAGAAATTTATTAAAGTCATAGTATGAAATTTTAAATATAATTTGGAAATTTATGTGTAGTGCTAAAGAATTGAAGGATAATGATAGGATGATATTTTGTGAATTTTATATGTGCTAATATATTCTCTATATTGATGTTTTATGCCTAAAAGAGATTACTAATATTTATTTTAAGTTTTAGGTATTAAATATCAAAGTTGGAATAAAAAGGAGCTAAAAAGAGCAAAGTGCAAATTTTTCTGTCCAGTTTAAAAGATTGATGAATTTGACCAACTTAACAACCTGATCTCAAGAAGTGACCTTCATGAAAGTTATAGAGGACTTCTCAAGGTTTCCAGAATGCATAAGATTGCAAAAATTGGAGTTCGTTTGGTAGGTCAAACGTCTGGACAAAATCAGTACAAAATTCTAGGCAGAATAACTTGATTTAGAAAAGAATTCCAACAAAGCAAGGTTAAGACTTAAGACAAGATTTTGTAAAGACAAGATTTGGTTGAGACAAGACATGTCTGAAAATTTTGTTATGTCTTAAATTTTTAATTATTTTTAAGACAATGTAATAAAGTAGGAAAATAGAGTTTGAGTAGAAAAAGAATTGTAAAGAGAGAGAAGTTTTAAAAAGAGTTTGAGTCAAATTAAAAACTCTTCTTAGACTCCTACTCTAATTCAGATTCTTAGGCCAATATAAAGAGCACAATGGCTCTCATAAAAATCAGATCTCTCTTCCCCCTCTTCTCTCTTGTTTAGTTTTAGAGTAGATTTAATAAAAATTTTATTTTTATTATTTTGCTAATTTCTTTATTATTTTTAATTCTGATTTTGTTTTCTTTATTTAAATTAATATTGTTTGTGTGTTCTTGCTTGCTAGTTTATAATCTTGATTAGTAATTCTGATTTTATATTATTAAAGATTGCTTCTTTGATTGTTTCTTGCATAATATTTGTAATCTTTATAATATATAATTTGGAGTTTATATTCTTGAATATGAATAGTGAGTAGATTTCTTATTCAGTTATGAGGTAAATTGATTGTTCTTGTAAAAAAAGTACGTTGTGAGATTTTGAGCTTATAATATAATTGTCGATTAAGTATCCAAGATTCTCTAAGCACATTTGCATGATTATTTGCTTGATTAGATAGTAGGGCCCACTATTTAATTTATTTAAATAATCTACTGTCAGATTAAAAACATAAGTCCATAATTGCTTATGGAGTTAATCACTAGGGATGGAGGAGAATTGAGGTTTAGATTAAATGAATCGAGCTTATGTGTTTGTTATCTAATGTCAACCCATATCTTTCTAGTTGTTAATGCTGCTACAACTTATATCTAGAGAGCTTGTTCTAGGTAAGTTAAGTAGTTAAAGATTAATTAAAGAGATTGTTTTAACTAACGACTCAGTAAGGGAGGATGGTGTAACAGAGCTTGTTGTGATGCTACGGTTGACTATTTAATTGAAAATAATATTTTGTAATCAATGACCAACATATAAATCCAAGAATAATTAATTATCTTGTAACTGAAGTTTTGTGATATTTGATATTTTCTAATTTATTTACTTGTCTAATTATTTTCTTAAGTATTATAGTTTAATTGAAACCCCCCAAATCTCCTTTCTCTCTCTAAATAATAGTTAGGTATTTAATTTAAATAATTAACTTGAATAAAATAATCTCTGTGGGATTGACCTTTGCTTGCCCTATCTAAGTAAAGTAATTTATTATTCGTACTTGCGACATTACCAATTTTTGGTGCCGTTGCCGGGGATTAAATTTTTGTTCAAGTTAATTATTTTAATTTAAAGTATAATTTTTTTATTTTCCTTTTCTTTTCTTTTTCAGGGATTGCTTGTCTGACGAGGATTCTAGTGACAACCTTCAAAAGATTAGGTACTACATACAAGCAACCCAAGTATGGTGCCACAAACACCACAACATCCACCATCACTACCACCCAAGACGAAAAGGAAGAAGACTCCATGGAGCAAGCTTATAACCATACTATAATTATGAACCACACTACAATACCTACTATCTTAGTTATGGGAATCAATATGAGGTTTACAATGCGCCATTCCAAGATACATATCAAGTTCCACCTTAAGACTTAGGTATGCCTCCACCTCAAGAATCAGGTATGTCTCTTGAAGATATTGTTAAGACTCTTGAAATCAAAACTTCACAATTTTCACTAGAGACTGATGTTTATATTAAGAATATTGAGCATCATGTGAGTCAAATAATGAATTCCTTAAGTAACATTGAAGCTATGACCTCTCAACTTGTGGAGAATCCAAGAGATAATGCTACTAACATCACCTTGAAAAGTGAAAAGGAAATTGAATCCAAGGAAAGTGCACATGAAGATGTCGACATGCACAATGTAAAAGGGAGAAAGAGTTTCGACAACTTCATAAAGCACTATGAGGATGTTGAAATCAAGGAATTCAAAGCTGAGGCAAGTGATAAACAAATTCCTTTTAATGCTTCTACTTACCCTCTTCCTTTTCCTGATAGGTTTGCAAGAGCTACAAATGAAGAGCAAGACAAGGAGGCATTGAAGACATATAGGAAAATGGAAGTCAATATTCTTCTCCTTGATGAAATTAATGATCAAGTGCCTTACAATGCCAAGTTATTAAGGGAACTATGCACTTCCAAGAAGAAATTAAAAGGTGATTGATGCGCACGGACAAAAGAAAACATAGCTTGGAATTTGAAGGAGCTGAAAATGCAACAGGACAGCAGCAAGACTGATGAATGACAACTTCTGAAAACCTAGACCCGAAGCCTAAAGAGACTTGAACCCAAAGGTATTGGACCTTGACCCTACGAATAAGAATTCGAGAACCTAAGGTATAACAATGGTGGATGGTGAAAAAGGAGGCACCACAAGGAAGAAGACCTTGATAAGCCTAGTTGAGAGGGAACCCAAGAGAAAGGCACACTCAATTTTTTAAAATTCAATTAACTGATCTCTTCATCAATAGCGTTTACAAGGTATTTATAATAATACCTAACACTTAAGCCCATAAACAAGTGGGCTGGAATTAACACCAACAGAAAATAAGACTAAACCCAAATTCATGCCTAAACCTAGTTACATGAAATAAATAGTCCAAGACACAACAAGACTCAAACGTGGGCTATTCAAACACTTAGCCCATCTTATTGTTAAGCTAAAATAAGACAGTAAACCATGCTCATGTCGTTTGGGCTTCCAAGCAAGTATAGATGTCTTAGGACTCTTCATGGAAGCTTCCTCGACACTTCAATGATGCCAGAGCTTGTTACATTAATGAGGCCAGGGCTTGTTGCGTCTTCTTGGCTCTAACTCGGGTAATTGGGCCTCATTGGATGACCAATGGTCCTTAGCATCACGAACATCACGAGCGAGTGGATCTCGATCATTCCTCCTCTCCTCAAAAGGATTTGTCCTCAAATCGCATATACCTTCATCAAAAGAAAAGGGAGAAAGATTAGAAACATTAAAAGTAGCAGATACACCATACTCACCAGGAAGATCCAATCGATAGGCATTATCGTTGATCTTCTCTATGACTTGGAATGGTCCATCTCCTCGGGGATGCAGCTTGGTTCGTCACTGAACAAGAAACCTCTCCTTTCTCATATGCAGCCAAACCCAATCACCAGGCTCAAAGACTACTTTCTTTCGATGCTTATTTGCTTGGGTGGTATACTGCTCAGTCTTCTTTTCAATAGCTTAACGTACTCTCTCATGGAGTTGCTTCCCAAACTTAGCTTTCTGTTTTCCATCCAAGTTACTCTGCTCAACACTAGTTAATGGCAACAAATCCAAGGGAGTAAGAGGATTGAAGCCATAAACAACTTCGAATGGAGAGCAACTTGTAGTGGAATGGACACTGCGGTTATATGCAAACTCCACTTGTGGCAAGCAATCTTCCCAGTTCTTCAAATTCTTCTGAATGATGGACCTCAATAATGTAGATAGGGTTCGGTTGACGACCTCAGTCTGTGCATCAGTCTGGGGGTGACAAGTGGTGGAGAATAACAATTTAGTTCCCAACTTTCCCCATAACGTCTTCCAAAAGTAACTAAGGAACTTGGCATCTCGAGCAGAAACAATGGTCCTTGGTACACTATGTAGACGTACTATCTCTTTGAAGAAAAGGTCAGCAACGTTGCTCGCATCATCCGTCTTGTGGCAAGCGATGAAATGAGCCATCTTAGAGAACCTGTCAACCACAACAAAAATAGAATCTCTACCACATTTTGTTTTAGGCAAGCCCAAAACAAAATCCATAGAGATATCAGTCCACGGAGTAGTAGGAATGGGTAAAGGAGTATATAAACCTTGATTATGAACTCTAGATTTAGCTTGCCTACATGAAATGCTCTATCACATAATCTCTCTATGTCTCTCCTCATGTTAGGCCAAAAGAAATGTTCTTGCAAAACAGCTAGAGTTTTCCTAACCCCGAAGTGACCCATTAATCCTCCACTATAGACTTTTCTAACTAACAGCTCGCGCAATGAACTCCTAGGCACACATAATTTATTTTCTATAAATAAGAACCCATCGTGCCTAAAGAACTTGCCAAAGCCAGATGTAGCACATGCATTATAAACATTACCAAAATCAACATCATCAACATATTGTTCTTTGATATACTCAAATCCTAAAAGTTTAGCATCAAGAGTAGTGATAAGAGTATACCTACGAGATAACGCATCAGCTACGACGTTCTCTTTACTTTGTTTGTACTTGATCACGTATGGGAACGTCTCAATGAACTCTATCCACTTGGCATGATGCCTATTCAGCTTACTCTGTCCTTTCAGATGCTTTAAGGACTCGTGATCAATGTGGATGACAAATTCTTTGGAGCACAAGTAATGTTGCCATGTCTCCAAGGCCCTCACTAACGCGTACATCTTCTTGTCATATGTGGGATAGTTAAGTGCTGCTCCACTTAACCTCTCACTAAAGAAAGCAATTGGATGTTTTCCTGCATAAGCACAGCTTCAATACCTACACCTGAGGCATCGCACTCAATCTCAAAAGTTTTAGTAAAGTCAAGCAGAGATAACAAAGGAGCAGAACAAAGTTTATCCTTAATCAAATTAAAAGCATGCTCTTGTGTAGGACCCCAATGAAATGCAACATTCTTTTTAACCACTTCGGTCAAAGGTGCAGCTATAGTGCTAAAATCTCTAACAAATCGATGATAGAAACTAGCTAAACCATGGAAACTACACACCTCAGAAACAGACTTAGGTACAGGCCAATCTTTAATTGCCTTTACCTTTACCTTTTCATTATCAACAGAAATGCCATGTGAAGAAACTACATACCCAAGGAAAACAATCTTATCAGTGCAGAATGTACATTTCTTAAGATTGGCATACAAACTTTCATTCCTCAAAACAGTAAGAACATTCCTAAGATGCTCAACATGCTCATGCAGACTCTTACTGTAGATAAAAATGTCATCAAAATAGACAACCACATACTTACCAATGAAATCACGTAAAACATGGTTCATTAATCGCATGAATGTACTGGGTGCATTAGTAAAGCCAAAAGGCATAACTAACCACTCGTAGAGACCATGTTTAGTCTTAAATGTGGTTTTCCATTCATCACCTTCTTTCATACAAATTTGGTGATATCCGCTCTTTAAATCGATTTTAGAAAACATGCATGTACCATGCAACTCATCAAGCATGTCATCTAGCCTAGGAATAGGATAGCGGTACTTTACAGTGATTTTGTTGACGACTCGGTAGTCAATGCACATCCTCCACGTCCCATCTTTTTTTGGCACAAGTAGCACGGGCACGGCGCATGGACTCATGCTCTCTCTCACATAACCTTTTCTCATGAGCTCCTCAACTTGCCTTTGAAGCTCCTTCGTCTCCTCGGGATTACTTCTGTAGGCTGGACGGTTAGGAATGGTAGCTTCGGGGACAAGGTCAATCGTGTGCTCTATCTCACGAATTGATGGTAATCCACTTGGGATCTGCTCAGAGAGTACATCCTGGAACTCCTGCAACAATGAGACAACATCAATAGGCAAAGTATCATGGAGTTCAGCATCAATAAAATAAGAATCTTTAAATAAGAATAACAGGATAGGAGACTTAGCAAGAAATGCAGTCTTCACATCTCGGGGTTTGGCATAGCAGCTCACTGTTTTGCTGTCCTTGTTTTCCTTCTTTTCTTTAGCTTTGCTTCCTTTGCTTGTCATGTTGCTCCTTTAGCCTTAATTGGTCCTCATAAATCTCCTTGGGGCTAAGGGGAGCAAGAGCAATCTTCTTGCCATCCATAGTAGAGGAGTAACGGTTAGTGTAACTGTCGTGGATGACTCTCCGATCATACTACCACGGTCTACCCAGCAATAGGTGGCTAGCTTGCATGGGCACGACGTCACACAACACCTCATCTCAATACCTTCCAATACGAAAAGGAACCAAGACTTGCTTCACCACGTTCACTTCACCACAGTCATTAATCCACAGCAACTTATATGGGTGGTGATGCTTGGTAGTGGGCAACTATAATTTATCAACAAGGTATGTGCTAGCAACATTAGTACAGCTCCCACCATCAATGATTACAGTACATACCTTGTCACTAATATGGCATCTTGTATGGAAGATGTTCTCGCGTTGTGCCTCATCTTCAAACTTCACATGAGTAGTAAGAGCACGCCTAGCAACAAGTGCTTCACCATGAGCAGCATACTCAACAACTTCTTCTTCGTCAACATCTTCTAACGCAGGCATCTCATCTTCTACACCGATTTCAGAACCTTCACTCTCAACATCTCCATTCCCAAGCATGATCATAACTCTACTATTGGGACACTGAGAGGCAATATGTCCATGACCTAAACACTTGAAACACTTAATGTCACGTGTCCTGCTTTGGGATGCTTGGGCAGATTCAGTCTTGGGCTTTAAAGGGCCCTCAAGCTTGGGCTTAGCAAAGCTCTCTGACTTAGGCGTAGACACAGGCTTCTCATCCCTACGAAAGGTGTTAGATTTTCAAACAGGAACTGAACTAGAAGTAAAACGGGATGTACGTTTCCTTTTGAGTTGCCTTTCCACTTTGATGGCCACATGCAGCATCTCCTCTAAATCCATGTAATGCTGCAACTCTACTATATTGGTAATCTCACGGTTTAAGCCTTGGAGAAAACGAGCCATAGTAGCTTCTGCATCCTCCTGGATATTGGCTCGGATCATGGTTATTTCCATCTCTTTGTAGTAATCCTCAACACTCTTTGAGCCCTGGGTAAGACCTTGGAGCTTCTGGTATAACTCTCTGTAGTAATGAGTAGGAACAAATCTCTTTCTCATGATGCGCTTCATCTCATCCCATGTAGACACTGGAGGATCACCATATCTTCTTCTACTAGTGACTAACTGATCCCACCAAACCATAGCATACTTTGTGAACTCAATTGCTGCAAGTTTGACCTTCTTTTCTTCAGAGTAGTGGTGGCAGTCAAACACCATTTCAAGCTTCCTTTCCCACTCCAAATACGCCTCAGGATCATTCTTGCCTGGGAAAGGAGGAATCTTCAATTTTATACTGCCAAGGTTTCAATCCATCTTCTCCTTGCCTCTATCACGAGCTCTATCAACTCAATCTCTATACCCATGGTACCTTCTATGATGTCTATCTATCCCAGACTCTTCATTCGAATCATACCCAACATTATCATCATACTCGTCATTGGCAACAACCTGATATGGACCTCACCGAAAGAAGATGAGGTTCAATGAAGATGACGAAGAACACTTGAAGAAAAACAATAACAAGTTAAAAACGCAGCAAAGGAAAACAAAAATTAGAAGTAAAACCAAGACCTGTTGTATAGAAATACAAGAACCTATGGTATTGGACCAAGACCCGTTGCTTAGAAAAGCAAGAACCTATGGTATATATTGGTGAAAGGTAGAAGAACGCCACAAGGAAGACCTTGATAAGTTCAAGAGTTCTCAAGAGAACCAAAGAGAAGAAGTCTCTCAATTTTATTACTAAAATCAATTGTGTTCTCTCCAAAGAGTTACATAACTATTTATAGGCAACTAGCTAACTTGCAGCACAAGTAATAGGAATCCTACTTTCCTAACTTGCAGAATAGGAAATAGCAAACTTGCAGAACAAGCAATAGGAATCCTACTCTCCTAACTTGTAGAACAAGTAATAGAAGTACTACAAAATATATTATTTAAAACGGAATTAGGCTTAAATTAAATTAAGACAACATTCAGCCCAATAATACTTAACCAAATAAAATATGCATCCAGCCTAATTGTATTTCGGCCCAATACTTGTGTGTGTGTCTTCAAGAAGGTTGAACTTGGGCTTGGATCATGTTGTAGAAGACTTTATCATCCTCCATGCTCAAGCTTTGTTGGGCTTTCTCTCTAGCAATATTAATGAAACCAGCCAAGGCTTGTTACATTATCTTTGATTTAGCTTTGTAATTGGACCTCCATGGATGCTCAAAGGATCACGAACATCATGAACATGACTTGAGCTGTGTGAGCTTGATGAGTCTCCATCACAGCCTTACTTTTTAGACGAGAAGTATCACCTTGCTGGATCTTTGCAAACCGAGCTTCATGTTGGTTCAACTTATCATGAATGTCATTGAATTTCACGTCCATCCATTGGAACTGTTGTTGCATTGCCTGAAGCATGAATTCAATCTTTTTAAAGTCAGATTTATCACCTTCAAAAGACATTTTCAACAAAGATATCCTCACGTGTTTACACTCGTGTTTCACTCAAGTAATTTGGCTTTTCTCTACTAATGTTTCTCACACACTCAGGCCTTTTTCCCTTACTCTACCTTAACTCTACAGGTTCACAATCACACTAGAGACTCAGTCAAAGAATCAACCTCGCAGAATCAACTAACTCACCAAGTATTGTCACCAAGTATTGTCCTTTTTTTTTTGAATTCTTCTCCCTTTTATTGTTTTTCACAGAAAGGTGTGGCTAGGGTGACTCAAAGAAAGAAAAAAATAAAAAAATCACTAGAAGGACCAAAAAAAATGAAAAATGGCCTAAAACTATAGGAAAACGATGAATTTGGCCAAGATAGGATGGGGCCCGTGTTTCACGGGTTCGTTTTTTTTCTTCGTTTTCTTTAAAATGGGTACTCGCACGCCTCCTAACTCAACCAAATTTTTCTATTTGAACAGTACCGTAACATTTTTTTTTCGAATTCTTTTTTTTTCTTCGAATTCTTTGTTTTTTTTTCCTCTTTTTTTTTTTAATTTGAGGCTTGCGGTTTCCTTGAAAAGAGTAGGGGTGCGACTAGCGTTGAAATAAGTGGCTGAAGAAGTGCGGCTAGGGTTTTTGGAGGGATGCAACTAGGTTTTTTTTTTTGAAGGGTTGCGGCTAGGGTTATTTTTTGGAGGGATGCGACTAGGTTTTTTTTTTGAGGGATGCGGCTACGGTTTTTTTAGAGGGATGCGGCTAGGGTTTATTTTTTAGGGATGCGGCTAGGGTTTTTTTTGGAGGGATGCCGCTAGGGTTTTGGAGGGATACGGCTATGGTTGTGATTGAAAAGTGAGTGACGCATTGACAAACCAGAAATCGAAAAGTGACTAACACAGACAAGCCAGAAATCGAAAAGTGACTGACACAGACAAACCAGAAATCGAAAAGTGACTGACACAGATAAGCCAGAAATCGAAAAGTGACTGACACAGACAAAACAGAAATCGAAACCTGGCTCTGATACCGACTGATGCGTACGGACAAAAAAAACATAGCTTGGAATTTGAAGGAGCTGAAAACGCAACAGGACAACAACAAGACTGATAAATGACAACTTCTGAAAACCTAGACCCGAAGCCTAAAGAGACTCGAACCCAAAGGTATTGGACCTTGACCTTACGAATAAGAATTCGAGAACCTAAGGTATAACAATAGTGGATGGTGAAAAAGGAGGCCCCACAAGGAAGAAGACCTTGATAAGCCTAGTTGAGAGGGAACCCAAGAGAAAGGCACACTCAGTTTCTGAAAATTCAATTAACTGATCTCTTCATCAATAGCGTTTACAAGGTATTTATAATAATACCTAGCACTTAAGCCCATAAACAAGTGGGCTGGAATTAACACCAACAGAAAATAAGACTAAACCTAAATTCATGCCTAAACCTAGTTACATAAAATAAATAGTCCAAGACACAACAAGACTCAAATGTGGGCTATTCAAACACTTAGCCCATCTTATTGTTAAGCTAAAATAAGACAGTAAACCATGCTCACGTCGTTTGGGCTTCCAAGCAAGTATAGATGTCTTGGGACTCTTCATGGAAGCTTCCTTGTCACTTCAATGATGCCAAAGCTTGTTGCATTAATGAGGCCAGGGCTTGTTGCGTTAATGAGGCCAGGGCTTGTTGCGTCTTCTTGGCTCATGCTCAGGTAATTGGACCTCCTTGGATGACCAATGAATCCTTAGCATCACGAACATCATGAGCGAGTGGATCTCCATTAGTGATGAAAAGCAAGTTCTTAAAGATGAGCTAGAAATAGCCACGAGCAAAAATCTTGAGGAGGAACTCAAGAAACCAATAAAAAATTGAGGTCTGGGATTGGATGATGGAAGGTGGAGTAGTCGAGCTAACGACATTAAACGAAAGCGCTACTTGGGAGGCAACCCAAGGATGTAAAATGAGGGAGTATTTCTTTCCTTTACTTGTATTACCATTTAATTTTTGAATTTTTATTGTTCTTCTTTGCATGCTAGACTTACTTTGTGGACAAAGTAAGATTTAAGTGTGGGGGGGAATATTGGTTTATGAGTCTATAGAGTTTTTTTTTTCAGGAAGATGAAAATTAAAAAGAAAAAAAAGAGGTCAAATTTTTAGGAGTTTTAAAAGATCATGATATGTTTTCTTTCTTTTAAGGATTGATTCTAAACTAAAACATAATTTTATAAAAGAGTTGAGAGTATTTTGATTATTATTATTGTTGAAGTGAATGCTTTCTAAAGAATTTATGTGAATTCGTGAATAAATATGATTTCTTTTCATATAATATTAATAATGTGATCTATTCATGGAAATTAGTACTAGCATAGGTTAAATAGACGAGAACCTTAAAAAAAAGAGAGAGAAGAAGAAGGAAGAAATATAAAAATAGAGGTTGAAAGCTTTAAATTTCTACTCCAATGTTTTAAGTTGCTTATTCTCTACTGCAGTTTTTTTTGTAAGTAACTTGAAATATGAGTATGCAAGCACTCTAAAAGAGGGCTTACTTGTTGAGTAACCAGGTGTTGGTATCACCAATATTAACACTAGCATAAAAAAACAAGTAAGTACTTAGGGAAACCACTGTTGATACTGATGAGTGTCGTCAGTCACCAAAAATAAAACTTCCTAACTCTACTATGTAGATAGCGGAGTAAGGGTCGATCCCACAGAGACTGAATTATTTAAGTTAATTATTAAATTAAAAACCTAATCTTAAGTTTTAGGGAAAGAAGAAATTTTGGGGTTTTGGAGTTTTGTAAGCTATGCCTAAAAGAGAGGAAGCAAGGATTATTAAATATCAAAAACAAATATGAAAAAGCTTCAGTTACAAGGTAATTAATTATTCTTGGATTTAGATGTTGATCATTGATTACAAAATATTATTGTCAATTAAATAGTCAACCGTAGCATAACAACAAGCTCTGTTACACCATCTTCCCTTAATGAGTCGTTAGTTAAAACAAGCTCTTTAACTAATCTCTAACTACTTAACCTACCTAGAACAAGCTCTCTAGATATAAGTTGTAGCAGCATTAACAACTAGAAAGATATGGGTTGACATTAGATAACAAACACATAAGCTCGGTTCATTTAATCTAAACCTCAATTCTCCTCCATCCCTAGTGATTAACTCCATAAGCAATTACGGACTTATGTTTTTAATCTGGCAGTAGATTATTCAATTAAATTAAATAGTGGGCCCTACTATCTAATCAATTAAATAATCATGCAAATGTGCTCAGAGAATCTTGGATACTTAATCAACAATTATATTAGAAGCTCAAAATCTCACAACATTCTTTTTCCAAAGAACAATAAATTTACCTTGTAACTGAATAAGAAACCTACTCACTAGTCATATTCAAGATCATAAATTTCAAGTTTAATATTATAAAGATATCAAGAATCATGCAAAAGACAATCAATATATCAATCTTTAATAATCTAAAATAAGAAATCTGGAATCAAGATTATAAACTAGCAAGAACTAAACAAATAATATGCAAAACAAAACAAGAATAATTATCACTAAAGAAATCAGCAAGTATAAGAAAGAAAAGAAAAATAAAATATTTTTGCTAAACTTAATATAGAAATCAACAACTAATTAAAAATAAAATTTTTATTAAAAACCCTAAAGAAAATCCTACACAAGACTAAAAGGGAAGAGGGAGGAGAGGGATGTGAGGGATGTAAAGGGATGCTGTTTATGAGAGCCTTGTGCTCTTTATATAGGCCTAAGGAAGAGTTTAAAAGACTTTCCTAAGCAATGTGTGATTCAGATAAGAGTTTACTTGGGAAACAAGTAATTTGACTAGTCAAACTCTTACCTTTATCTCATCATCTTTTACAATTATTTTCTAAGTAAAATTCCTAAGGCCTATTTTTATTAATTAATTACAGATCTAAGACATAATAAAATTAAGAAATTATCTTGTCTTAACAAAATCTGGTCTTGAACTTGCTTTGTTGGAATTTCTTCTCAATCTCGTTATTTTGCCCAGAATTTCGTACTGATTTTGTCCAGACGTTTGACCCACCAAATGAACTCCAATTTTTGCCATCCTGTACATTCTGGAAACCTTGAGAAGTCCTCTACAACTTCCATGAAGGACACTTTTTCAGATCAGGTCGTTAAATTGGTCAAAAACGTCAATCTTTTAAGCTGGACAGAAAATACTGCACTTTGCTCTTTTTAGCTTCTTTTTATTCCAACTTTGATATTTAATACCTAAAACATAAAATAAACATTAGTAAGCTCTTTTAGGTATAAAATATCAATAAAGAAAATATAATAGCACATATAAAATTCACAAAATATCATCCTATCAAATTCCCCCACACTTAGCTTTTGCTAGTCCTCTAGCAAACCTAAACTAACTTCCTAAAGAACTAAATCCTAAATTCCAATTCTTAAATCCTAACTCACTTTCGTAGGAATCACGATTGCTTTTAGCTAATGCAATAAGCCTTTAAACCCCTAGGTTACCCCTAGTGGACGAGTTGTGTCTCGTGAGGGCTTTCAGAAGATATACCCACAAAATCTTTTACTTAAGACTCAATCCTAAAAATTCAAAATAAGACTCAATTTTAAAAATTATGACTCCAAAACAATATTAAGATCATGGACATATTTTCAAATCTTTCAATTCTTAACTCGTAACTTCAACAAGAGTTAAATAATCAAGTCAATCATATTCTAATCATTACTTCTCATATTCATGCATACTTCTAAATAAATTCATGCAAAATTTACAATCAACACAACTGAAACATATAATATCAACTTTGCAATTATCCACTTTACATTACTACAAACAAAGTTAATAGATCAAGAACTCTTTTTTTTCTTTTTCTTTTGAGGTTTCAACAATGGTTTCCCTAAGTACTTACTTGCCTTTTTACGCGAATGTTAATATCGGTGATACCAACACCCGGTTACTCAACAAGTTAGCCCTCTTTTAGAGTGCTTTGCATACTCATATTTCAAGTCACTTCAAGAATTTAATCAACAAGATCAAGCAACTCAAAACATTGGAGCAGAATTTAAAGCTTTCAACCTCTATATTTTTTTTCTTCTTTTTTTCTCTTTTATGTTTATTTTTATTTTTTTTTCTTTTGTTCTTGTCTATTTATCCTTTGCTTATACCAACTTCAATGAACTAATTACATCATCAATATCATATGATCAATCATATTTAATCATGAACTCACATAAATTCTTTAGAAAGTACTCACTTCAACAATAATAACAATCAAAATAGTCTCAACTTTCTTATAAAACTTTGTTTTAATTTAGAATCAATCCTTAAAAGAAAGAAAACATATCATGATCTTCAAAACTCTAAAAAAAATTTGACCCTTTTTTTTTATTTCACTTCATAAAAAAAAACTCTATAGACTCATAAACCAATATTCCTCCCCCCCCCCCCCCCCCACACTTAAATCTTACTTTGTCCTCAAAGTAAGTCTAGCATGCAAAGAAGAACAATAAAAACTCAAAAATTAAATGGTAATACAAGTAAAGGAAAGAAATACTCCCTCATTTTACATCCTTGGGTTGCCTCCCAAGTAGCGCTTTTGTTTATTGTCGTTTGCTCGACATTGCCACCTCTTTCAATCCTCGTAGATTGGATCTTCCAACTTCACCTCTTCCACATTGTAGACTTTAAATCCCTCATAGTATGGTTTCAATCTATGTCCATTCACCTTGAAAGCTTTTGAAGTTTTTGAACTTTGAATTTCAACTGCACCGTGAGGAAAAACGTTAGTAACAATAAAAGGTCCTACCCATCTAGAACGTAACTTACCTGGAAATAACTTAAGCCTTGAGTGATAGAGAAGAACTTTTTGTCCAATTTCAAAAGTCTTTCTTGCAATATTCTTGTCTTTGATCTCTAAGTTAAATTCTTGAAGCAAAAGGATCCATCTTATGAGTCTTGGCTTTGCCTCCTTTTTTGGATAGTAAATATCTCAAGGCTGCATGATCAGAATAAACAATTATTTTAGTACCAAGCAAGTAAGATCGAAACTTATCTAAAGCAAAGACAATAGCAAGAAGCTCTTTTTCTGTGGTGGAGTAGTTTTGTTGAGCTTCATTTAGGGTCCTTGAAGCATAATAGATAACGTGTGAAGCTCTTCCAACTTTTTGTCCCAAAACAGCCCCAATTGCATAATCACTTGCATCACACATCAATTCGAATGGTAGATCCCAATTAGGTGGTTGAATGATTGGAGCAGAGATTAAACATTCTTTCAACTTGTCGAATGCTTCCTTGCATCTCTCATCAAACACAAAATCAACATCCTTTTGTAAGAGTTTACACAAAGGTAACGCAATCTTGGAGAAGTCTTTGATAAACCTACGATAAAAACCTGCATGTCCAAGAAAAGAACGCACTTCCCGCACATTTGTGGGGTAAGGTAAAGATTGAACAATGCTAATCTTAGATTTATCAACTTCTATGCCATTTGCAGAAATTACATGCCCTAAAACTATTCCTTGTTCTACCATAAAGTGACATTTTTCAGAATTTAAAACAAGGTTAGTTTCCATGCATCTTCGAAGGATAAGTGTAAGGTTGTCTAAGCATTCATCAAAGGAGTTTCCATAGACTGTGAAATCATCCATAAAAACTTCTATGATATTTTCTACATAATCAGAAAATATGCTTACCATACACCTTTGGAAAGTGGCAGGAGCATTACAAAGACCAAATGGCATGCGTCTATAAGCAAAAGTGCCAAAGGGGCATGTGAAGGTGGTCTTTTCTTGATCCTCGGGAGCTATCACAATTTGATTATAACCTGAATAACCATCAAGAAAACAATAGTGAGTTCTACCAGCAAGTCTTTCAAGCATTTGATCAATAAAAGGTAAAGGAAAGTGATCCTTGCGAGTAGTAGCATTCAATTTTCTATAATCTATGCAAACTCGCCACCCATTTTGAATTCTTGTTGGTATCAACTCGTTATCTTCATTCTTCACCACCGTGATGCCTGACTTCTTTGGAACCACTTGTATTGGGCTCACCCACTTACTGTCAGAGATTGGATAGATAATCCCAACATCAAGGAGTTTTAAGATCTCCTTTTTCACAACTTCCATCATTGGAGGGTTCAATCTTCTTTGAGCCTCTCGTGTTGGTTTTGAACCTTCCTCAAGTAAGATGCGATGCATACACACAGTTGGGCTTATTCCCTTGATTCTGCAATAGTCCATCCTATGGCTGTCTTATGATCTTTAAGCACTTGAATGAGCTTTTCTTCTTGCATTGGTGTGAGGTCCTTTGCAATGATTACAGGCAAGGTTTCATTGTCTCCCAAAAACACATATTTAAGATGTTCTGGCAATGGCTTCAATTCGATCTCAGGGGCCTGCACAACAGAAGGAAGAAGCTTTGTATGAGTATTAGACAAGTCTCTCTTTAAGTTTTCATACCTTGCTTCGGGTAAGGATTGAAGAGCAAAAACTTCCTCCTTTAGTAAACTATTAAAATCAGCAAAGGGGTCTTTTTCAAAATTTTCCAGTTGTAAATTGTGGCTTATAGCCACCTCTAACTTGTCTTCTCTTCCTAACTCAAAGAATTGTTGGGTTAGATCATCAATAACATCAATTCCAAAAACAGCATGCACATCACTAGGATATCTCAAGGCTTCAAAAATATTAAATTTAACACTTTCACCATCAAATTCCATAGTTAAGGTTCCATTGTGCACATCAATTTTAGTCCTAGATGTTTTTAAGAATGGTCTACCTAACAATATAGGTGCAGCATTAGGAGAGTCATCATCTTCCATATTCAGTATGTAAAAATCTGCAGGGAAGACAAGTTCATTAACTTGGACTAGTACATCCTCAATTACCCCTTCAGGATATGTATTAGATCTATCAGCTAATTGAATTATTACACCAGTCTCTTTTAAAGTTCCAAGATTCAAACTTTTAAAGATTGACAATGGCATAACATTAATCGAAGCACCTAGATCTATGATGCATCTTTCAAATCTAATATCACCTATCTTACAAGGGATAGTGAATGTACCTGGGTCCTTGCACTTGGGAGGGAGTTTCCTTTGGATAACTGCAGAAACATTCTCCCCCACACTTACCTTCTCATTACCTTGCAATTTCCTCTTGTTAGTGCACAATTCTTTTAGAAACTTTGCGTACCTTGGCACTTGCTTAATGGCATCAAGAAGAGGAATATTGACTTCAACTTTCCTAAAGGTTTCCAAAATCTCCTTTTCTTGCTCATCTTTTTTGTTTTTGGCTAACCTGCTAGGAAAAGGAGGAGGGTAAGTACCTGTGTTAAATGGAACTTTTTTATTACTTACCTCTCTATAAAGTGGTGGAAGGTTGCTGATATATCCTTCCTTGCCTGCATTATGCTTGTCGACACCCCCATTTGCATTATCAAAATCGGTCCCTTGGTCTCCTTTGTTATTAGAGTTGACATCCTCCTTTATTTCACTTGAATTTTCAATTTCTTGATAGTTTTTAGAGCCATTGTCAACATCTATAATTAAGGGTTCCTTAGGGACAATTTCCTTGCCACTTCTCAAAGTTATGGCATGTGCATTCTCTCTTGGATTGACCTCTGGTTGAGATGGCAACTTGTTGGATTCCTTGGCTTCAAGTCTGCTTAGGGAAGTAGCCATTTGGCTCATTTGACGCTCAAGGAGTACAATTCTTTGATTGTTCTCTTGTTGATTTTGTAAAGTAGAGGCAGCAAGATTCTTTACAATTTCTTCAAGAGACATGGTTCCACTTTGGTGTTGTGTTTGGGGTGGTGGCCTCTCTTGGTATGTAGGTTTGGGGACTTGAAAATTACTTGGCCTATTGTGTGGTGGGACATATGGTGTAGACTTATTTCCATATTGCAAATTTGGGTGCTCCCTCCAACCAGGGTTGTAAGTATTGGAGTAAGGGTCATACTTACCTTGGGAAGGCCCTGGGAATCCTCCTACAACATTAGCTTGCTCCATGGAATCTTCTTGTAAGGTTGGACACATATCAGTAGGGTGTCCTATGTTGGAGCAAACTCCACAAGCCTTGGCTTGTTGCATTTTACCTACAGCCAATTGTTGCACAAGAGATGTTAGATTAGCAATTTGTTTTTCCAAAGAAGAAGTACTTACCTCGTGTGCTTGCTTAGATAGTGGTGGTGGATCACGCCTTGTATTAAATTGTTGAGAATTGGCAGCCATGTTTGCTATCAAGTTTTGGGCTTCTTGAGGAGTCTTGTCCACTAAAGCTCCTCCACTAGCTGCATCTATCATACTTCTATCATGGGGTAATAGTCCCTCATAGAAATATTGGATCAATAGTTGCTCATGAATTTGGTGATGTGGGCAACTAGCACATAATCTTTTAAATCTTTCCCAATATTCATAGAGTGACTCACCATTAAATTGCCTAATTCCACAAATTTCTTTGCGGATGTTGGCTGCCCTAGAAGCAAGAAAATATCTTTCCAAGAAGAGTTTCTTCATATCATCCCAAGTGTTGATGGTCCCAGAAGGTAAGTAGTAAAGCCAATCCTTGGCTGCATCTGCCAGAGAAAATGGAAAGGCCCTTAGCTTGATTTGCTCTTCACTAACCCCAGCAGGCTTCATGGTGGAGCAAACAACATGGAACTCCTTTAGATGTTTGTGTGGATCTTCACCTGCAAGACCATGAAAAGTTGGTAAAAGATGTATCAAACCAGATTTTAATTCAAAAGCAACATCTAAAGTAGGATAGGTAATGCAGAGGGGTTGTTGGTTCATAGTGGGTGCTGCCAACTCCTTCAAGGTTCTATTAGCGTTTTGAGCCATGATGTCCTCTTCTGAATCACTAGAGAATTCAAAAGTGAGATTGAACGTGGGCTCGGTGGAAGGTGGATCGTTGGAAGTCGATGGTGGTGGTTGGGGCGTTTGTAGCACCGCACTCTGGGTTGCTTGAATGTAATCTCTAATCTTTCAAAGTCTGTAACTAGAGTCCTCGTCAGACATGCAAACCCTGCAAGGAAGAAAGAAAAGAAAATAATTAGATCTTTAAATTATAATAAACAACTTAAATAAATAACAATCCCCGGCAACGGCGCCAAAATTTGATGAGTGTCGTCAGTCACCAAAAATAAAACTTCCTAACTCTACTATGTAGATAGCGGAGTAAGGGTCGATCCCACAGAGACTGAATTATTTAAGTTAATTATTAAATTAAAAACCTAATCTTAAGTTTTAGGGAAAGAAGAAATTTTGGGGTTTTGGAGTTTTGTAAGCTATGCCTAAAAGAGAGGAAGCAAGGATTATTAAATATCAAAAACAAATATGAAAAAGCTTCAGTTACAAGGTAATTAATTATTCTTGGATTTAGATGTTGATCATTGATTACAAAATATTATTGTCAATTAAATAGTCAACCGTAGCATAACAACAAGCTCTGTTACACCATCTTCCCTTAATGAGTCGTTAGTTAAAACAAGCTCTTAACTAATCTCTAACTACTTAACCTACCTAGAACAAGCTCTCTAGATATAAGTTGTAGCAGCATTAACAACTAGAAAGATATGGGTTGACATTAGATAACAAACACATAAGCTCGGTTCATTTAATCTAAACCTCAATTCTCCTCCATCCCTAGTGATTAACTCCATAAGCAATTACGGACTTATGTTTTTAATCTGGCAGTAGATTATTCAATTAAATTAAATAGTGGGCCCTACTATCTAATCAATTAAATAATCATGCAAATGTGCTCAGAGAATCTTGGATACTTAATCAACAATTATATTAGAAGCTCAAAATCTCACAACATTCTTTTTCCAAAGAACAATAAATTTACCTTGTAACTGAATAAGAAACCTACTCACTAGTCATATTCAAGATCATAAATTTCAAGTTTAATATTATAAAGATATCAAGAATCATGCAAAAGACAATCAATATATCAATCTTTAATAATCTAAAATAAGAAATCTGGAATCAAGATTATAAACTAGCAAGAACTAAACAAATAATATGCAAAACAAAACAAGAATAATTATCACTAAAGAAATCAGCAAGTATAAGAAAGAAAAGAAAAATAAAATATTTTTGCTAAACTTAATATAGAAATCAACAACTAATTAAAAATAAAATTTTTATTAAAAACCCTAAAGAAAATCCTACACAAGACTAAAAGGGAAGAGGGAGGAGAGGGATGTGAGGGATGTAAAGGGATGCTGTTTATGAGAGCCTTGTGCTCTTTATATAGGCCTAAGGAAGAGTTTAAAAGACTTTCCTAAGCAATGTGTGATTCAGATAAGAGTTTACTTGGGAAACAAGTAATTTGACTAGTCAAACTCTTACCTTTATCTCATCATCTTTTACAATTATTTTCTAAGTAAAATTCCTAAGGCCTATTTTTATTAATTAATTACAGATCTAAGACATAATAAAATTAAGAAATTATCTTGTCTTAACAAAATCTGGTCTTGAACTTGCTTTGTTGGAATTTCTTCTCAATCTCGTTATTTTGCCCAGAATTTCGTACTGATTTTGTCCAGACGTTTGACCCACCAAATGAACTCCAATTTTTGCCATCCTGTACATTCTGGAAACCTTGAGAAGTCCTCTACAACTTCCATGAAGGACACTTTTTCAGATCAGGTCGTTAAATTGGTCAAAAACGTCAATCTTTTAAGCTGGACAGAAAATACTGCACTTTGCTCTTTTTAGCTTCTTTTTATTCCAACTTTGATATTTAATACCTAAAACATAAAATAAACATTAGTAAGCTCTTTTAGGTATAAAATATCAATAAAGAAAATATAATAGCACATATAAAATTCACAAAATATCATCCTATCAGATACTTTAGAAAAAAAAAGAGAGAAGAAAAGAAAGAGATAGAAAAATAAAAGGTTTTAAGATCTACTGCCTAGGCTTGTATTGATAAAAGATGGATAATTACAAAGTTAATATTATATGTTTCAACTGTGTTGATTGTGAATTTTGCATGAATTTATTTAGAAGTATGCATGAATATGGGAAGTAATTATTAGAATATGATTGACTTGATTATTTGACTATTATTAAAGTTATGAGTTAAGAATTGAAAGATTTGAAAATATATCCATGATTTTAATCTTGTTTTGAGTCTTAATTTTTAAATTTTTAGGATTAGTCTTAAGTAAAAGATTTTGTGGGTATATCTTCTGAAAGCCCTCACGAGACACAACTCGTCCACTAGGGGTTTAAAGGCTTATTGCATATGCTAAATGCAATCGTGATTCCTACGAAAGTGAGTTAAGATTTAGGATTTTGGGATTTAGAATTAGGAATTAGTTTAGCTAAGGTTTGCTAGAGGACTAGCAAAAGCTAAGTGTGGGGGAATTTGATAGGATGATATTTTGTGAATTTTATATGTGCTAATATATTCTCTATATTGATGTTTTATGCCTAAAAGAGCTTACTAATGTTTATTTTATGTTTTAGGTATTAAATATCAAAGTTGGAATAAAAAGGAGCTAAAAGGAGCAAAGTGCAGATTTTTCTGTCCAGTTTAAAAGATTGATGAATTTGACTAACTTAACGACCTGATCTCAAGAAGTGGCCTTCATGAAAGTTGTAGACGACTTCTCAAGGTTTTCAGAATGTGTAAGATTGCAAAAATTGGAATTCATTTGGTAGGTCAAACGTCTGGACAAAATCAGTACAAAATTTTGGGCAAAATAACGTGATTTAGAAAAGAATTCCAACAAAGCAAGGTTAAGACAAGATTTTGTGAAGACAAGACTAGGTTGAGACAAGACATGTCTGAAAATTTTGTTATGTCTTCTTAAAGTTTTAATTATTTTTAAGACAATGTAATAAAGTAGGAAAATAGAGTTTGAGTAGAAAAAGAATTGTAAAGAGAGAAGTTTTAAAAAGAGTTTAAGTTAAATTAAAAACTCTTCTTAGACTCCTACTCTAATTCATATTCTTAGGCCTATATAAAGAGAACATTGGCTCTCATAAAAATCAGATCTCTCTTCCCCCTCTTCTCTCTTGTTTAGTTTTAGAGTAGATTTAATAAAAATTTTATTTTTATTATTTTGCTAATTTCTTTATTATTTTTAATTCTGATTTTGTTTTCTTTATTTAAATTAATATTGTTTGTGTGTTCTTGCTTGCTAGTTTATAATCTTGATTAGTAATTCTGATTTTATATTATTAAAGATTGCTTCTTTGATTGTTTCTTGCATAATATTTGTAATCTTTATAATATATAATTTGGAGTTTATATTCTTGAATATGAATAGCGAGTAGATTTCTTATTCAGTTACGAGGTAAATTGATTTTTCTTGGAAAAAAGAATGTTGTGAGATTTTGAGCTTATAATATAATTGTCGATTAAGTATCCAAGATTCTCTGAGCACATTTGCATGATTATTTGCTTGATTAGATAGTAGGGCCCACTATTTAATTTAATTAAATAATCTACTGCCAGATTAAAAACATAAGTCCGTAATTGCTTATGGTGTTAATCACTAGGGATGGAGGAGAATTGGGGTTTAGATTAAATGAACTGAGCTTATGTGTTTGTTATCTAATGTCAACCCATATCTTTCTTGCTTGTTCTATGTAGGTTAAGTAGTTAAAGATTAGTTAAAGAGCTTGTTTTAACTAACGACTAAGGGAGGATGGTGTAACAGAGCTTGTTGTTATGCTACGGTTGACTATTTAATTGACAATAATATTTTGTAATCAATGATCAACATCTAAATCCAAGAATAATTAATTACCTTGTAACTGAAGTTTTGTGATATTTGATATTTTCTAATTTATTTACTTGTCTAATTATTTTCTTAAGTATTATAGTTTAATTGAAACCCCCCAAATCTCTTTTCTCTCTCTAAATAATAGTTAGGTATTTAATTTAAATAATTAACTTAAATAAAACAATCTCTGTGGGATCAACCTTTGCTTTCCCTATCTATAGGTTTAAGTAAAGTAATTTATTATTGGTACCTGCGACATTACCAGATAAAAAAAAGGCATAATGGCATTATCAGATTTCATATTGGACGAGAATAGAAGTAAGAAACATGTATAGGAGTCGCATAAGATATGTTTTACTATTAATTAAAAATTTTCGAAAATCTCGTTTTAATCGTTTCTTCCCAATTTTCCCAAACACAAGAAATAGAAATTATCTTTAATTTCTACAAGCCTAAATGTTGCATTACATGCAATGTTCTATATGAATTGAATTACATGACATAAGTTACATGAATTGTATTATGTGAAATGATTTACGTGAATAGATTTATACAAAATGATTTATATGAATTGATTTATATGAATTTAATTACATGAAGTGAGTTACATGACATGATTTACATGAAATGAATTACATGACATGAGTTGCATAAAATGATTTTCATTAAATAGTTTACATGAAATGTTTAAATTTGCATAAAATGAAGTTATATTATTATTTTATATGATTTTCGACTGGCTGAAGATAATTGCTATTAGAAAATGATTTCCATTGTTAAATGAAATGATTTATAGAAACGTTTTGAGACAATCGTACCTTAGTGATCATGCATACTGTTATATGACTGCGAGACCCTGATCAAGTCTTCAGGTTTATTGTTTATGACTACGAAACTCTAACCAAGTCCGTAGGTTTATGACTGCGAGACCTTAATTGAGTCCGCAGGTATTGTATATGACTGCGACTCTGATCAAGTCGTAGGTATATGACTGTGGGATTATGGTCAAACCCATAGGTTTCCATAATGAGCACCTGACCAGTGCGATGTGACTGATAGACGATGGCGATTCGTTACTGTTTATTGTATCGTGCATAATTCTATTTGATGTGACTGTCTCCACTGTATTGTACTGTTTTACCGAATTGAATTTCTTATTGATATTGAATGGTTTACTGATACTGAATTGTTTACCGAAACTAAATTGTTTATTGATATTGACTGTTTAAAAACACTTCACTGTTCACTGTAGTGTTTTCAATTAATTGTTTATAAACAGTTTATATACTGAAACATTTCATTAGATGATTTTTATAGCATTATTTTAAATAAAATTGTTTTTACATTGTTTAATGATTTGAAATTTGCGTTGCATAAATTATCAAAGGGTTTATATTGATAAATGATTTCACCATCAACCGCTTACTCCCTATAATCGCATCTAGGGACCAGAACACGACAGGTACTTCAAAGTACCTCCCATACTCCACCCGGTTTCCTAGCCGACTATAGTATCCTTCCTATAGAGTTCCCTAGTAAGTCCTTAGGAAATAAATATTTTTATTGCATTTTAATATTTATATTTAATATATCTTTTTTATGATTAGTAAAATAAATTATTTATTTAATTGCATATAGAGTGCACTTTTATATATGTTTCTTACTGGGCTTTCCCTAAAGCTCACTCCCTCCTCACCATCTCAGATAGCTCATCAGTGTACGAGAAATCCGTTGCGAAGAAAACACTAGAAGTTTAAAGTATCCAGTGACCAAGTACACGTAAAGTCTTATATTTATATTCAGACTTATAAATGCATAGCAGGTGTATTTAAAATGGGATGTAAATAGTGTAATGTAGATTCAAAGGAATGTACATGACTTAGTGGGATGTAAATTACATGGAATTGTTACTAATAGATTACTTATAGATATTGTGTTATAAACTTTAGTTTGATTTCTAATTTATTATTTATAAATTAATTAATTTAATAATATAATGGTTTAATTGAATCAAAAATTGTAAATTGAACTTACATCGACACCGAACTCAAACCAACTGATAATGAATAAATGAATGAGAAGTATAGAAGTGAAAAGGAAAAATTTAGTTTGGAATTTTCTAATTCCGGACGTTACAAGTTCTTTTATGTTAGTTCTTTTAATGCCGTTTATGAATCCTTATGTTTAAGGCTAGAAGTCTATGTTGTGTGGTAGGACTCTCACTTGGAATAACCTTGCAGTAGAGACAATTATTTCTATCCATCGTCCCAGTAAACAAGAAATCTATATGACTTGTGTTTAATCCACTTTTAAAGTTTATAAAGGCGAGATTCTTTCTTCGTAAATAGTGTGTTCAATAAGGTTAGGTTGTAGGATAAAGCAAAATCTAAGATAGCATCCACTGCCTCGTACTTACATTGTAACTAAAACCTCACTGTACACTTTCAAAGCCTTCTCTACAAGCATCTATATGACCATTAAGGTCACCACCAATAAAAAGGTTTTCTCCTATAGACACATCTTATACTATCTTATCTAACTCCTACCAAAACTGTTGTTTACTAGCCTCATAAAGTCCTATCAGTGGTGCATATGCACAAATAACATTCAAAACCTCATCTCATAAAACTAGCTTAACCAAAATAATCCTATCTTATTGTCTCTGAACTTGTACAACATTGTCTTGATATTCTCTATTTATGATGATACCTACCCCATCATGGTCTCTATCTTGCCCTATATACCAAAGCTTATACTGTCATGGTGTTATCTCCATAGCTTTCTCCCTAACTTATTTGGTCTTTTAGAGACACAAGATGTTAAACTTTCTCTTACTCATAAACTTAAAAATCTCAGCTAACTTATCGTTAAGTATACTTATATTATAAGATCCTAACGGAAGCTTATTAGTATATATGGACTAACTTTATTATCCCACCTCGTTCATTGTGGTGTCGGAACCCTTGCATATTTAACATTGCATCCAGGCGTCAATGTGGCACACCACCTTCAAGTGACAACCTAGCAGTCTTTAGATATTTTTCATTACAAGTGGGCTCTAATGTAACGTGTTATTATGTGGGGGACACCTTAACGAAGTTCTTTAATTAGTTCGTTTCATTGAGATTTGTTTTATAGTTGGTTGTCCTAACTTACCGCCAACCTTCCTCCTCTATCCAGGCTTAAGACCGGCTGCATTGTAAATACACACAACACAGGTAGAGTTAACAATATCTCCATAAGATTTAAAAATTTCCCAAAAATATTCAACTTCCTAAACATCATGAAAGTGAAGGAAACCGAAACAAACATACAGCGGAATTTAAATCATTCGGCCTCCACCAGGATCGATTCAGAGGGTTGCCTGATTAGGGTTTCGAGATTTTACCTAACGTTTTCTCTGATTTTTCCTGTCTTTGGTCGAATCACAAGCAGCAACTTTTCGTTCCTGCCTCTATGGTATCCAGACGAACGGATCTCACGACTCTTGAACGTCTCACGATCAGAAGCCTGAAAGAGCGTTTTTGATTCTTATAATCGATTTGCTAGCTTCGATTAAAAGAATACCTTTTTTGTTATATTTTGTGCCGCCCTGTTTTTAGAAAAAATCCTTTTATAGGCAGTAAATTTTACCTTAAAATTTACTGCCAAACAGAACTCTAATCCTACTTAGAATAGGATTAACTATATCCTTAATCCAATTTAGAATAGGATTAATTAAGCTCCTCATTGATTCGTTCTAAGTGTGCGACCCAATAGGTTCTCAAAACAATGGCAATGACAAAATTGTCACAGGCGATGAGCGGTATCTAGCAACACATCATTGCTACCCATGTAACGAGAATGTCAATGACTCGACATAACCTTACTCGTGATAGATGTTACCGTGTAGTCTAATCCCTTTATCCTTTGATGTCTTGATTAGACACAAGTCATGGAATGTGTCACACTTGTATAGTCTAATCAGCGTTTCTTGATTCCTGAGTAGACTAATTAAACAAATAAAATCAATATCTCATATTGACTTATTCGAGCACGGCCATGCATTTCTTAGTCTCACTCTATCAAAGGGCCCAAGACATCACTCTTGTTATATAAGAGGGATAAATCCTATCTTGATCACTCAACATCCCTATACATAGATCAAGGCATACCCAATTACGACCTTTATAGTCCATCCTGTTACGAATGACATCTAGCAGCATTAAAGTATGCAATTCTCTATGTTGGGATCTCTGATGATCTCAAGTCAAAAGATCACATACACCATCATCACTATGAGAATCGCTTATGACACTCATATAACAATCCATGTAGCGTTCTCATGGAGGGTCGATCCAGTACATAGTTCTCTAACATGTACCTATGTGATGACTTGATATCCTATATCCATGACAATGGTCATCAGTCAACCACATACTAGTCTTATCGTACATTGTTATCCTTGTTCACAATAATACTTGACTAGGGATATTTTAAGAATAGTGTGTTATTACTATTCTAAGGTCATTATCGTATAAGATTACATTATGCAGTTATAAGACAAATATAATAATGAGCTATAATAAATAAAATGTCATGATACATAAAAAATGCCAAAGTCAATCATTTAATGAATGGTTCTAAGGGCATAATCCAACAGAAAATTTATAAAATGAATATTGATTTTAGCAATCTTGGATTGTTGATCAAAATCAAAGGGAACGTTCTAAACCTTTGAAGAATGATACTATTGAATTCTTTAATAAACAACATGTTGTATAGAAAATATCCTCGTAGGAGGTTAATTTCCATAAATCTCGAATTATCGTCCTTAAGATTGTTTCTTAGCATTTGACATGGAATAGCCATGGAACTATAGTTTTCACCACTTGTTGACATTGGTGATAGATAGTGCAGCTTGGGGAGAGGTCATATATGGAAAGAGAAATTCAATAGAAGAATAGTGGATAAAAGCTTGTTTAGATGGGCAGTGATATTGACTCTGGTAAGATTGAAAATAATAAAATGACCATTAAATATTTATATTTGAAATAAAATAAAATAAAAAATTGAAATCAAAGGCGAAAGGGTAATTTTACCCTCTCCCCTTTTTTTTGTCCTTGGTGAAAAAAGGCCATTGGTCGCACTGTACTGGTGCTGACCGATGTGCCAAACTAGGTCTAAGTTGGTGGTTTTCTCCTTGGATAGGTTTCGATCATGGTTCTGAGATTTTATTTTTGGAAAACAACAAAGAATTTTGGTGATGGATTTTTTTCTTGGGCGGATTCAATCTTGATTTTGTATAATTTTATGTGAAAAAAATGAAGAAGGAAAAGGACTGAGGAAAATCAGAAAGGTTAGTTTAGACTTTGGCAAAAAATGGTGGAAGATTTTGGTGATCGAAATCGATATGCTTAGGATTTTTTTCGCGAGAGCTTTTTTGTCCATCAGTTAGGATAATTGCTTTCACGATATATGGGAGAAGTTAATCTCTCTAGTACTTTTAGCTAACGTTCAATATTTTTTTTTGTTTCTTATAAGAAAATAATATTTTTTGATAAATGATTGATGCGAGAAACTTTGATTAGTTTTTTTAATAAAAAGATATATCCAATAAAAACATTTAAATACATTAAAATAAGTTATCATATTTAATTTCAATTAAATATTGAGTTATTCAAATTAATAAGTAAATATTTTTAAGAGGAGCATAATAAATTATTCACAAGTGCTATTACAAAATTTTGTTAGCAAAAGAAAAGAAAATAACTCAAGCAAAACTGAAACTCCCTGTTTTTGTGAAATTTGAATTTTAGATAATGAATTTTCTATTTTTAGCATTATTTGTTTGACAAAAAAAATTATCTTATCAATCGTAAATGACTTACTAGTAAGAAAAATTATACCATTGTTTTCTATATTTTAATGGTATATTTTACTATTAAACTTTTTTTATTTTCACTTTACATTTTACTAATTTGCAAAATTATAAAGATGGATAAATTATTTCAAATCATTTTATTCCTTTTGTTCAAAAATCTTAAATATTTCTATTTTGTATATTATTAAACATATTTTTCTCAATACAAATAGCATTATATTTTTTTAATAATAAATAATAAATATGAATATAGAAATAATATATATTTTTATTATTTTCGTAATTGTTACTTTACCCGATTTTAGGACAGTGAAATGCAAGAACACATTCCTTGTAGTTTTTTCACATAAGAAAAAAATATATATGCGGGTTAAATTTTGTTTCCAAATTTCGTTAGTTCAAATAAAAACGATGAAGTTTTATATATATATATATATTTTATTTTTTCCAAAATAATATATATTTTTGGTCTAAAAAATATAATCATCTATAACCTTTTACCACGTAAGACAGGCACGCGCCGCTCATTCAAAAACCCACCGTTTAAAGCTCCATGCATAAAGCCTCACAAACCCAAAGACTGTAGCCCCAACAAAACTGAAAAAGCACAGCTCCCTCGGAAAACCCAATTCCGTCCAAAATGACCTTCGCCGCCTTCTACACCACCTGGAGCGACCAACTCCACCACCTTCTACGGCAGCTCTGCTCAGCCCCGAAACCACCCACCACCCAAGACCACCTTCACCACTTGAACCAACTTGTAAACAAGCTCCTCTCCCACTACTCTGAGTACTATAGAGTCAAAGCTGCCGCTGCCGAACGCGATGTCCTGGACATTTTTGCTGCTCCCTGGGCTACCTCCTTTGAGAAAAGCCTCCATTGGATTGCTGGGTGGAGACCAACCACGGTTTTCCATTTGGTTTATACTGAGTCTAGTATTTTGTTTGAATCGCACATCGTTGATATTCTTCATGGGGTTCGGACCGGTGATCTTGGCGACCTATCTCCTAGTCAATTCAGGTGAAACCATCTCTCTTTTTTTTTTTCGGTTACAGGTGAAACCATCTCTCTTTTTTTTTTTTTTTGGTTACAGGTGAAACCATCTCTCTGCATGTAAAGAAATTACCTCCTTTTTTCCCCTTTTAATTTGCAACTTTTTTCCAAGGATAATATTTGCAAAATTGTTTGCTTCTACTTTTACATTTAAACAAAAAACGTTTGTTATTAATTACAAATGTCTTAAAACATTTTTTCCAATTATCTCTTTAATTTGGTCATGAAAAAGTTTCTTCTGGTGAACTTTAATTTAGTACTTCGATATATTTTGGCTGAGAGATGTATAATTAAGAATGCATGACAGATGTCACTATTCTTTACTGCCTTTCATTTTGGTCCTACTGAAGCATGTGTGACAAGTGTTAATACCCATATATATTTATATAATTTTTTCATTATTTATCTTATAATTAAGAACTTTTGTTAGAAAAGCATAGACAAATATGTAAATGACGTAATATTATGTAATTCTCGCACATGAAAATTACATTTGATTAATTATCACCACTTAGTCATATGGAAAGTTATTTAAAATGTTAAATGTATATTAGAAAGAAAAAGAAAAACTAGAGCTTGCTTTCAAAGCAAAATTAGGTGCATAGAAAATTTTAAATGAATAAAATCGTTACATGGTAATTAAATTAAATAATATATTTTCATACAAAAATATGAAATTTTATTTAACATTATGTAATTAAATTTGATAAATGTGGAACAGGCGAGTGAGCGAGTTACAGTGCGAGACGGTGAAGGAAGAGAATGCTATAACTGATGAATTATCTGAGTGGCAGCACAGCGTAAGCGATCTTATGGGTGCATTGACTGATATAGGTGAAATGATCGAACGGCTGGTAAGCGTTGTTCAGAAGGCTGATGATCTGCGGCTGAGAACGCTGAAGAGAGTGGTGGACTTGTTGACCCCACAACAAGCTGTAGAGTTCTTGATCGCCGCGGCTGAGTTACAGTTTGGGATCAGAGAGTGGGGGATGAATCAGGACCGCCAACGCAATTGATTATGTACTGAGTGATTTAGGATGGGACGGTGAATGGAATGTAACTGATGAAGGCAAATAGGTTGTAATGTTTGCAATTTAGGTGTTTTTTTTTGTCTTTTACGTTGTTTGCTTGGGTTCCAAATTTGAATTTATCTTTGATACACTAAGAGCTCGTTTGGGGTGGTTTGATATATTAAGAAGTCATTTGGTATTATTTTTATTTTTTACTTTTTATTTTTGTTTTTAGTTTTTTTTGGAAACAAAGGCAGAAAATATGTTTTGTAACATGTTTTTGTTTTTGTTTTGTTTTTTGAAAACGAAAACGAAAATAAGAATTTTCAAAATTATTGGAAACAAAAATTTTTTGTTTCCATTATTTTCAAAAACATGTTTTCATTTCTACTATTGTTCATAAATAAGTGATCAAACTTTATATATTAACATAATATTAATATTTTTCATAATAAAATGTAAAATAAAATTAATTAATTAATATTAAATTTTAATATAAAATATTATTTAATTAATAATATATTTATTTTAATATAGAAAAGTTGAAAATGAAAAGAGTAATTAAATATAAATTATATTGAACTATAATATTATTTAATTTAATTTTATATAATAATTTATTGAATATATTATATATTTTAAATAATATCATTTATTATAATTTTGATATGTTAATAATTAATATTATTGCTAAGTACTATTATCTAATATAATTAATTATTATTTTACTAAACAATATTATTATTCATATTATATTCTTTCAATTAGATTTAAAATATATCACTACAACTATTAAATAATTTAATATTGTTAAATAAGTGAATACTAACTTAACATTAAATAATATTATTTATATTAAATATAATATATTTCAATAACTATATAATTTATCAATTAATTATTTAAATATTTTATTTAATAATTTAATATTATTACAATTAAATTAAATAATATTATTAGTATAATTTATAATTATTAATTCATATTACTATTTAATATATAATTTTTGAATTTTACTAATCTCAATTATTATCTAATAAAAAGTAATATTAAAAAATATTTAATATTATTTTTAATTGAATTATTTATTTAATATTATATTAAATAGTATAAACTAATATTATGTACATATTATTTTTTCTTTAATTTTTAAAAATTTATTTTTTGAATTGAATTATTACATCTAAATAAGTTTAAATATTTGTTTTCAAAACGTAACGGTATTAGCCAAACATATTTTCTGTTTTTAGAATTTGAAAACAAAACAAAACAAAACAAAACAAAAACAAAATTTTCAAAAACAAGAAACAGTAAACAATGCCAAACGACCCCTAAATATGTGAAGTATTTATATACTGTTACTTAATTATAGAATATTATTTAATTAATAAGTAAAGTTAAAAAAATATTTAGGATTTTAAAAATAAATATTAATAAAAATTTTCAATTTATTTTAAAAGAATTATACATTTTTAAATTTTACAATATTGTTGCTTGTCATAAGATTGATGATGTAAGCAATATTGTTGGTTTATTATTCAAAGAAATTGTTCATCTACATGGTGTTTCGAGGACCATTGTGATGTGAAGTTCTTTAGCTACTTACGGAAAACTTTCTGGCGAAAGTTGGGAACAAAGTTGTTGTTTTCAACTACTTGTCATCCACAAACCGATGGTCAAACTGAAGTAGTCAATCATACTTTATCTACTTTGTTGAGGTCCATTGTTCAAAAGAACTTGAAGATTTGGGAAGATTGTTTTCCTTGTGTGGAGTTTGCTTACAATAGAAGTGTGCATTCTACTACTAGTTATTCCCCATTTGAAGTTGTTTATGGTTTGAATCCACTCACTCCGTTGGATCTTTTACCATTACCTTGTGATAACCATAAATCTTTCAATTATTGGAAATTAATATGAAAGCAATTAAATAAATAAAATTGTGAGAATGGGATATTGGTGAAAATCCCGAGAATTGAGAAAGGAACGGATAGTGAAAATCCGAGTGAAGAAGAGTTAAATGAGAAATTATGGAAAATAATGAACGGAGGAAAATTAAATTGGATAAATCAAAATCCAAATTAAATAAGGAAAATGAGAAATAAAAATAAAATATGTTTATATAATTACAAATTATATAAATGTATTTTGATGTAAATACATATGTATTTAAATACCGTATGGTATATAATATATATTAAATATACATTGGTATATATAAGTATATATACTATTTGATAAATTTAAATAATACATATGTATTCAAGTATGACATTTTATGTATATATAAGTATATACATATTTGAGAAAATGTAAATATTAAATTACATTAAAGTTTGAATGTATATATATTGTAAATACAATATATATATGGAATTATTACATTTATATGAATATTTATATAAATGTTATTTAATTTAAAGTACATGAAAATATATATTTTTATGTGTAAATATATATTATTAATATATAATATATAGTACAAAGTACTATATAATAAAATAATATAATTATATTTATAATATAATTATAACTATAATTATAATTAAAATAAAATACAAAAAAAAAAAGAAAACAAACAGAATCGGGAAGACTACCGATTCTGTCTCCCCGAAGGGCGACCGACCCCTCGCTGGAGAAAGGAAGAGAGACGATGGAAGAAGACAGCGCCGGCAAGGAGAGGAGAAGAAGCCGGTGACCGAAAGAGAAAAAGAAACGACGGAAACAGGAAGGAAAATTGAAGGAAAAACTGGCGGAGGCCGGGAAGAAAAAGGGAAGAGAAAGTGGCGGTGCCGGCCAAATCGGTTGCCGCCACTGCCACCGAAGCATCACTAGGGGAAGAGGAAGAGGAAGAAGGCCACCGAAGGTGCGGTGAACGGCGGAGGAGGGCTGGCAAAGAGGCAGAAGAAATCGAAGGTAAACCGACTCGATCCGCCGCCGTGCCGCCTATCCAGGCCGAACGGAGGCTAGATCCGGCTTCGCCGTGGTGCCGGCCAGCTGTTGAGCCACCGAACCACCGGAGAACCGGCGGTGAGGGGAAGGTGACTAGTCCGACTGGAAAAGAAAGAAAAGGAAAAAGAATAAGAAAAGAAAAAGGAAAAAGAAAAAGAAAAGAAAAGAAAAGAAGAAAAGGAAGAAAAAGGAGAGAGAAAAAGGAAATTTTCGGACTTCGAAAATTTCGGGAATTTCAGAAAATCCCGAAAAACTCGGAAACTCAAGAATTACGGGAATCGAAAATTCCCTCGATAACCGAGCCGATGGAATCGGGCGAGGTGAATACGGGCGCGAACTTCGAGAGGCAGTCGTCTACCCGAAACAGGTAAGGGAGACATGTGCCACCTGTAAGGATATTCGGTCACATGTTTTAAATTATGCATTTAATTTATAAATGCAATTTATAATGATTAGTTTTGAAATTTGTGGTGATTTATCGGTTTCAAATTATGGTGAAATACCAGTTGAGAAATATAAACTGTATTTTTCGTGCAGGAGGCTAGCCAAATCGGCAGCCGTTATACTGTCGAAAAATTATCGAATAATTACTAAAATTTACCGAAAATCACCAAAAATCATAATAAATGATTTGATTTCACGTGAAACGATTTTTATGTACGAAAATCGAGAAATTAAGTAAATTTCATAAAACATGAATATAATGATAATTGATTATAAAATATTCATGTTTTCGTGAATGGTAAAAAAGGAAATCACCGAAATTTCATCTTGTAGGTGATATTTCACGTGAAACGAGAAGAAAATGAAAAAGAGACTGAAGTGAATATTTTTATAAATATTCTTAAATATTCACTAGATTTCATATAAAATCTTTATAGTTTTAATTATGGTAATAATTAATATGAAAATTCCATAAAGGTTAAGAAATGATGAACAACTATGTTTTTGAGACTAGAGGTCTCTACACGGGTTTTTAGAAGAAAACATGGTGATGGGAATTTAAAGTTAGAAAATAAATATTTTATTTTCATAAATTATAAAAATAATCTATTTGAATTCCGATAATTATAAAAACATGTTTTCGATTAAATGCACGAAAAAGCATACATATGTGTTTTATGGTGGAAAAAGAACAATTTTGCCCTACTATATTTTCAGTGATGATTTTGCAAACTGTCTTCATCACAATTTATAAAGAAATGTTTGAAGCATGAATTTCGTTCCGAAATTAATTCCCATAGTCTTTTGATAATTAGCTAAGCGAACCTTATGATTTCTATGCATATTTTTCAATAAGCTTTTTATGTATGAAAGTAAATAAGTATGTTTTCTGATGAGTGTCGTCAGTCACCAAAAATAAAATTTCTTAACTCTACTATGTAGATAGCAGAGCAAGGGTCGAACCCACAAAGACTGAATTTTTTAAGTTAATTATTAAATTCAAAATCTAATTTTAGGATTTGGGGAAAGAAGAAGAAAATCTGGGGGTTTTGTAAGCTATGTCTAAAATAAAGAAAACAAGAATTATTAAATATAAAAAAAATAGCAAAAAGCTTCAGTTACGAGGCAATCAATCATTCTTGGATTTTGATGTTGATCATTGATTACAAAATATTATTGTCAATTAAATAGTCAACCGTAGCATAATAACAAGCTCTGTTACACCATCTTTCCTTACTGAGTCGTTAGTTAAAACAAGCTCTTTAACTAATCTCTAACTACTTAACTTACCTAGAACAAGCTCTCTAGATATAAGTTGTAGCAGCATTAACAATACGAAAGATATGGGTTGGCATTAGATAACAAACACATAAGCTCGGTTTATTTAATCTAAACCTTAATTCTCTTCCATCCCTAGTGATTAACTCCACAAGCAATTACGGACTTATGTTTTTAATCTGGCGGTAGATTATTTAATTTAACTAAATAGTGTGCACCCTATCTAATCAAACAAACAATCATTATAATGTGCTCAGAGAATCTTGGATATTTAATCAACAATTATATAATAGGTTCAAGAATCTCACAACATGATTTTCCCAAAAATAATCAATTTACCTCATAACTGAATAAGAAAACTACTCACTAGACATATTCAAGATCATATAATTCAAGTTATATATTATAAAGATTACAAATATCATGCAAGAAACAATCAAAGAAGCAATCTTTAATAATATAAAATCAGAATTACTAATCAAGATTATAAAGTAGCAAGCAAGAACACACAAACAATATTAATTTAAATAAAGAAAACAAAATCAGAATTAAAAATAATAAAGAAATCAGCAACTAATTAAAAATAAAGAAAAAAAATAAAATTTTATTAAAAACCCTAAAGAAAATCTTACAAGACTAAAAGAGAAGAGGGAGGAGAGGGATGTGAGGGATTTGAGGGATGCTGTTTATGAGAGCCTTGTGCTCTTTATATAGGCCTAAGGAAGACTTTAAAAGACTTTCCTAAGCCAATGTGGGATTCAGATAAGAGTTTACTTGGAAAACAAGTAATTTGACTAGTCAAACTCTTACCTTTATCTCATCATCTTTTACAATTATTTTCTAAGTAAAATTCCTAAGGCCTATTTTTATTAATTAATTACTGATCTAAGACAAAATAAAATTAAGAAATTATCTTCTCTCAACAAAATCTGGTCTTGAACTTGCTTTGTTGGAATTTCTTCTCAATCTCGTTTTTCTGCCCAGAATTTCGTACTGATTTTGTCCAGACGTTTGAACCACCAAATGAACTCCGATTTTTTCGATCTTAGACATTCTGGAAACTTTGAGAAGTCCTCTACAACTTCCATGAAGGCCACTTCTTGAGATCAGATCGTTAAATTGGTCAAAAATGTCAATCTTTCAAGCTGGACAGAAAATACTGCACTTTGCTCTTTTTATCTTCTTTTTATTCCAACTTTGATATTTAATACCTAAAACATAAAATAAACATTAGTAAGCTCTTTTAGGCATAAAACATCAATAAAGAAAATATATTAGCACATATAAAATTCACAAAATATCATCCTATCAAATTCCCCCACACTTAGCTTTTGCTAGTCCTCTAGCAAACCTTAGCTAACTAATTCCTAAAGAACTAAATCCTAAAATCCTAACTCACTTTCGTAGGAATCACGATTGCATTTAGCTTATGCAATAAGGCTTTAAACCCCTAGGTCACCCTTAGTGGACGAGTTGTGTCTCGTGAGGGCTTTAAGAAGATATACCCACAAAATCTTTTACTTAAGACTCAATCCTAAAAATTCAAAATAAGACTCAAAAATTAAAAATTATGACTCAAAACAAGATTAAGATCATGAACATATTTTCAAATCTTTCAATTCTTAACTCATAACTTCAACAAGAGTCAAATAATCAAATCAATCATATTCTAATCATTACTTCTCATATTCATGCATACTTCTAAATAAATTCATGCAAAATTCACAATCAACACAATTGAAACATATAATATCAACTTTGCAATTATCCAATTTACATTACCACAAACAAAGTCAATAGATCAAGAACTTTTTTTTTCTTTTTTTTTTCTTTTGAGGTTTCAATAATGGTTTCCCTAAGTACTTACTTGCCTTTTTACGCGAATGTTAATATTGGTGATACCAACACCCGGTTACTTAACAAGTAAGCCCTCTTTTAGAGTGCTTTGCATACTCATATTTCAAGTCACTTCAAGAATTTAATCAACAAGATCGAGTGACTCAAAACATTGGAGTAGAATTTAAAGCTTTCAACCTCTATTTTTCTTCGCTTTTTATGTTTTTTTTTTGTTCTTGTCTATTTATCCTTTGCTTATACCAACTTCAATGAACTAATCATATCATATGAGCAATCATATTTAATCATGAACTCACATAAATTCTTTAGAAAGTACTCACTTCAACAATAATAACAATCAAAATACTCTCAACTTTTTTATAAAACTTTGTTTTAGTTTAGAATCAATCTTTAAAAGAAAGAAAACATATCATGATCTTTAAAACTAAAAAATTTGACCCTTTTTTTCTTTAATTTCTACTTCCTAAAAAAAAAAACACTCTATAGAATCTTAAACCAATATTCCCCCCCACACTTAAATCTTACTTTGTCCTCAAAGTAAGTCCAGCATGCAAAGAAGAACAATAAAAACTCAAAAATTAAATGGTAATACAAGTAAAGGAAGAAATACTCCCTCGTTTTACATCCTTGGGTTGCCTCCCAAGTAGCGCTTTTGTTTAATGTCGTTAGCTCGACTGCTCCACCTTCCATCATCAAATCCCAGACTTCAACTTTTTTATCGGTCTCTCGAGTTCCTCATTCTCAAGATTTTGCTCATGGCTATTTCTAGGTCATCTTTAAGAACTTGCTTTTCATCACCTTTTAGTTTCCTCTTGGAAGTGCATAGTTCCCTTAAAAACTTGGCATTGCAAAGCACTTGGTCATTAATTTCATCAAGGAGAGGAATATTAACTTCCATTTTCCTAAATGTCTTCAAGGTCTCCTTGTCTTGCTCTTCATTTGTAGCTCTTGCAAACCTACCAGGAAAAGGAGGAGGGTAAGTAAAAGCATTAAAAGGAATTTGTTTATCACTTACCTCAGCCTTGAATTCCTTGATTTCAACATCCTCATAGTGCTTTATAAAGTTGTCGAAATTCTCCCTCCCTTTTACATTGTGCATGTCAACAACTCTACCTTTAATATAGAAATTGGATTCATCATCCCTTTCTATAAAGTTGTCGACATCTTCATGTGCACTTTCCTTGGATTCAATTGCCCTTTCACTTTTCAAGGTGATGTTAGTAACATTATCTCTTGGATTCTCCACAGGTTGAGACGTCATAGCTTCAATGTTACTTATGGAATTCATTATTTGACTCACATGGTGATCAATACTCTTAAAATAAACATCAGTCTCTTGTGAAAATTATAAAGTTTTAATCTCAAGAGTCTTAATAATATCTTCAAGAGACATACCTGATTCTTGAGGTGGAGGCATACCTGAGTCTTGAGATGGAGCTTGATATGTATCTTGGAATGGCGCATTGTAAACCTCATATTAATTCCCATAACTAAAATTAGAATGATCCCACCATCCTTGATAGTAGGTATCGTAGTGTGGTTCATAATTATAGTATGGGTCATAATTATAGTGTGGTTCATAAGCTTGCTCCATGGAGTCCTCTTCTTGTCTTAGGTGGTAGTGATGGTGGATGTTGTGGTGTTTGTGGCACCACGCTTTGGGTTGCTTGTATGTAGTCCCTAATCTTTTGAAATTTGTGACTAGAATCCTTGTCAATCTTGCAATCCCTGAAAAGGAAAAGAAAAAAAATCAGACTTTAATTTAAAATAATTAACTTAAACAAAAATTCAATCCCCCGCAACGGCGCCAAAAATTCATGAGTGTCGTCAGTCACCAAAAATAAAATTTCCTAACTCTACTATGTAGATAGCGGAGCAAGGGTCGAACCCACAGAGACTGAATTTTTTAAGTTCAAAATCTAATTTTAGGATTTGGGGAAAGAAGAAGAAAATCTGGGGGTTTTGTAAGCTATGTCTAAAATAAAGAAAACAAGAATTATTAAATATAAAAAAAACAAATAGCAAAAAGCTTCAGTTATGAGGCAATCAATCATTCTTGGATTTTGATGTTGATCATTGATTACAAAATATTATTGTCAATTAAATAGTCAACCGTAGCATAATAACAAGCTCTGTTACACCATCTTTCCTTACTGAGTCGTTAGTTAAAACAAGCTCTTTAACTAATCTCTAACTACTTAACCTACCTAGAACAAGCTCCCTAGATATAAGTTGTAGCAGCATTAACAACAGGAAAGATATGGGTTGACTTTAGATAACAAACACATAAGCTCGGTTTATTTAATCTAAACCTTAATTCTCTTCCATCCCTAGTGATTAACTCCACAAGCAATTACGGACTTATGTTTTTAATCTAGTGGTAGATTATTTAATTTAAGTAAATAGTGTGCACCCTATCTAATCAAACAAACAATCATTATAATGTGCTCAGAGAATCTTGGATATTTAATCAACAATTATATAATGGGTTCAAGAATCTCACAACATGATTTTCCCAAAAATAATCAGTTTACCTCATAACTGAATAAGAAAACTACTCACTAGACATATTCAAGATCATATAATTCAAGTTATATATTATAAAGATTACAAATATCATGCAAGAAACAATCAAAGAAGCAAATCTTTAATAATATAAAATCAGAATTACTAATCAAGATTATAAAGTAGCAAGCAAGAACACACAAACAATATTAATTTAAATAAAGAAAACAAAATCAGAATTAAAAATAATAAAGAAATCAGCAACTAATTAAAAATAAAGAAAAAAATTTTATTAAAAACCCTAAAGAAAATCCTACAAGACTAAAAGAGAAGAGGGAGGAGAGGGATGTGAGGGATTTGAGGGATGCTGTTTATGAGAGCCTTGTGCTCTTTAGATAGGCCTAAGGAAGACTTTAAAAGACTTTCCTAAGTGTTGGCTCTATAGGCTTGATAGGATGATATTTTGTGAATTTTATATGTGCTAATATATTTTCTTTATTGATGTTTTATGCCTAAAAGAGCTTACTAATGTTTATTTTATGTTTTAGGTATTAAATATCAAAGTTGGAATAAAAAGAAGATAAAAAGAGTAAAGTACAGTATTTTCTGTCCAGCTTGAAAGATTGACATTTTTGACCAATTTAACGACCTGATCTCAAGAAGTGGCCTTCATGGAAGTTGTAGAGGACTTCTCAAGGTTTCCAGAATGTCCAAGATCGCAAAAATCGGAGTTCATTTGATGGGTCAAACGTCTGGACAAAATCAGTACGAAATTCTGGGCAGAAAAACGAGATTGAGAAGAAATTCCAACAAAGCAAGTTCAAGACCAGATTTTGTTGAGAGAAGATAATTTCTTAATTTTATTTTGTCTTAGATCTGTAATTAATTAATAAAAATAGGCCTTAGGAATTTTACTTAGAAAATAATTGTAAAAGATGATGAGATAAAGATAAGAGTTTGACTAGTCAAATTACTTGTTTCCCAAGTAAACTCTTATCTGAATCCCACATTGCTTAGGAAAGTCTTTTAAACTCTTCCTTAGGCCTATATAAAGAGCACAAGGCTCTCATAAACAGCAATCCCTCAAATCCCTCACATCCCTCTCTTCCCCCTCTTCTCTCTTGTTTAGTTTTAGAGTAGATTTAATAGAAATTTTATTTTTATTATTTTGCTTATTTCTTTATTATTTTTAATTCTGATTTTGTTTTCTTTATTTAAATTAATATTGTTTGTGTGTTCTTGCTTGCTAGTTTATAATCTTGATTATTAATTCTGATTTTATATTATTAAAGATTGCTTCTTTGATTGTTTCTTGCATGATATTTGTAATCTTTATAATATTAAACTTGAATTTTATGATCTTGAATATGTCTAGTGAGTAGTTTTCTTATTCAGTTATGAGGTAAATTAATTATTCTTGGGAAAAGCATGTTGTGAGATTCTTGAACCTATTATATAATTGTTGATTAAGTATCCAAGATTCTCTGAGCACATTATAATGGTTGTTTGTTTGATTAGATAGGGTGCACACTATTTAGTTAAACTAAATAATCTACCGCCAGATTAAAAACATAAGTCCGTAATTGCTTGTGGAGTTAATCACTAGGGATGGAGGAGAATTAAGGTTTAGATTAAATAAACCGAGCTTATGTGTTTGTTATCTAATGTCAACCCATATCTTTCTTGTTGTTAATGCTGCTACAATTTATATCTAGAGAGCTTGTTCTAGGTAGGTTAAGTAGTTAGAGATAGTTAAAGAGCTTGTTTTAACTAACGACTCAGTAAGGAAAGATGGTGTAACAGAGCTTGTTGTTATGCTACGGTTGACTATTTAATTGACAGTGATATTTTGTAATCAATGATCAACATCAAAATCCAAGAATGATTGATTGCCTCGTAACTGAAGCTTTTTTGCTATTTGTTTTTTATATTTAATAATTCTTGTTTTCTTTATTTTAGAATAGTTTACAAAACCCCCAAACTTCTTCTTTCCCTAAACCCTAAGATTAGATTTTTAATTTAATAATTAACTTAAAAAATTCAGTCTTTGTGGGTTCGACCCTTGCTCCGCTATCTACATAGTAGAGTTAGGAAATTTTATTTTTGGTGACTGACGACACTCATCAAGGCTATACCGAAAGGGGGGTGAATCGGTTTTTCACTAACCTTAGGTTCGTTTTTCGGTTTCTCTAAATTCTCTAGCCTATATTGATATTTTCTAAGTTCTCTAGGCTACTCAATTATGCAATATAAATTCAAAGCAATAAACACAAATATAATTGCAAATAAGTAAAGAGAGTAAGGATAGAGAAATGTACGCAAGCGATTTATAGAAGTTCGGCAACCTTGCCTACGTCCTCTACCTTGAGACGCTCCCAAGGATTTTCCCATATTCACTAACTTGAATTTGTTACACTCCCTCTTTTCAAGGCTCAAGAGAAACCTCTCTCTTTTTCTAGGCTCAAGAGAAACCTCCTCTCCCTCTTTTTCTAGGCTCAAGAGAAACCTCCCTCTTTTTCTTAGGCTAAAGAGTAACCTCCCTCTTTTTCGTAGGCTAAAGAGAAACCTCTCCTTTTTACAAGGAATGAATTGGTTTACAAGAGAAGTAATCAAAGAAGGCCTCTAGATAGGCAAGTGATTACAAATATTAAGCACAAATAAAAGCCTATACAAGATTTGTGCTAAGCACTACAAGAAATAAGAGAATGATAGATGATGAAGACTTTGGAGCTCTTGATTTGTTGTTTGAGGCTTGAGGATTTGAAGATATGAGATTTTGAGTTGCTGAGTAATTCCTCTTGCTTTCTTTAGCTTCTAAGCCTCAATTTATAGTCCCTTGGATGTATTCTAGCCGTTGGGTGGAGCCAAATATTGTAACGCCCTCGGAAGCCGGGATTTTCGGGCTAACTTTTTCTTTCACTTCCTAGGTTTGTCTCTCGCTCAGTGTAGCTAAAACCTAATGAGTAGAGTCCCACTTCTATAGTTGTTTAAGACTAGTTGTCTAAGGTCCCATTATAGTCTTCTCGTAAGACACGTCGAAAACGACACTGAAAAATTCCTCCCCTATTTTAGCCGATTATCTATCCCCATACTAAGTACATCATCGTTTTCAACCTGTAGCAATTTCCAAATCTCAAGATAACTACCAAAATACTTAACATCCATTGATTCAGTATGTAAACATATCGAGATTACAACTTAACTACGAATCACAGTATGTTTACAAGCTCGATATCTCCTAATACTTACATCCCGAATCCTATACACTGTGTACACAAAAGAATTTCTAGTCTGGGATATAAACAAAAGAACAAGGATTATACCTTCTTTCAGAATACAACTTCCTGCAGCTCGACAAAAAGACTCTCAGTGCACCACGCTCGTGCCGAGTCTACCTGAAATAATCTGAGGTGGAAGGGGGTGAGCTTTGGGGAAAGCCCAGTAAGAAAGCATACGCTAAATGATGTTAGGTTTCTACTATGTTAAATGCATGTGCATGTGTGAATGAACGTGCCCAAAACTCATGCTCAAAGATGTTTATTTGGAAATAATACCAAATTGATAAACCATAGTTTATAAGCTATAAAATGTTGTGCCAAGTAATTTCAAAACAGATTTGTACTCAAGCCTTCACAAAGTCAAGATATAGTAATAGTAGAAATGATACATTCGCTCATCTTTGTAACAGTATCGTAATATACATTTAAAACATTTTCACGAGACGAGCATTATGAGATTCGGTAACATAACGGGGATCTTTGGAAATATAACCAAGAAGCTTTCTATGAAAGCATCCACTGTAGCTAGCAGTGGTCGGTGTCCCATACCAAGGCTCTATCCATGATCATGAATCATCCCAGCACCAGTGATCATCTGGTAGCTGAGGTACAAGTCACGACTAGTTGTCAGACAATCATACGTAATTACCGCTACCCATTTGCCACACAGGCGGGATCCATGACGCAATTACGTATACGGCGCCTCAATGCCACACAGGCTTACTGGATGCCACACAGGCATAATAAAACGCCACATAGGCAAGTGCCACATAGGCATTTCCGAGTGCCACATAGGCATTTCCAAGTGCCACACAAGCATTTCCAAGTGCCACACAGGCATTTCCAAATGCCACACAGGCATTATACATCATCACATGTATCATGAGTCAAAACTCGTTTAGAAATCTATCTTACAAAATAGGTTGAGTACTAAAGGCATAAATCGTTCCACATACTTATAGTTTTAAAAATCTAATCGTACGAAGTCTCGATAACAAATAGCAGTGATTAATATGCATGAGGTTTTAAAGGCATTTAATAAATCCAATTTAATTTCAAGAAACTTATTTAGACAGTTTCTAACGAAATTTCGGCATTATAACGGCATAGGTAGAACACTACCCAGCGTCATAACCACAAATCAGATACCTGTAGAAAACTCAATCAAGCAATATATCTTCAATACACCAATTTCCAATACACATCCAAATCCAAATCCAAATCCAAATCCGAATCCAAGTCCAAATCCAAAACATTATGCATTTAAAATTCAATCCAACGTATTTGGACAATTAACCAAAAATGCATTTAAATCCATAAATATTAAATAACATTAATTTAAACATGCATAAGCATAATAGACTGACAGGCATTTATCGTATATTCCCTTACCTAATGTGTACCACAAAAAAAAATGTTGGTGTCGCACCCTTGTACACCTTGAACTTTCTAATACTTCTTTGATTTTCTTTACTTTAGCCTTTAGTTTAGGGTATTGAACATCATCTATCTCATAAAATTTCCTCTTACATTAAAGCACACAAAAATATAAAAATTTATGTTATTTATTCACTTAGGAAATTTTATAGTCTAAATTCTTTCATAAGATCATTACCTTGAAACTTCTTCTTTGGCTATCAAAATATTTTCTTTAACCTCCTTGAATTTTATCTTCACTCAAACCTACATCAACAACATTTTTAGCCTCCTACTATCTCTTATAACCAACAATTTAAAGACTAATAAGGTAGCCATGCCTTTACCCTTTCAAGCTTGGGACTAGCCGAAAGCCACCTCAACCACATCCTCTGTTTCTGTCCGAGAAAGGGTTGGAAATCAGCCACTACTGCTTCTGTGCTAGCCAAATAAGAGAGGCCCTTATGCCTCTTTTCTTCTCACTTGGTGTCTAATGTACAGCCTTTATTTTTAATGACCTGTGTTTCTTGCCCAGATGCATCACCGAGGTACACATCCACGTTTCTTGCTGCTACCAGGTTCTATTTCAGTTTTTCTTAACCCTTTTTCTTGCCACACACCTATTTTCAAATACCTCTCGTTAATCTCCAACCCATTTCCATTCTTCAAGCCACAATCGAAAGCCCCTGTTCACAACCCCTTATCTAGCCAAAAACGAAGTATGATAGCAACACTCGTGAATGCCAAAAACAGCCTGCACTAAATGCCAAATGCTGCTGCCAACGTCTGCTTCTTGGCTTGCCCTTGTATCTCCGCTTGTCTTGTTCGTTTGCCGTGACTGATGCAGCTTTTCCTTCTAAATTTCCTTCAGTCGATAGATGAGAATGTTAGTGGAGGTAGGTGAAATTTTAGCTTCTCTGAGAAGCCACTAAACATTCCCATTATTTTATGTTTTAGTCATTTCCCATATATATTTTTATATTCTATACGGGTGCTGCACTTCTCCTATCAATCTAACAAACATCATTTTATTTTTATGTTGACTTTTCTTTGCCAACTCTAAAATAGCAGCCTAATTCATTTGTTAGTTTTTTTTTTCTTTCTTTTTTTTTTAAGTGTTCATAGTATAGTTAAGTTATAACATAATGCTATTCCAAAATATTTATTTTATTTTATTTATATATGTATTTTTATTTATCATGAATATTAAATAGTACACAACTAATGTAAGATTAGAGAAAAGTTTCAGTTATTACAAATATCAAATATTACCGTTGTCTCACAGAAACTAGCCATTATAGGCTATTTTCGGGCAAAGGGATCGATCCTGATACAGTAGGGATCGATCCCTATTGTCCAGAATCTTGATTCTGGGCTTCAGGGACCTTGGGAAGACTTTATGCCAAAAAGGGATCGAGCTTGCTACAGTGGGGATCGATCCTTTTCTTCCAGAGGGCATTTTTCCTGCACTTTTGGGTTAGAAATGATATGACCTTTTATCCTAATTCAACCCAAAACATTTATAAGCTTTAAGGGAGTTTTTCTTGACTTTCTCAAATGAAAATATTGTCCAAAAGCTTATAAGTAATTTTCTAAACTTATATTCAATAATTCTTGAGAAAATTACTTAATATTCAAAACCATTTTATAAAGTATTAAGACTAATAAGAATGTATCATTAAATGATGGTCTTAATGTTTGATATAAACACTTAAAAATGGATTGAGAGAATCATGTGTGATGAGGCAAATTTACAATGTGAATTAAAAAATTAGAGCTTACTTAAGTTTTTGTCATTTCAAAATATATATGGCAATTTAACGCTAACAATCTCCTCCTTTTTGATATGACAAAACTTAATGTAAATTTTCTTTGAAAATTCTTTCATAAAATACTCCTCCTCAAATAAAACAGGATTTTATAAAGCTCCCCCTTAATATAAGCATGGGTTTTGAAAATGAATTTTCCCTCATTATCTCTCCCCCTTAATATCCTTCCCTTTTAATATCTATCTCTCCCCCTTTTTGTCATAGCAAAAAAAAGGAAAACTAAGAAAAAAATATGCTCCCCCTAAAATTATGGCTATGTGAGACGAGATAAAAATGATCCATCCAACAAGAAAATGTTAGTACATGGGACTCATAGCACAAATAAATAAGTCAATATTCACAAAGAGTATGAAATATTCAGGCAATGAATATAACTTATGATCTTATACCAATTGTTTATAAATAATTTTTGATACCAATTGTTGATAAGTAATTTTGCAAGGAGGTTCCAATTGGTAAGAATTTAAGCAAGCACCTAAGTATATCAATTGTTCTCTAAGGTCCAACTAAGGTGCATGGTAATTCATCATGATTATGAGCTAAAATTATATAACATATCATATGTATGTGCTCATAAATCATTTTCAAGAAATATTGTGTCTAGAATTAAATCATACATCAATTAATCATAAATTCTAGCACAAAAGTGTTTCATGCAAAAGTGTCTTATTGGCAATTTAAAGCTCATACCAATTGGCAATTTAAAGCTCATACCAATTGGCAATTTAGTTTTGGCTTACCAAGTATTGAAAATATGGTTGCCAATGATATTAATTGTTATTTCAATCTAAATACCAATTGTTACTAGTGGTTGACTTAGTCATTTTGCATGAATCCAATATCTATGTGTAGTGTGTTCATGTCAAGAAAATAATCATTCTAAATATGCAAGAACACAACCACATACCATCATCATTAAATATGCATATGGATCAATTAATCATTATCATACTATCATAAAGTATTAATCCATATTCATATTCACAAATTTATACCATATGGAAGATTCAAGAAAATCAAGGAATTCAAACAAACACATTTTCTTCCATGGTTTCAAGCACACAAATCCTATGCTCATTTTCTAATTTAAGTCCTTCACCAATTATAAGCACGGAAATATTCAAAATTACCATTTTAATCAATTAAAAGCAATATCCTTAGTGAATTTTAACGTTTAAGGTTCCAAAGGGTATATGCTATTTTAACTAAAATGGTTTCACCTAAGTGAATCAATATTATCAAGCTAAAATATATTTATCATTAAAATCCATAAACCATGAGTGAGGTTAAGCACATAATATCATAAAAACAACTATTCTCATCTCATAGGCATGATTATTGATTCAACTCAAGCAAGCATGTAAGTTCAATATTAAAACAATCAAGGATAAATGCATGGATATCAATCATCATACATTTGTTCAAGTTTGAATTTATCTTTGAATGTTGGTGTTGTCATTAAAGCCCAAGTTCTTTAATAATTTGGCCATAAAGATATAAGTTCATGGATGATAAAGTTTCATGCATTTGAACATTTAGGATCCATTTACCATCACAAATTATAGGCCAACAACCATTACCAATTGTTGAATTTACATTTGAAATCAATCCACTAGATATATAATTATCATGAAACCTAGTGTGGAATTGATAAGTCAAGCTAAGAGGCATAATCCGATAGGCATGCTTGACTAAGATGAACAAAAAAATATGAAGAATACTCATTATGCATAAGTTCATCAAATTCTCAAGTATATCCATAAATTCTTGAAATATTTCTCAAAATTATGTTTAAGCATTCATTGAAAGTATGTTTCAAGATTATTTCAAGATTTATGCAAATCATGAGTGTTTTCAACAAGAAAAATGATTTTGCACTTGTGAGCTCAAGAAAAATGGTATTGATTGTTGAAAGTGATACCATTTGTTGGAAATGATACAGGTTGATGAAGTTGAGGCATGATATCAATGACAAATGAATTTTCATATATTAAAGTTCATCAAAAAGAATTTAAAACAATGAATTTTATGCTTATACAAAAGATAGAGTGAAACTAACAAAAGATCCTTCCAATTTTCAGTTTAAACATGCAGGGAAGCCCTTTCTGGCCTGGGGGGATCGATCCCTCATATGTTTCCTGCAGATTCTGCAGTAATTTTGATAGAAAATTCAACTTATGAGGTACCAAAACTCCGTTTTTGAGTAATATAAGTCCAAGTAAAGGTTTAAACATTTGTAAAACATGATTTTGGACTTGTATGAATGAAAAACAAGAATGAAAAACCATTTTATAAAAGATTTTGTAATTTTGGAAGGATTTTCACCATAAAATGCATTTTTGGCCTCAAAGGGGGTCATTTTGAAAATTATGCATGTTTTGGCAACACTAATGCATTGAATTACATACATATGTCAAAACAAACTTGTTCACAAAGGTTTTAAGCACTTATATCATTAAAGCATACATCTTGTGAACAACATGCCATGATTTCCAACATACAAGTTCTTCATTATTGCTCATGACATGACATTTTGTATAAAAGACATATTTGATCATTTGAGACAAGTAAATATATTATCAACACATAGAAAACTTGCTCAAACTACAGAAATTCAATAATCATTTCAAAATCATACATCATGCCTTTCATTCATTCATTCAATGCCTCAAGTACTATCCATCAAACCACTCAACAATCAATTATCATGCCTTTTTGCTCAATCACAATTCATAATGCATAAAGAGTCATCAACTAAGTGCCTCAATAAAGCATATAAATAGTTTTAGCAAAAAATGAGTTTTGAAGAGATAGGATTTAAGCTTACAAAACTCCTTAGCTTGAGTGTGCTTGCCATGATGTGTTGGATCCACCATTAGCCATTCTTTGAGAGATTGTTATCACCTTGCTAAGGATGGATTCCCAAGCTCTTTCTTTTTCTCGTTGGCACAAGCAAACTCCATGAGGATGTGTTGAGCATATAAACTCCATTGTTCCATTGTATTCCCATGCTCTAACACTCCTACAACAAACAAATTCAAGCATGCTTTGGTACCCAAATTTTCTTGGGTCCATGAGAGTTAGTGCAAATAATTTTTGATCCTCTTGGGATCCATTTCAAGCACAATTCATCATTATTTATTGCATGCTTTGGCATCCACATCTTCTTAACTACTCTTCCTCTAAATGTAGTTTTTCTATATGTGCATGCTTGTGAAGAGTGTCCTTGTCTATTGCATAGTGAGCATGTGAGAGACGTATCATGCATAGAATTTTTGCTCACTAAGAAATTCCTAAGATGAGTTTCTTTATGTATTGCATTATAACCTAACCCATCTTTATCAAAGAAAGCTCTTTGGGTCTCTAACATATGATCTAGCTTTGTTGACCCATATAAAACCTAAAGAATGAGTTATGCAAATTTGTATTCTTTTTATTTAACTCATTTATCTCTAAGTTAGCCTCTTCTAATTTCTTTTCAAATTCTAGCTTAGCATTTGTCAAGGCTTCATTTTCTATTTTCAATTTAGCAATGATTTTCTTATATTTGGAGTTCATGCATTGAAATTCATTTGCTAAATCATTAAAGGCATTTTGTAACTCATCAAATGTAAAGTCATTATTTTCACTAGAGCTACTACTAGCCTCATCATCGCTAATAGCCATAAAGCATGAGTAGGCTACCTCATCATCTACGTTTTCCTCATCGGAGCTATCACTATCGCTCCATGCAGCCACAAATGCTTTCTTCCTAGGTTTCCTATCCTTTTCTTTCCTAAGTAAGGGGCAATCTAGCTTAGTGTGACCTGGTTCATTACATTCATAACACACTATGGGGTCTTTTTCTCTCCTACTAGATTCTCCTCTTATTACCCCTCTACTTTGGTGCCTCCTATCATTCTCTCCCTCTTTCATTCTCATAAATCTATTAAATCTTTTGGCAAACATTGCCATTTCCTTTTCTTCCTCATTTCCACTCTCATAACTATCATCTTCAATGATCTCATAAGTGGAAGACTTAAGTGCTACACCTACTTTCTTTGAAGGCACTTCATTTCTTTTCATTTTCATTTCATATGTAAGTAGGGAGCCCATAAGTTCATCTAGAGACAAGGTATTTGGATCTTTAGACTCTTCTATTGCGATTACCTTTGCCTCCCAAGACTTAGGCAAGCTATTCAAAATTTTCTTTACCATTTCAACATTGGAATAAGCTTTACCTAGAGCCTTAAGTCCATTAATTATATCTTATGAGTGTCGTCAGTCACCAAAAATAAAATTTCCTAACTCTACTATGTAGATGGCGGAGCAAGGGTCGAACCCACAGAGACTGAATTATTTAAGTTAATTATTAAATTAAAAATCTAATATTAGGAGTTGGGGAAAGAAGAAGAAAATCTGGGAGTTTTGTAAGCTATGTCTAAAATAAAGAAAACAAGAAAAACAAATATCAAAAAGCTTCAGTCATGAGGCATTCAATCATTCTTGGATTTTGATGTTGATCATTGATTACAAAATATTACTGTCAATTAAACAGTCAACCGTAGCATAACAACAAGCTCTGTTACACCATCTTTCCTTACTGAGTCGTTAGTTAAAACAAGCTCTTTAACTAATCTCTAACTACTTAACCTACCTAGAACAAGCTCTCTAGATATAAGTTGTAGCAGCATTAACAACAAGAAAGATATGGGTTGACATTAGATAACAAACACATAAGCTCGGTTCATTTAATCTAAACCTTAATTCTCCTCCATCCCTAGTGATTAACTCCACAAGCAATTACGGACTTATGTTTTTAATCTGGCGGTAGATTATTTAATTTAACTAAATAGTGTGCACCCTATCTAATCAAACAAACAATCATTATAATGTGCTCAGAGAATCTTGGATACTTAATCAACAATTATATATTAGGTTCAAGAATCTCACAACATACTTTTCCCAAGAATAATCAATTTACCTCATAACTGAATAAGAAAACTACTCAGTAGTCATATTCAAGATCATAAAATTCAAGTTTAATATTCTAAAGATTACAAATATCATGCAAGAAACAATCAAAGAAGCAATCTTTAATAATAAAAAATCAGAATTAATAATCAAGATTACAAACTAACAAGCAAGAACACACAAAAAATATTAATTTAAATAAAGAAAACAAAAGCAGAATTAAAAATAATAATAAAAAAATCAGCAACTAAGAAAGAAAAAAAAATTTTATTACAAACCCTAAAGAAAATCCTACAAGACTAAAAGAGAAGAGGGAAGAGAGGGGGATGCTGTTTATGAGAGCCTTGTGCTCTTTATATAGGCCTAAGGAAGAGTTTAAAAGACTTTCCTAAGCAATGTGAGATTCAGATAAGAGTTTACTTGGGAAACAAGTAATTTGACTAGTCAAACTCTTATCTTTATCTCATCATCTTTTACAATTATTTTCTAAGTAAAATTCCTAAGGCCTATTTTTATTAATTAATTACAGATCTAAGACAAAATAAAATTAAGAAATTATCTTCTCTCAACAAAATCTGGTCTTGAACTTGCTTTGTTGGAATTTCTTCTCAATCTCGTTTTTCTGCCCAGAATTTCGTACTGATTTTGTCCAGACGTTTGACCCATCAAATGAACTCTAATTTTTGCGATCTTGTACATTCTGGAAACCTTGAGAAGTCCTCTACAACTTCCATGAAGGCCACTTCTTGAGATCAGGTCGTTAAATTGGTCAACAACTCAATCTTTCAAGCTGGACAGAAAATACTGCACTTTGCTCTTTTTATCTTCTTTTTATTCCAACTTTGATATTTAATACCTAAAACATAAAATAAACATTAGTAAGCTCTTTTAGGCATAAAACATCAGTAAAGTAAATATATTAGCACATATAAAATTCACAAAATATCATCCTATCAATATCATTAAACCTAGTTAACATTTCGCTAATGGACTCATTTTCTTTCATCCTAAATAGCTCATAATCATGTGTGAGCATTCTACTTTGGTTTCCCTAACTTGATTGGTCCCTTCATGTGTGATGGCTAGTTTGTCCCATATTTGTTTAGCATTCTCACACAAGGAGACTCTATTATATTCATTGGGACCTAAAGCACAAAAGAGAGTGTGCATAGCCTTGGCATTAAATTATGCCATTCTCATATCATTTGTGTCCCACTCATCTTCACTTTTAGGGACATCTTTTCCATCAAATTTTTTCATTGGAATTTTGGGACCATTAACAATCACTCTCCACACTTCATAATCATTGGATTGCACAAATAACATCATCCTAATTTTCCAATAAGAGTAATTCTCACCATTGAAGAGTGGAGGTCTAACTAATGAGCGACCCTCTTCTCCTAGGGGTGTGCCTACATTCAAGTGAGCCATTTATGATCGTTTTCCTCGATAGAGGTTAGTATAAATCAATTTCGAGCCCAAGCTCTGATACCAATTGTTGGCTCTATGGCTATACCGAAAGGGGGGTGAATCGGTTTTTCACTAACCTTAGGTTCGTTTTTCGGTTTCTCTAAATTCTCTAGCCTATATTGATATTTTCTAAGTTCTTTAGGCTACTCAATTATGCAATATAAATTCAAAGTAATAAACACAAATATAATTGCAAATAAGTAAAGAGAGTAAGGATAGAGAAATGTACGCAAGCGATTTATAGAGGTTTGGCAACCTTGCCTATGTCCTCTACCTTGAGACGCTCCCAAGGATTTTCCCAAATTCACTAACTTGAATTTGTTACACTCCCTCTTTTCAAAGCTCAAGAGAAACCTCTCTCTTTTTCTAGGCTCAAGAGAAACCTCCTCTCCCTCTTTTTCTAGGCTCAAGAGAAACCTCCCTCTTTTTCTTAGGCTAAAGAGTAACCTCCCTCTTTTTCATAGGCTAAAGAGAAACCTCCCCTTTTTACAAGGAATGAATTGGTTGACAAGAGAAGTAATCAAAGAAGGCCTCTAGATAAGCAAGTGATTACAAATATTAAGCACAAATAAAAGCCTATACAAGATTTGCGCTAAGCACTACAAGAAATAAGAGAATGATAGATGATGAAGACTTTGGAGCTCTTGATTTGTTGTTTGAGGCTTGAGGATTTGAGGAATATGTGATTTTGAGTTGCTGAGTGGTTCCTCTTGCTTTCTTTAGCTTCTAAGCCTCTATTTGTAGTCCCTTGGATGTATTCTAGCTGTTGGGTGAAGCCAAATATCGAATATTACCGTTGTCTCACAGAAACTAGCCGTTATAGGCTATTTTCGGGCAAAGGGATCGATCCTGATACAGTGGGGATCGATCCCTTTTGTCCAGAATCTTGATTCTGGGCTTCAGGGACCTTGGGAAGACTTTCTGCCAAAAAGGGATCGAGCCTGCTACAATGGGGATCGATCCTTTTCTTCCAGAGGGCATTTTTCCTGCACTTTTGGGTTAGAAATGATATGACCTTTTATCCTAATTCAACCCAAAACATTTATAAGCTTTAAGGGAGTTTTTCTTGACTTTCTCAAATGAAAATATTGTCCAAAAACTTATAAGTAATTTTCTAAACTTATATTCAATAATTCTTGAGAAAATTACTTAATATTCAAAACCATTTTATAAAGTATTAAGACTAATAAGAATGTATCATTAAATGATGGTCTTAATGTTTGATATAAACACTTGAAAATGGATTGAGAGAATCATGTGTGATGAGGCCAATTTACAATGTGAATTAAAACATTAAAGCTTACTTAAGTTTTTGTCATTTCAAAATATATATGGCAATTTAACGCTAACACTAAGCAATGTGGGATTCAGATAAGAGTTTACTTGGGAAACAAGTAATTTAACTAGTCAAACTCTTACCTTTATCTCATCATCTTTTACAATTATTTTCTAAGTAAAATTCCTACGGCCTATTTTTATTAATTAATTACAGATCTAAGACAAAATAAAATTAAGAAATTATCTTCTCTCAACAAAATCTGGTCTTGAACTTGCTTTGTTGGAATTTCTTCTCAATCTCGTTTTTCTGCCCAGAATTTCGTACTGATTTTGTCCAGACGTTTGACCCACCAAATGAACTCCGATTTTTTCGATCTTGGACATTCTGGAAACTTTGAGAAGTCCTCTACAACTTCCATGAAGGCCACTTCTTGAGATCAGATCGTTAAATTGGTCAAAAATGTCAATCTTTCAAGCTGGACAGAAAATACTGCACTTTGCTCTTTTTATCTTCTTTTTATTCCAACTTTGATATTTAATACCTAAAACATAAAATAAACATTAGTAAGCTCTTTTAGGCATAAAACATCAATAAAGAAAATATATTAGCACATATAAAATTCACAAAATATCATCCTATCATTTTCCGAAACAGTGATCGGAGTGGCAAACCTCTGGCTAACTTCGACCCAGGCACGCCCGGTTCTTACTATTTTCTACCAAATGTATAATTTAAGAAGTTACATAAGTAAGAAGATTTGAGACTAAGGCCTTCCTATAGTTTATGTTATTGCTTGTCATGCTTGCCACATTGTGCATGTTTCCATCCCTTGCGGCATATGTTTAGCCCACGTCGTGCATGTTTTCGCCATTGTGCATGTTTTTATCCCTTGTGGGTATGTTGGTCCTTCGTGGTGCAATGTTTGCTGTACGACCCTGATCAGGTTTACAGCCTATACCATGGACATAGGTATTCTATTCCCTCTTCGGAGGATGATGTTCTGTTCCCTCTTCAGAGGATGAAGTAAGTGTCATGACCCGCATACTGGCTATATGATTCTGCCTAGTCTTCATGAACTGTATGATAAGTTTTATTAATTATGATGTTAAGTTTCTAAAGTATGATGCATGTTTGAAACAAGTATGAATTTTTTATATATGTATTAAAGAATTCATACAATGATTTAAAGTATGAAATGCATTATTATGGCATTTGTTTTATGCATATATCGATACTATGACTATTTTAAATGCATTTCTTACGAGGTTTTAGTATGATACGGTTACTGATTTGAAAAGATAAATAAATGTTTATTCTAAAAGAATAACATAAGAATTATTTCTAAGATAGAGATAATCGAAGAAGAAATTATCCTATGATTGGATATTTACAAATCACTGTATTGTACTGTTTTTACTGTACTGAAGAGAAGAGAAGAGAAGTAAACCATTGTTTTTATTTCTGAACTGCCACGTGTTTTAAAGTATACTGAAGTGAAAAGAAATAAGTGGTTTACTCTGTGGAAAAAAGAAAATTATATCGTTTTGAAAACAATGAAATTAATATTCTCTACAGTTGCTTCTAGGTTCCGGAACAAGTATGGTATTCTAAAATATCTACCTTATTCTATCTGGATCCCTAGCCGACTGTAGTATCCTTTCTACATGTGAGCCTAGAGCCAGTTAGGAAGATTTTAAAGAAACTGAATAAAAAGAAAAAAATATTTTCAGCATATAGATAGCTGAATATCAAGTGTGACATATAACTCTCTTACTGAGCCGTGGTTTGCTCACTCCCCAATATTAACATTTCAGGTTTTGATGATTGTGAGATCCGACATTTGTGGATTACGACTACCGACTGAGATTTATAAGGTATTATCAATTATTTTCTGTATTTAGACATGTGTACAGTACTACTCACTTATAGAGTAAGATATGGGATGTATATAATATTAATTATTATATGAAATTGTTTAACATTAAGTGTAAAGTGAAGTATCACAGACAACCCAACCGGATAAGTTGCGTAAAATAAGGTGAAAAATGTGGTGACGGGTCGTTACAGATTTAATGGTATCAAAGCATGGTTGGCCGGATGTCTGTGAATACTTTTGGAAGGAAAAGTATTAAACATCCCCAGTAGTACTGTGTTGTCTGAATACATAGAGAAAATAAATGATTGTAAATGGAGTAAAATAATTTAAAGGGAGTGAGAAAGTGTAAATTGAAAATGTTAAAGAAGAAAATAGGCTCAAAAATTACCGGAAAGTTGGTGATTCTTATAATCTAAATGAAGGCCTGTTCGGTAAGGAACCGAAAGGACTCGGTGAGGGCCCCACCAGTACTTTACGATCTGAATCGAACTGAGACCTGAAAGTGATGATATAAAGAAGGGGAATGAAATATTATCATTAAATAGATTTTAAGATCACCGATTGAGGGTAATTTTTGACCAAAAATGACCAAAATACCCCTGCCTCCAAAATGTTACAAGGAGTCAGAATAGACCAACAGAAGTTGGAATTGATTGATTTGACAGAGAAATTGATGATGTAAAGCTGCATTTCATGCAAAATAATCCAATTGTGGATTTTAGTGAACTTCTCTGTCGAAATCGAATGAGATCTAAATTGCTGGTATAAGTATCAAGAAGGATACTATCAGCATATAGATGATCACTTCATGATTCAAATGTATACTGAGGAGAAAGAAATGAATGTCAAAATGACGAAAATGCCCCTTTGTTGGGCAAAGCTCTGATTAGTGATGAAATCAAGTTAATCTTGAATCCCTTGATAGTAATGGAATTATTAATGGCATAGAGGATGTCATATGAATGTAACGATCCCTAATACTGACTTCCACTTACACGTAGATTAGGGATGCGAATGGTGAGTGACCTAGTGAAAGGGCTGGGCATTCTCAAAGAGGACAGTACAGATGTGTACAGGCGGACGGCAGACGGGCCGAGGCCTTACACGATGCAATCCGATAAGAGTGTAGTGGAATGTTGCAAAATGATTGGCCCTGTTATTAATGGTAAGGGCCCGAATTAAGAGTGTATTGACATAATATGACTGAGAAAGTGATTAGAAAACAAAATTGATGAAATCCATAGCAGTACGGTTGATTGAGGTTCTATATATTTATACTGTTTCTGAGGTATTAAATGAATATTTAATTATAGAATCGGACTATTTGAGATATGCATTGCAACTTGATGTACTGTATGGAGTACTGTAAATGAGTGAATAATGAAATCAAGGTAGAGTGTGTGTCAAAATGAATTGAATAGTAGATGCCTTTGCCTTGAGAATACCCAGTGTAAATGAAAGGACACAAGGATGAAATGTCCATAAGATAATGATTAGAACTTGGAGTGAATTTTATGAGTTCCTATTGAGGTTACAAGGTTAATGAGTTGCCTAGTGAGGTATATAAGCCTAAGAAATGAGGCATCCTTACATGAATAAATTGAGGAGATATTAATAGAGTCTAAAGTACAAATGAAAAATGAGCAGCATTGTGAAATAACCCTTAAACTCTTAAAGACTGTGGAATTATGTTAAGATTTGTAATTAAGAGATTTGACTAGATGTATCTCCTCATGAGATATATGATCTCGAGACGACAAGTGACAGTGAATCTGTCTATAATAAAGAAAATAATCGAGATACGAAAATAATGAGTCTAATTAGATACAAATGCCATATAAAAGAGTTATGAAATTAGCTGCTCTACTAATGAGACATAATTAAAGAAATTAAAGTCAGTAAATGGATAAGCGTAAAGAAAAGAAGGTATGCAAGATTTTAAAAGATCTTAGCAGTATAGTACCATACCAAATCGAGAAAACCGACTAAAAGGATAAGAGTAAAAAAAAATCAAGTCAGATTTGATAAGTGAAAGTAATAATACTCAAAGGAGTAAATGACACGTGTTATCTTACTGTCAGTATATAAATGAAAAATGATTATACATATAACCACCGTAATATGATAGAAACGGTGGAAGCATATAGATGATGTGGTGATTAAATATATAAATTAAGGATTCAATTGTGGAATCTAAATTATGAAAATAAATTTAAAGACCATACTACATGAAGAGAATATGATTGTCTCATGATTTGTGATTGTAAGAGATAATCCATAGTAAATTCTGCATGAGATGCAGCCTTGGTGGAATAAGTGTGAAAATGAATATTGTGGACAATAAAGAGTCCAAAAGATAAATGATGATTTGGAAGTGATTAAAGATTAAAGATCTAAATAAAATCACTTTCCATTATCAGAATCTTAGATTCTCTAGTGCCTTAGTCGAAGTATAAGTATTAAACGGTGTGAATGTGTATGTACAGTTCCAGTGAGCCTTATATGTGATGGGAGTTTCTGAGTTGCCATATGCTAATGAGAGATAGCAAAAGGCTTTGAAATCCCTAGTGTATTGATAGCACCGCTCCATACTGATGTATACATATATGACCGTGAGATGTAAACGCTCCATGATGTTGAGAGTGCGTGTGCATGACTGACATATGTAATTGATAGTTTTAAACTATATCGACTTGGCACTATGATGAGTGTCGTCAGTCACCAAAAATAAAATTTCCTAACTCTACTATGTAGATAGCGGAGCAAGGGTCGAACCCACAAAGACTGAATTTTTTAAGTTAATTATTAAATTAAAAATCTAATCTTAGGGTTTAAGGAAAGAAGAAGTTTGGGGGTTTTGTAAACTATTCTAAAATAAAGAAAACAAGAATTATTAAATATAAAAAAACAAATAGCAAAAAAAGCTTCAGTTACGAGGCAATCAATCATTCTTGGATTTTGATGTTGATCATTGATTACAAAATATCACTGTCAATTAAATAGTCAACCGTAGCATAACAACAAGCTCTGTTACACCATCTTTCCTTACTGAGTCGTTAGTTAAAACAAGCTCTTTAACTAATCTCTAACTACTTAACCTACCTAGAACAAGCTCTCTAGATATAAGTTGTAGCAGCATTAACAACAAGAAAGATATGGGTTGACATTAGATAACAAACACATAAGTTCGGTTCATTTAATCTAAACCTCAATTCTCCTCCATCCCTAGTGATTAACTCCATAAGCAATTACGGACTTATGTTTTTAATCTGGCAGTAGATTATTCAATTAAATTAAATAGTGGGCCCTACCATCTAATCAAGCAAATAATCATGCAAATGTGCTCAGAGAATCTTGGATACTTAATCAACAATTATATTATAAGCTCAAAATCTCACAACATTCTTTTTCCCAAGAACAATGAATTTACCTCATAACTGAATAAGAAAACTACTCACTAGACATATTCAAGATCATAAAATTCAAGTTATATATTATAAAGATTACAAATATCATGCAAGAAACAATCAAAGAAGCAATCTTTAATAATATAAAATCAGAATTACTAATCAAGATTATAAACTAGTAAGCAAAAACACACAAACAATATTAATTTAAATAAAGAAAACAAAATCAGAATTAAAAATAATAAAGAAATCAGCAACTAATTAAAAATAAAGAAAAAAATAAAATTTTATTAAAAAACCTAAAGAAAATCCTACAAGACTAAAAGAGGGAAGAGGGATAAGAAGGATGTGAGGGATAAGAGAGATGTTGTTTATGAGAGCCTTGTGCTCTTTATATAGGCCTAAGGAAGAGTTTAAAAGACTTTCCTAAGCAATATGGGATTCAGATAAGAGTTTACTTAGGAAACAAGTAATTTGACTAGTCAAACTCTTACCTTTATCTCATCATCTTTTTACAATTACTTTCTAAGTAAAATTCCTAAGGCCTATTTTTATTAATTAATTACAGATCTAAGACATAATAAAATTAGGAAATTATCTTGTCTCAACAAAATCTTGTCTTGAACTTGCTTAGTTGGAATTTCTTCTCAATCTCGTTTTTCTGCCCAGAATTTCGTACTGATTTTGTCCATACGTTTGACCAACCAAACGAACTCCAATTTTTGCAATCTTGTGCATTCTGGAAACCTTGACCTCTACAACTTCCATGAAGGCCACTTCTTGAGATCAGGTCGTTAAATTGGTCAAAAATGTCAATCTTTCAAGCTAGACAGAAAATACTGCACTTTGCTCTTTTTAGCTTCTTTTTATTCCAACTCTGATATTTAATACCTAAAACATAAAATAAACATTAGTAAGCTCTTTTAGGCATAAAACATCAATAAACAAAATATATTAGCACATATAAAATTTGCAAAATATCATCTTATCACACTAAGTGAGAAAAAAAAATGGATGATGAACAGCATAGATCGGCTGTGACATGAAAAATACTGTGCATGGACTTTTATGTGAAAAGACTGGAAATGAATGACTCCCTTGATGAATGAACTTACGGCAGTATAGACATATATGATGAAATATAGCATGTAGTGGTCTAAAGTACTCTTGATGTTAAAAGTGTACTGGCAGTATTATATGGAGGATGACCTAGAGGTCAGAAGTCGTAAGCATACTGATTGTACCACCTTTTTAAGTTAAGCTTAATTCGGAGGATCGAATTTCTTAATGTGGGGAGGATGTGATAACCGTAAATCTTTCCATTATTAGAAATTAATATGAAAGCAATTAAATAAATAAAATTGTGAGAACGGGATATTGGTGAAAATCCCGAGAATTGAGAAAGGAACGGATGGTGAAAATCCGAGTGAAGAAGAGTTAAATGAGAAATTATGGAAAATAATGAACGGAGGAAAATTAAATTGGATAAATCAAAATCCAAATTAAATAAGGAAAATGAGAAATAAAAATAAAATATTTTTATATAATTACAAATTATATAAACGTATTTTGATGTAAATACATATGTATTTAAATACCGTATGGTATATAGTATATATTAAATATACATTGGTATATATAAGTATATATACTATTTGATAAATTTAAATAATACATATGTATTCAAGTATGACATTTTATGTATATATAAGTATATACATATTTAAGAAAATGTAAATATTAAATTACATTAAAGTTTAAATGTATATATATTGTAAATACAATATATATATATATGGAATTATTACATTTACATGAATATTTATATAAATGTTATTTAATTTAAAGTACATGAAAATATATATTTTTATGTGTAAATATATATTATTAATATATAATATATATTTATATAATATATAGTACAAAGTACTATATAAGAAAATAATATAATTATATTTATAATATAATTATAATTAAAATAAAATACAAAAAAAAAAATAGAATCGGGAAGACTCCTGATTCTGTCTCCCCAAAGGGCGACCGGCCCTTTTCCGGAGAAAGGAAGAGAGACGATGGAGGAAGACGGCGCCGGCAAGGAGAGGAGAAGAAGCCGGTGACTGGGAGAGAAAAAGAAACGGCGAAAACAGGAAGGAAAATCGAAGGAAAAACCGACGGAGGTCGGGAAGAAAAAAGGAAGAGAAAGTGGCGGTGTCGGCCAAATCGGTCGCCACCACTGCCACCGAAGCATCACTGGGGGAAGAGGAAGAGGAAGAGGAAGGAGGCCACCGAAGGTGCGGTGAACGGCGGAGGAGGGCTGGAGAAGAGGCAGAAGAAACCGAAGGTAAACCGACTTGATCTACCGCTGTGCCGTCGATCCAGGCCGAACGGAGGCCGGATCTGGCTTCGCCGTGGTGCCGGCCAGCTGCTGAGCCACCGAACCACCGGAGAACCGGCCGCCGGAGGAGAACCGGTGGTGAGGGGAAGGTGACCAGTCCGGCTGGAAAAGAAAGAAAAGGAAAAAGAAAAAGAAAAGAAAAAGGAAAAAGAAAAGAAAAGAAGAAAAGGAAGAAAAATGAGAGAGAAAAAGGAAATTTTCGGACTTCAGAAATTTCGAAAATTTCAGAAAATCCTGAAAAACTCGAAAACTCGAGAATTACGGGAATCGAAAATTCCCTCGATAACCGAGCCGATGGAATCGGGCGAGGTGAACACGGGCGCGAACTTCGAGAGGCAGTCGCCGACCCGAAACAGGTAAGGGAGACATGTGCCGCCTGTAAGGATATTCGGCCACATGTTTTAAATTATGCATTTAATTTATAAATGCAATTTATAATGATTAGTTTTGAAATTTGTGGTGATTTATCGGTTTCAAATTGTGGTGAAATACCAGTTGAGAAATATAAACTGTATTTTTCGTGCAGGAGGCTAGCCAAATCGGCAGCCGTTATACTGTCGAAAAATTATCGAATAATTATTAAAATTTACCGAAAATCATAATAAATGATTTGATTTCACGTGAAACGATTTTTATGTACGAAAATCTAGAAATTAAGTAAATTTCATAAAACATGAATATAATGATAATTGATTTTAAAATATTCATGTTTTCGTGAATGGTAAAAAAGGAAATCACCGAAATTTCATCATGTAGGTGATATTTCACGTGAAACGAGAAGAAAATGAAACAGAGACTGAAGTGAATATTTTTATAAATATTCTTAAATATTCACTAGATTTCATATAAAATCTTTATAGTTTTAATTATGGAAATAATTAATTATGAAAATTCCATAAAGGTTAAGAAATGATGAACAACTATGTTTTCGAGACTAGAGGTCTCTACACGTGTTTTTAGAAGAAAACATGGTGATAGGAATTTAAAGTTAGAAAATAAATATTTTATTTTCATAAATTATAAAAATAATCTATTTGAATTCCGATAATTATAAAACCATGTTTTCGATTAAATGCACGGAAAAGCATACATATGTGTTTTATGGTGGAAAAAGGAAAGTTTTGCCCTTCTATATTTTCAGTGATGATTTTGCAAACTGTCTTCATCGCAATTTATAAAGAAATGTTTGAATCATGAATTTCGTTCTGAAATTAATTCCCATAGTCTTTTGATAATTAGCTAAACGAACCTTATGATTTCTATGCATATTTTTCAATAAGCTTTTTATGTATGAAAGTAAATAAGTATGTTTTCTGAAACAATGATCGGAGTGGCAAACCCCTGGCTAACTTAGACCCAGGCACGCCCGGTCCTTACTATTTTGTACCAAATGTATAATTTAAGAAGTTACATAAGTAAGTAAGATTTGAGACTAAGGCTTCCTATAGTTTATGTTATTGCTTGTCATGCTTGCCACATTGTGCATGTTTCCATCCCTTGTGGCATATGTTTAGCTCACGTCGTGCATGTTCTCGCCCACATTGTGCATGTTTTCATCCTTTGTGGGTATGTTGGTCCTTCGTGGTGCAATGTTCGCTGTAAACCCTGATCAGGTCTACAGTCTATACCATGGCCATAGGTATTCTGTTCCCTCTTCGGAGGATGAAGTAAGTGTCATGACCCGCATACTGGCTATATGATTCTGCCTATATGATTCTGCCTATTCTCCATGAACTATATGATAAGTTTTATTAATTATGATGTAAGTTTCTAAAGTATGATGCATTAAAGTATGAATTATGATGTTAAGTTTCTAAAGTTTCTAAGTTTCTAAACCAGCATACAAGTATGAATTTTTTATATATGTATTAAAGAATTCATACAATGATTTAAAGTATGAAATGCATTATTATGGCATTTGTTTTCTGCATATATCGATACTATGACTATTTTAAATGCATTTCTTACGGGGTTTTAGTATGATACGGTTACTGATTTGAAAAGAGAAATAAATGTTTATTCTAAAAGAATAACATAAGAATTATTTCTAAGATAGAGATAATCGAAGAAGAAATTATCCTATGATTGGATATTTACAAATCACTGTACTGTACTATTTTTACTGTACTGAAGAGAAGAGAAGAGAAGTAAACCACTGTTTTTATTTCTAAACTACCACGTGTTTTAAAGTATACTGAAGTGAAAAGAAATAAGTGGTTTACTCTGTGGAAAAATGAAAATTATATCGTTTTGAAAACAACGAAATTAATATTTTCTACAGTTGCTTCTCGGTTCCGGAACAAGTATGGTATTCTAAAATACCTACCTTATTCTATCTGGATCCCTAGTCGTCTGTAGTATCCTTTTTACATGTGAGCCTAGAGCCAGTTAGGAAGATTTTAAAGAAAATGAATAAAAAGAAAAAAATATTTTTAGCATATAGATAGCTGAATATCAAGTGTGACATATAACTCTCTTACTGAGCCGTGGTTTGCTCACTCCCCAATATTAACATTTTAGGTTTTGATGATTGTGAGATCCGATATTTGTGGATTATGACTACCGACTGAGATTTATGAGGTATTATCAATTATTTTCTGTATTTAGACATGTGTACAGTACTACTTACTTATAGAGTAAGATAGGGGATGTATATAATATTAATTATTATATGAAATTGTTTAACATTAAGTGTAAAGTGAAGTATCACAGATAGCCCAACCGGATAAGTTGCATAAAATAAGGTGAAAAATGTGGTGACGGGTCGTTACATACCTATTGAGGAGAGAGCTAGTTTGGATGGGGAAAAGAAAGCTGAATTTGTTAAGCAATTGCATAAGAAGGTATGTCAAAACATTGAGAAGAAGACTGAGCAATATGCTACTCAAGCCAACAACCATCGCAAGAAAGTTGTCTTTGAACCTAGTGATTAGGTTTGGGTACATATGCATAAAGAGAGATTTCCTGCTCAACGTTGCTCCAAGTTGGAACCTCGAGGAGATGGGCCATTCCAAGTGATTGAGAAGATTAATGACAATGGTTTGGATCTTCCAGGTGAGTATAATGTTAGTGCTACATTTAATGTTTCTGATCTTTCTCCCTTTGATATTGATATAAGTGATTCTGATTTGAGGACAAATCCTTTCGAGGAAAGGGGGAATGATGGAGGCCCATCCAGCTCACAAATCCCAAGTCATGTTCATGATCCTTTGAGCATCTATGGAGGTCTAATGACAAGAGCTAAAACAAAGATAATGCAACAAGTCTTGGCTAGTTTCATTAATATTGCTAGAGAGAAAGCCCAACAAAGTTTGAGCATGGAGGATGACAAAGTCTTCTACAACATATGTACCAAAAAAAAAGTCTTCTACAACATATGTACCAAAAAAAAAGTCTTCTACAACATATGTACCAAAAAAAAAGTCTTCTACAACATGATCCAAGCTCAAGTTCAACCTTCTTGAAGACTCAAAGTATTGGGCCGAAATGCAATTGGGCTGGTGCATAAATTGGGCCTAGTGCAATTGGACCAATTGTTATACTTATTTTATTTAGTTATGTATTATTGGGCTGAACATTGTCTTAATTTAATTTAAGCTCAAGTCCTTTTTATTTAATAGGTATTGTAGGATTTTTATTACTTGTTTTGCAAGTTAGGAAAGTAAGATTCCTATTACTTGTTTTGCAAGTTTGCCCTATGCTTATAAATAGCTATGTAACCCTTTGGGTAGAAAACAATTGATTTGAGTTATAAAATTGAGAGACTTCTTTTTTTTTTTGTTCTGTTGAGAACTCTTGAACTTATCAAGGTTATCCTTATGGCGTTCTTCTACCTTCAACCAATTTATACCTTAGGTTCTTGCTTTTCTAAGCAACGGGTCCAGGTCCAATACCAAAGGTTTTTGTGTTTCTACACAATGGCTCTTGGTTTTATCTTAATTTCTTTGTTTTACTTTGCTGCGTTTTTAACTTGTTTTTATGTTTTTCTTCAACTGTTCTTCATGTTCTTCACTAAACCTCATCTCCTTTCGATGGTGTCCAAATCAATTGAACTAGTCTAAATTATACCAGTAGTAAAACATAACTTTTCCTACACAACTCCGATTTTAATTCCGACTTCACCAATAGTCGCCTTATAATTTCTACAGTATTATGGCACCTCAAACTCATCAAATCCTGTCACGACCCGAAGGCCGCAACAGTCCCTCTTACTTGTACGAATGCGTAGAATTTAGGGCTAATTTTTTTTTCGCTTTTCTATACTTGTTTTGTCTAAGTGCAATGCAGTGAATTTTATTTCGGAACGTTAACTTCCTCACCTATTTTTATCACTTTACCCAGGTTAATTACCTGCATAAAATTTCACAAGTAATATCCAGCTCATGCTTCCCATAATAGCAGTTGCTTATATTCTAGAATTACTATGACCAAGTTCATCATTATTCTTTCTTCTAATAAGTCTAAACTTTCTTCGTAACCTAAGTCCATTTCCAATTCATTACATTTCATCTTATGGTTTACATTTTCTTACTTGGTCACTTGTTCATGCTATCTAATCACATATCCATACTCCTGCAAAAATTGACAATTCTATAATTCATCTTTACTATAGTCTAGATGTTATTCTCTATATTAGGTTACATCCCATCTAAGTACTGAATCAAAAACAGCCTAAATTGATATTAAATACAAAAGATGAGTATATATATACCCAAATTGCTCACAAAAATCTCCTTGGAGAGTTGGGACTATATTTCAGGCTTGGGACTATTCGGAAAGCTCTGAAATACTCCCCTAACTCCGTGCTCAATCTGAAAAATTTAAATAGCGTTTAATGAGCAAGGCTCAGTAAGTCATTTATACAAGTGCAGAGTTAGAATTATATTGTTCTAATGCATATGCATGATGTCATGTGAGGAAAATTTACTATCAATCATTTTGTTATTCATCATGTAACATATGTGTGTTATGTTCTCAAGCTTAATTCAACTATACCTCAACATGTCATGAGATGTCTAAGTCATGGAATCATGATAAGACTTTTAACATATAACTATATATGAGGTGATTGAAATCTTGAAACATAGAATACATATCCTTTTAAAACATGTTCAAGCCATGCGAAAATATCAATACATCTCAGTTTTACTTTTAAGACATGCTTGAAGTATACAAGCTTTTTCATTTCATGCCACGTATACTTTTGAGGCATATTTCATATCATGTGCAATATCAAAATACGTTTCATATACTATAAAGCTATATCGAGTTTAGAGTTTAGTTCCATTTCAAAACCATACTCTAAACTTCATTTCATGTCACATGTACTTTTGAAACATATTTCATGTCATGTATAATATCGAATACATTTCATATGGCATAAAGCTATATCGAGTTTAGAGTTCATTTCCATTTCAAAACCATGCTCTAAACTTCATTTCATGTCACATGTACTTTTGAAACATATTTCATGTCATGTATAATATCGAATACATTTCATATGGCATAAAGCTATATCAAGTTTAGAGTTCATTTTTGTTTTAAAACCATTCTCTAAAGTTCACTTCATATCATTTGAGACTAGGCTAGATCCCTATTTCACTATCAATAAAGGCTTAGATCACTATAGCTAGCAGTGAAGAATCATAACATCGTCCCTTAGAAACCACTAGGGTGCTATCTATGGCCATAGACCTCATGTTTTTTAGTCCCACTGATCAGGCGAGACTGAGACCTGTTCACAACTATTTTCGGACAAGCATCTATGCCTAATGAGTAATCTCCAATCAGGCAGCTTCCACTATGCTTTATTGAATTTAATTTCTTAGGGTGCCTATAGTCTCATAAAACATTTGATTATTCTCATAAAATAGTGCCAAGTACGTAATATATTTCTTTAAACTCATTTATATATATATATGTGCATATGCATGCACTATAATTTTATTCTTTTCAAAGCCATTAAAGCATCCAAAATATTCTTATAAACACGATAAGAGTAAATCATTTTGAGTTTCATGTATAGTAATA